>JBBBDQ010001763.1:2380000-2642500 GCA_037127315.1 Ascarosepion bandense | reverse complement strand
AAATAATTTATGTCCTCAAAAGAAAGAAATTATAAGATAACATAAAAAATTACACACACACACGCGCACACACACACACACACACACACACACATATATATATATATATATATATATATACATAAAAATGTCTATATGCATAATCTATAATAATGATTCTAAAACATCACTTTTACATATTTTTAAATGTCATACATATGATTCTAGCAGATTAAAAAAACTCATTCAAAAATATTGCCAAAATATAGCCTTAGAATTTGGATTCACGGTAAAATGTGAATATTATAATTTAATTTATTCATAAATTATAATTTTCGTTCAACAGAAAATCAGCCAAGTTAAGAAACATCGACCCCAAAATTTTACTTTTTTTATTTTCTCTTTAAAATAAAATGTTTCTAAGATCTTTGTGATGCAGAAGACTACATAATAAATGAGAAAGTCTTTATCAACAATAACTGACAAAACAAATATTTACAGATGAACTTGATCAATAAAGATAAATAGATCGATATTTCATTATTGTCACTGATAATCGATCTGCAATAAGAAGGAAAGAAAACTCATTGGATACCTGTCTAATCAATCGACGGATTAAACCCTAAATAGCTTGCAAAGATGGATACGGGGGTATGTGGCAAAGTTCTGCTTATTTTCTCAGATAAAGACGATGGCTGCTATTCATACTATTTAATTTCGAACGAATATAACACTACTCTGCATAAAAAACCAAAAACATTTCTCAATTTTTTCTGCATTGCATCTCTATTATTTGACCGGAAAATGAAGCGTTGCTGGATCTGTCTTTATATTAATATTCGTTCTTGAAATAATCGAGAATGATTATCAAGTAATTCCTGACACTCTTATGCGCTTTCTAATATTAAAAATAACCCAAGATTAATACTATATGACTTAAAATGTATTTAACTTTTAATTCTCAAATAGAAACAAAAATTTATGCATTTTTATGCAAGATATATAAATTCATTTTCCGTCCGTATGTAAGGATTTTTCTTCTAATATAAATTCTGGATTATTCTAACATCCTTTCTGAATTGATCTAGCTTTTATAACAGCACAAATAGATACATGTGCTTTACTTTGTCAATTAATTTTGCGTAATCTATAAAACATGTGTACATCCTTCTACATTTGTTTTGCTCTCTCTGATATCATTCCAGTCATAAATGTCGCATTTCCTTCACAAATCCTTACTCTTCTTGTCTTATTTCCGGTGTAATTCTGCTTCGCGCTTAATTCATCAAGATTCGGCCCATTAGCTTGGTTATGTGACTCATTAAGTCGATTGTGCGGTGGATCTTGCATTTATTTGTATCTGGTTTCTTAGGTAATACTACGAAGATGGATCAACTGAGGTCCTCCGGTATGTCACCACTGTCGTATATTTCATTTATTACTTATGTGATCTTGTCGATACCAAAATCGCATTTCTATTACGATCCCACCTAGTAATTATTAATTCTTAACCTATGATGTACCTGCTCGCCAAGTGGTATGTACGGCAGTATTGAGAGTTGCGTTCATTCTTTTCTTTTTCGTTTTTATTTTGGTTTTGTTTTTGTTTATTTTTTATTTATTTTATTCTATTTATTTATTGCTTTTTTTTTTGTTGTTTTTAGTTATTTTTTCATTTATTTATTTATTGCTTATGTATACACTTTTTCTCCTTCATGTTCAAAATCAGTGAATAATTCTAATGGGAATTCAATTAACATAAAAATAAAACTTAACCGGAAAGTTAGGATGGTTTGAGGAATTAAAGATCCAAGAATTTTAAATGTAGCAAAATCTCGTCCTCCTCTTTGCGACTACATATCTTTAAAAAAAAAAAAAACAGAAAAGAATGTTGTACATACTCCATAAAAAAACAGATTGACTGTTAAAAATGTCATCTGGGTGACTCCAATTATAAGACTACCACGCCTATCAAAGTTAAATAAGAAAAAGCAACACTACCCCGTGTATTAAATGGGTTTATTAATAATATCTATCCATATAATTTTAATTTAAAATCTGCTAGGTTTTAACATTTCGTTATTTACCTTTTTTAATATTAAATTCGTCAATTTTGACTCTTTTTAAATTTTAATTTTAGTACTATCATTAAATGGTACAAGGAAGATTTTAGAACATCGAACCTTGGAAAATATTAATAACTACTACCTTAACTGTAAAATGTACAAAAAACTGCCCAATTGATTTTTTGCAAGAACTGAAAGTAAAGAATTACCAACTTTTTTGGAAAAAAATGATCAGTCGAATTACCCTTCCTGGTTAAAGCTTATTTCCCCAGTACAAAACAATCCTGGTGCAATATCGATGCATATTATTTCTGAAATCGTCATGTTTCCGTGACTTTAAAATAGATGATTGATATTATAGAACTTAACTGATTCGTTGATATATCGATTGATTGATTATAAACTATAGTACTCAAAACTAGAAACCGCAGTACACTGCATGGTCTCACTACGTGTAGAAATAGACTTAACAGGATAACATATTTATGACGTAATAAATAAAAGGGTAGTGTACTTGAAACAATGTAGCTTTTGACGAAATGACACGCGAACAGATTGTTAAACTGATTGCATCATTGGTAGGAGCTAGAAAGATGAGCTATTTTATTTTATTTTATTTTATTTTATTTTATTTTATTTTATTTAGTGGCAGCTGTTATCGTTTTCCCTCGGGAAACAATAACAGTGATATGGATGACTAAATAAATTGTAAAAATTCTATGGGAGCCTAATTTAGGTTTCGAATCATCACCTCATTATAGTAGAACTGATTGTTAACAAGCCAGTCTTATTGATAATTTCTTCTGCGTGATGTGTTCAGCCCTCACTGGGTTCCCCATATTTCTGGTCTTGCGTCCAAACTAAGTCATACTTAGTAAATAATAAGGGTAACAAGGATAAACGAAAAACGTGTGAATTCCCTGCAGAAAAGCATATGGTGGCCATTGACAAAGATAGTAACGAATGACAGAAAGTGGTGTATCAAATCACATCCCAATTTCGCTGTAGTGTGCCACAGCAGGAGACACTACATTCTATTGGTTTCTCAACCTGTATTTCCAAATATTCGTCTTAATCGCACCAGTTTCTGCATTGGAAAATCTTTTCTGATATAGTCTATCTTCCTCTTTGTCAAAAATATCCTAGGGTTCATATGCACGGCCTTCTGGTTTATATCAGGGAAAAACGTCCAATTGCAGGAAAATCGTCTCTTCAGTCACTGGAAGATTCTTCCAACTTTCTTTACTGCACTATGCTAGCTCTTTTCCTTTTATCGATCCCATTCTTCCCAGGATTGTAGCATGACTGACAATATATATATATATATATATATATATATATATATATATATATATATATATATATATATAATAGGAGTAATCATTTCTAGTGAAAGTATATTCCACAGTTAGATATTTACTTTAAAAGATGCTCAATACAAAAATAGAACATATAGTAATTATTATTATTATTATTGTTAATATTATTATTATTATTCTGACATACAACTTGATAGATATAAAGTTTCGGTCATGTCATTTTACTGTCTGATGATGGTGTTTTAACACCGAAACTTTATAGCCATTAAGTTGCAGTATGTAATAATAATAATAATAATAATAATAATAATAATATGAACCTAAATAAAATCATCCGTATTATATTTCCTTTAGCTGTCGATATTTCGTAAATTTTTTTTTTTTTTAACTATTATAATTTTCTTAAAAACAAAACAAAACAAGAAAATAAATTAAATCCGATGAAAAACAATTTATACGGTATTATTTTATAGAAAGTCTACGTATTTATTGGTATATTTATTTTTATTTATTTATTGATTTAATTTACTTATTTAATTTATCTTATTCTGATAACCCTATTTTTGACCAACGACTTTATTGAAAAACTAAATGATAAAGTGGATGAACAAATTATTACATTTTTTTTTTCCGTTGAACGACCGTTACGTCCAAGTATGTTTGCTTTTTTTTTCAACCAGCGTCTCTCTATTTGAATTTTTCCTTTTCTCAATATGAAATTCTGTTTTAATATAAACAGGATTTTTTTTTCTTTAGATATTATCGAATTTTTTTTTTTTTTTTTTATGAACTTCTGTTTTATTTTAATTAATTTATCTGTTTGCTCTTTAAATGAACCTAAATAAAATCATCCGTACTATATTTCCTTTAGCTGTCGATATTTCGTAAAATTGTTTTTTTATTTTTTTTTTTTAACAAAATACTCTAGTATTGATGTTTTGTTTCGTTGAGCCGTTGCTACGCCAAAGGTTTTTTTTTTTTTTTTTTTTTTTTTTAACCAGCGTCTTTCTCCTTGAATTCCAATCGCGTCTATGTCAGATGGTGCTTGGCAGCCCATTTAGGAGAAGGAAAACTCCGAACAACAACCCGCAACTCAAGGTGTTAATCGTGCCGAGGAGTGAATGGATACTGCGTTATGAGGTCACAAACGATCCCCTACAGGCTTCGGGACCCTGTTTGTAAAAGACCGTTACCCAACGTGCCGGGCAACTTTGGGTGGACTTTTGGACCCGTGCGTCACTCGTGGGAAAAACATGAAAAATACAAATAGAAATAAAAAGTCCAGTATGGCTCTTCCAGTGGATAAACAGGGAGCCCGTCCTTCAGGAGGGAACCTACCTGAGGTCGAAAAATCTGCCATAGGAACAAACTCCTACACAAAGAATGAATCTTCAGGTCCCCACAACCAGGATAATCCTAATGATGGTCCTGAAAATTCACCAGCTAGATCTACAACCGTATATTTAAAGAAAGAAAAAATAAAATGGTCTCGTGAGGAGTACAAAGTCGTTATGACTGCATTTCATGAAGCGTTACTCAAACCTCAAAAAAACATGACTCGCCAAACATATGACATTTGGCGTGAAAAAGTTGGTCATGCAAATAGAAAGTATATTGACGAAAATAAATTAGCCAATGTACGTAGGTACATTATTCGTAATAACCGACTGACAGAGGCTGAAATTAATGAAATTAAAAGAATTGTAACAAGAAGAGACGAATCAACAAAATATGAAAAGGAACCGGAATCAGAAATAAAAAGTAATAACATCAAACAAGCCACAGGTCATAATGTAGAAACCGTGAAACACGCAAATCACTGCGAAGATAATGCTGTAAGTTTAAAAGTGCTGGAAAGGTGTGATCTGAGTCAGTTAAAAGACAAAAATAAAACGAGTTCAGAACACATCGAAGATAATTATTTGACGGAAAATAAGAACAATATACAGGAAGCCAAGATAGAAATAAAAAACCATCTAAGTCAAATACAAAATATTACAATGGAGGAACGTGAACAGCTCCCAAAATTACAACCAACAAAACATAACCTCCGAACTATTAAACTCTACAATGCAGCACTGAAATCAATACTGGATGAAGACCCTCATACAAATCTTAACGAAGTAATATATGCATCAGCAACAGCAGCAACAAAAAAATTGAATATCAAAATAAAAACAAGGCAGTCTCGCAAGCGTGAAGATCCACCTTGGAAAAGAAAAATAGAAAAAGAAATCGAACAACTTGGAAGCGAACTATCAGTACTGGATGAACTGAGTAGAGGAATAAATGTAAGAACTAGGAAAAGCAGAAGAGCCGTAAGAAAATATAACATCAGGAATGTAAATGAAGTCTTATCAAATAAAGAAAAAATAAAGCAAAAAATCCAACTGAAGGCTCAAAGAATAAGACACTATGAAAAAAGAGCAAGATTTTACAGACAAAACAAGATTTTTCAGACTGATACAAAGAGATTTTACAGGGAAATAGGTAAAAAAAGAATTGAAGTGACAGTACCCCCCAGAATGGAAGAAGTCACACAATTCTGAGAAAAGATATGAGCTTGCCCTAAAGAACTTAGCAAGGAAGTACATTGGATTACGCAAGAGATAGAACGGATGAAAAATAAACCCGAACAGACATGGTCTGGAATTACAGAAGATGATGTTAAATTTGCACTAAAAAAAGCACACAATTGGAAATTCCCAGGTATAGATAAAATTCCTAACTTTTGGCTATATTATTTAAATGCAGCACATAAAAATCTAGCCAAAGAACTTCAAGAAATGGTTGACGATCCCACTAAAATTGCTGCATGGATGACCAAAGGAATTACATTTCTTCTACCCAAGAATGGTGACACAAACAACCCGAAAAACTACAGACCAATTACATGTCTTCCGACAACATATAAACTATTAACATCGATTTTAACAAAACAGACATGTTTATTCTTAGAAAGAAATGACATGATACCGCTTGAACAAAAAGGGTGCAAACGTGGCTGTTATGGTTGTAAAGACCAATTGCTAATTAACAAAATGATCCTGGAAAACTGCTACAGTACAAAGAAAAATCTTAGTACTGCCTGGATAGATTATCGAAAGGCATTCGATAGTGTGCCACATTACTGGATTTTAAAGACTTTAAATATATACAAGATATCGCCCGTCATCATCAATTTCATCAAACAGTGCATGTCTATATGGAAAACAACCCTTTACCTCAATCATATAAATGGAACCTATAAGTCTGATGAAATAAACATCAAAAGAGGTATATTTCAAGGTGATTCTTTATCTCCCTTACTATTCTGCATATCATTAATAGCACTAACCAGTCAACTTAATAAGACAGAATGTGGTTATAAAATAGGCCAAAAGAAAATAAGCCATCTATTTTACATGGATGACTTAAAGTTATATGCTAAGAATGATAATGAGCTGGAAGGTCTTCTGCAAACTGTAAAATGCTTCAGCGAAGACATTGGAATGAAATTTAATTTGAATAAATGTGCTAAAGTTTTACGTGGATCAATACAAGAAACATCCTCAATTAGCTTAGACCCTGCTGTAACAATAAAACAATTGAAACCAGAAGAAGCTTATAAATACCTAGGTGTAAATGAGAGCGAAAACATTCATCATAAAAAAATGAAAGATATAGTGCGTAAAGAGTACTATAGAAGGCTACGAATGATATTAAAAACTGAATTAAATTCACAAAACAGAGTTATGGCCATTAATAGCCTTGCAATCCCAGTTGTCCAATATAGCTTTAACATCTTAAACTGGACTCTAAACGACATCAGGCGAATGGATGCTAAAGCAAGAAAGCTTCTTTCTAAGCATAAGATGCATCATCCAAAGGCTGATGTAGACCGTCTATACATACCCCGTAAAGAAGGTGGAAGGGGTCTTATTCAGCTGGAATTGTCATACAAGACAACAACTATTGGCTTACTAACATACATAGAAACAACAAAGGATTGGATGATACAATTAGTAAGGCAACATGAAGAAAGAAAGAAAAAATATTCAAAATAATAGAAGGCAGTAAATACAAACAAGATTTACAGTTAGTAGATTCTGTAGAAAAGCAAAACAGAAGCCAAGAACCAACTATTGCGGCAAAAAATATGAAAATAAAAGCCAAAGATAAAGCTCTCGAACAGATGAAACAGCGCTGGCAAGACAAACCTCTGCATGGCCAATATCCAGAACGTGCCAATAAATCCAATGTTGACAAAGTTAATACTCATCGATGGTTACGTGCATCTGGATTAAAGTCTGAAACTGAAGGCTTTATTCTTGCAGCACAAGACCAAAGTCTTTTCACTAGAAACTTTCAGGCAAATATTATGCATAATAATATGGATCCAAAATGCAGGTTTTGTGATAAACACCAAGAAACAATAGACCACCTAATCTCAGGCTGTTCTGTGCTTGTCCCAAATGAATATAAAAATCGCCACGATAGAGTTGGGCAATATTTACATTGGGCAATGTGCAAACATTATGGAAAGGCTGTAAACAAACACTGGTATGAACATCACCCAGCACCGGTTACAGAAATAGAAGATGTAACCATTCTATGGGATTACACCATCTACACAGACAGAAAAATTGAAGCAAACAGGCCAGACATTATTGTTAAAAACCAGAAGGAGAAAACTTGTCTATTAATTGATATGGCTTGTCCAGCGGATTGTAACATAGCAATCAAGGAATTTGAAAAACTGTCAAAATATAAAGACCTGGAAATTGAAATAGGAAAAATGTGGAAATTGAAAACAAGAGTTGTGCCAGTGCACTTGGAATGATAAAAAATGAAACAAAACAACACATTGAAAGAATCCCTGGAAACCCCAGCTTAAGAGATATACAAAAAATTGTCTTATTAAGTACAGCCCACACACTAAGGAAAACTTTATCTATGTAATGCTGGGGGTGATAGGGAAGATAGAAAAACATGAAATGGAGTCATAACAACACGCCACTACCTGCCTTAGGTCTCCCCGCAGACTTGGTTGGTAGTGAGACCAAAGCAGAAATCGAAATATGATGAAAAATGACATAATAATAATAATAATTACACCCTCCTCATATATATATTTATTAATTTATGTAACTATACCTCGCTCCTTATAGTTGAGTACTTTTCTTAGGTGCAATACTATAACTTATTTCCTACTCGTCGCCGGAATATGGAACCTATTAATTTAAAATACTCCACCAAAAATATCTTAGTCCCCGGCAAAACAAATTAAATTACACAAAATTGAAAATGTACTAAACAGGATGAGATGGAAGCTCTACTTCTCCAAAATAACAAGGACCTCTTCACCCTAGATAACACAGAATTTTATGGGTTTAAATCTCTAAAAACCCCACCACCTGACGAACAATTATCGAAATTTAAAAATGAATTATTTGCAAAATGATTATTAGCAAAATTAAATTCCGTCATACCAACAACAAGCTGCAAAAACAATGCTAATGGACATAAATAAGTTTGACCAATCTGACAAAATGATTATTAAATCGGACAAGACAAACCAGCATTATTTTATTAACGCGAGGTTATATCACAAAGCCTTTCTCCATGAAATCAATAAAAATATAAAAAGGCGCCTAGTAACTGAGAAACCAACATCAATAGAGAAGCCAAGAAAAATAACTAAGGAACTAAAAATAGATGATAGGGTACCAATTTTACATAAACAACAGGCATTGATCACAAAGACCACAAAGACAATTTCATTAACAACCTACAATATAGATTATTAAACCCTTCAAAAACTACATAGGTAGAATTATCAAAATTATCCTAGAAAAGGCTTCCACATTAATTAAGAATGCCTTAGGCATGAACCAATGGAAGAATACAGCTGAAGCAATTGATTGTTTCACAAAAATAAAAAATAAATGTGAATGCACTTTCATCTAGTTCGATATTTGGGACTTCTTCCCATTTATATCTGAAAAAACTTTAACCACAGCCTTAAATTTGGCTAAAATTGACTCCCTCATTAGTGATCATGACATCAGTATCATCAAGTAGGCCCAAAAATCTATTTTATTTTACGATGAATGCCTGATTTCTGCATCTCCATGGGGGCATATGATTCTACAGAGGCCTGCAACTTTGTAGGGCTCTTTTTGCTCTGGAATCTTAGGAACATTTTCGAGTTATGTAGCACCGGACTTTACAGAGACGACGGATTGATAATCCTCCGCAAAACTAATCCACAAAAACGGTTAACCTCAGAAAGGATTTAATAAATTTTTTCAGAGACCATGATCTTCACATTACCACCTTAACTAACGCTAAAGTTATAAATTTCTTAAATGCTACCTTCGACCTGAGCAATGGCCTGTACAAATCATACACTAAGGATTCACACAACCACACATACATCAACAGGGAATCAAATCACTCCCAGAGAATCACCAATAGCCTACACAAATCTATCCAATTTCGTTTAAGTACCATTTAAGAAAATTTTTGACAATTCTAAAATTAAAAACATTAATGCTTTTGAAAAAAGTAAACTCGACACTAGTTTAGAATACTCCGTTAAAAACAAGGTAGGCAGAAATAAGTGGAAATTACGTAAACGTAACATTATTTGGTTTAACCCACACTTCAGTCGTAACGTCCAAACTACCATTGGTAAACTATTTCTTTACTTAATTCATAAACTTTTTTACCATTCACCCACACTAAAAACAATCTTCAACAAAAATAAAACATGTCAAAGCTAGTTATAGTTGCGTTAAAAACACCGATAAATATATTGCTTAGCATAATGTTATGATATCAAATAATTTGGGTCCACAAAAACATGTGTCACCCAACTAATAGTAAAAATGACCCTTCTAAAAATAATCGCAATCGCCGAAAAAATAAAACCTGTCCATTGAATGGCCAATATATGTCTGAAAGTATTGATTATAGAACTCGAATTCATTCAGATGAAAATGATGTTGAATTTTACTTTGAAAGTACTTATAATAGGTGGATGATATGATTTAACAATCACATGTTGTCTTTAAACAACAGTAAATACAGTAAAAGTACTGCTTTATTCATACATTATTGGAAATTAAAAAACAACATTTCGAACCCAATTATTACCTGGAATATTGTAGCTAAATCCAGACATTACAATGGAAAAAGAGATAAATGTAATCTATGTCTTTTAGAAAAACTTGTCATCTTAAACCATATCAAGAATCCAAATTTATTTAATAAGAAAAGTGATTTAATGTCCACATGCTGTCATAGAAAAACACTTACTTAAATTCTTAGACCCATATTGATATACATCCCTCTTTCTTTCTTTCTTTCTTTCTTTCTTTCTTTCTTTCTTTCTTTCTTTCTTTCTTTCCACCTCAATATTACTTTTAACAATTATGAATTAAACCCTTTTTTTTGCTCCTTACATTTTAAATTCGTAATTCTAAATTTTAACTCTTAATTTTTCTTTTCATTTTTCTTTTCATTTTTATCATTTTTTATTTTAATTTTAATTTTTAATTTTACTTCATTTGTTCCTTAACTCATTTCCTGTCTGTTGTTAAGTAGCCTAAATCTGTCCTCTTAGCAATTTGGATAACGTTGTAATATGTAATGTTCTTTTGACTCGTTTGTCAGATATGAAACCTCTATTCAGAATATTCATTTCTGTTAATAGTATACTGATTATGAATTATTAATAGTATACTGATTATGAATTATTAATAGTATACTGATTATGAATTATTAATAGTATACTGATTATGAATTATTTGGTGATTTTCTTCGTGATACACTTTGAAGCTAATTTGTTAATCTTCCTAGCGAACATTGTACTACTAGGATTTCTTTTGGAGGTAAAATTCGACATCATTTTGCGCCTTCTCGGAAACACTAGGTGAAACCACAATCTTTTCCTTGGTGCACGCCTGCCTGGTCAGTCTCTCTATCCTACAGGAATCACTCGTTTCAGATTATACCCGTGATAGCCATGATCCCGACAGACTCCACTTTGTGTTCGCTAGTAATAATTGCAAACATTTCTTCAATGAAACTAATGTTTTTCTCTGACAGCATGAAACACTGTATAGCCTCTCACAAGTTTGATTCTTGTGACTACTGGTGGCTTTGTAAAATTGTGCTAAATAAGGATAAGTCCTCAACCCGTCTCTTCTTCCCTCAGTGTGTAGTTTTACTATTTTCTGTTAATAAGGAAGATTTTCTCTTACGTTCCCTTCTTATTCTACGCTTGATTCATCTGAAATATCTTTGCCTGACATTCCACTTTAGAACTGTGTTTCTATTGAGCAGTATAACTCCGTTCAAGATTTCGATTATCATCTCTGAACCTGATCTCTACAAAACATACGGACAGGATCTGCAATTGTCATAAAGACGTATCTCCTGAAGTGTCTCTACAATAAATATCTTACTGCCTCTTGCTTACCAGCATGTTGGAAATCCTCGTCCTAGTTCCCGTTTTTAAGAACTCAGGTGAACTCTCTGATCCTTCGTTTTATTGACCTATTTGTCTTCTAGCTATTTTTAGCAGAGTGCTAGAGGGTTTAATCAATTTGTAATTTGTTAAGCAACTCACCACACAATGTCTTCTTTTAGACAACCAATATGGATTTTGCTACTCTAGGTCAACGACCGATGTGTTAATGGTTATTGCTGAAAGAATATATCAAGATTTAAATAAAAATGGTAAAGTTTGGGGAACATATCGAGTGCTGCGCAAGAAAACTTGTCTACTGTCTTGAATTCAAATTGAATTCCAATAGCTCGATTTGTCCGCAAATCAATAGGTTCTTCATTCAGTTTTTCATTATTTAACATTTTCTAAATTTTAGGGATATAGTGTTATGATCTATGTTATTAAATTATCAAGTTTACGATGGCAAAATATCCATTAAGGACACAAACCACTCTGTCACATCAGTAACATTTAACATTCTTTTGGAAATCCCATAGGGTAAATGATTTCTTTTCTATTATTCACTATAGTTTGTAATAAGTGGTAACAGCTTATTGTTGTTCTTTATTTCATTATATTGTTTTTTGTTTTTTTTTTGTGTTTTTTTTTTCTTTTTTGTATTAGACGTATTTTGGCAATCATGAATGAAATACTATCCATCTTGAAAAACTAACAATACTTGGAATCAAAGATTGCTGATAATCAACTTCAATATTTTAAACAAGAATTAAAACAAGTGATTGAAGATCAACTTTAGTTATTTTATTTAATATGTAAATAGTTAGGAGCAGTAAAGGCACAACTTCTTTCCGTCTTTTCTATGGATGCATCTTATTCGGTCTGCCAAAATACAGAAAGACTTTACCTCCAAATGACATTTTCCGTCTTCCTTTGTGCAGTGCCTGTTTCATTCATTCTAGTCCTTCTTTTTTGCTTTCAGGACTTGAACGGTCATAGTTCTCCACACCTTCCAAGTTTTGTATCTCTAAGCAATGTTTATTCTCTTACTATCACTCACAGTTCCTCTTTTTACATGCATTTCTCGTTAAATAAGTTACTCGCTATTTTCTCTTAGCTTCTTGCCTTCAACATGTCTCATGCGCATCAAATTCTCCTAGCCTTCTTCCCTCATTATATGTCACAGAAACTTGAGTTCTACTGCACGGATTTTATAGGGAAGATTCATAACTGAACTATTTACCCTAGAAGCCAGTGACAATGTTAAGGAGAAAATGAAGGTTTTAAATTGTTAAAACTTAAAACATATTTCAATTCTATTTACTCTGATAGTTATTGTTGACTACCTATATCATAAATTTACCAGACCATAACTTTACCAAACGTCGTGAATATGGCAACAACGATGAGGACAACAGTCCAAAAATGTAAATAGTGAAAATCATTACAATACCTCATCTCAGAAATATAGACAGATATAGAAAAATTTATTTTTTTAGACGAATGTTGAATTGAAGTACGAAATAATTCTCGTTTTACTGAAAAATACAAAGCAAAAACTGTGAAACACACAGCAGCAATTACAGTAAGGAAACTCAAATATTGTAATCATTTTATTTGATGGAAATTCGAAACAATATCGAAGTATGCTTAATTTAGATATAACCTGACTATATGAAAATTTGTACATTTATCAACAGAAAGGTGCAAGCTGCCATACTACGAAGTCAACTCTAAATTATTTAAAAGAAATAAGTGTTTTACACCTCGCAAATTAGCCTGATCTGAATATTATAGAAAATTGTTGGAATGTACTCAAGAGGAAAGTGAAAAAAATATTCAATAATTATGAGGGTCACAAAAACTGATTGGACAAATGTAAACCATAAGTTTGTTTTTAATTTATATTCCTCACTACTAAAAAGGAGTCTTACTCTTTTAGATAAGGGGACTAATACTAAGTATGTAATGTAATTTTATAAATATAATCTACGTGATTGTTGTGAAAACTTGTTTATTTTTTAATAATATAACCTGATAGACGAAAAAGCCTTTTTAATGTCACACACTAGGTGAAATTGACATGAGGAAGACATTTTCATCCTTCAACATCGTGTTACTTTTCCCAATGAAAAGTTGTTAATATCACTCAATAAGTCTCGAGCCTGACATATATATGGCGTCACTATTTAAAGAACGTCATATGTTTTTTTATAAAGTACTTATCTTCAAATGGCACGTGACAAAGTTTGGGCTCAATCCGATTATTATTTTACAAACTACAGTTATTTAAGTGAAGCTACTGTTGCAAATTTTCAAAACAATGGAACAATCTGAATTTCGTGTGTTGATAAAGCATTGATTTCTGATAAGAAAAAATACTGTTCAAGCAAAGCAATGACTTGATAAGTGCTATTCGGACTCTGCTCTGTCAGAAACAATGGTTAAGAGGTGGTATGCTGACTTTAAACGCGGCCTGTACAAATGATGCTGAACGCTCAGGTCGCACAAAATCGGCATAGTTCCAAAAAACAACAAAAGATCCGTTCTTTTTTACCAATCGTAAATTGAAGTTGTGTGAAATAGCAGAGGTATTGAACATATCAGAAGGCAGTATATTCACCATTATTCATGAACATTTGTCAATCAGAAAGCTGTGTTCGAAGTGGGTGCTTCGTTTGCTCAAAGTGGGTCAAAAACAACAACACATCGACGATTCAGAGCGTTATTTGGAACTGTTTCAACGCAACAAAAAGGAGTTTTTGAGTAAATATGTGACAATGCATAAAACATGGATCCACCACTTCACTCCAGACTCAGATCGGCAGTCAGCTGAGTGAACAGGGATAGGTGAAAGTCGTCCAAAGCGACCAAAGACGCAAACGTCAACAGACAAGGTTTTGGCCTCCGTATTTTGAGATGCGCAAGGTATTTTGTTCATCGATTACCTTGAAGAAAAAAAAAAGAATCATCAATAGCGAATACTATATAGCATTATTGGTGCGTTTGAAGGAAAAAATCGCCAAAAAAACATCACAAATGAAGAAGAAAAAGTGATCTTGCACCAAGACAATGCCCATGTCACAAGTCAATCGTAAAAACTACATGAATTGCACTTCGAATTACTTCCGCATCTACCCTATTCTCAGGTCTGGCCCTTAGCGACCACTGGCTTTTGCAGACCTCAAAAAATGTTCCAATGGAAAAGATTTGGCTCCAATGAAGAAGTGATATCGGGAACTAAGGTGTATTTTGGGGCCAAAGACAAATCGTTCTACAAAAAAAAAGGTATCGAACTGTTAGAGAAGCGTTGAAATCAGTGTATCACCCTAGAAGAAGACTATGTTGATGAATAAAGTTGAATTTTGCCTAAAAGTTGTTGTTTTATTACTTTTGCGCAGGGTTTATTGAGTGTAGTGTGATGAATCTGGTTCCATTTGATGCCCCTAACAAAGACTGGAATGCAGGATACACCAAGATGCCTCACTTTGGACTAGTTATGCCATGAAATGACGTTGACAAATTCGCAGAGTATTTTAGATTTGGCAATTGACATAGTTGTGGTGGAATGGATATCGACTTGGAATAAGAAATTGGAGAGCCGAGTTCAAATTCTTACTCACAAATACCCTTGGTAAAGATATTAATACATCTCTTCTCCCTCCAGCTATGGATTGAATAGCAGAACAGATTGGCTTCAGTCTACCACAGAAGCTAATGGCAGTCTACTGCGGAAAAAAACATTTGCCTAGTTAGTCATGTCTCGAAAGGACATGATCGTCCAAGCGTGTATCACGGCAATTAATTGAATGATTGGGAGAAAATAATTTAATAGCAGGACTGGGTTCTATGACCTTGGTTGGCAACCAGTCTACCGCAGAAAGTAATAGCAACCTACTGCAGGAAAATCTTATGCCTAGTCAGTTATGTCTCGAAAGGAACATGATCGCCTAAGCGTTTATCAAATACTGCAATTAACTGAACGATTGATCAAAACTTTACTGATAATCCTGATTGTACCAACATCTTCTTATGCAACAGATTTAATATTCTAATTATTACATGTTGATCTTTTCCCTTAAGGATTTTAGAGTCTTTTTTTTTATTATTCATAGACGTCAACCATCTCGGTGCAAGCAGATCGACTTCTACCTTTGAAGTTACTCCGCACAACTTAAATTGTCCTATCTGTCTCTGGCAATTTATTTACTTTTAAACAGTTTCACTTCGTTTTTAGCGGTAATTCTGTTCTCTGATTTAACATTTACACTAATTAATGATCTTCTTTTATATGGGTTGAGCGGAAAGCTATAACTCCATAACGTACACATACTGAACCCAGATGTAAAACAGTATCTTTCCTCAAAGTGTTGCTATTTTATTTTACGTCACGGAAAAGTCAGCTTGGAAAACTTGCAAGATGAGGAATGATTACTTTTAATATGAAGCAATTCACTTAATTGAATAATTACATTCATATTTATATAATAACAGTAACAGTAGGCACATATATTTCCATTTTTATCTGTGCATGCGTGTGAAATAGAATAGAGTGAGAATGAGTTAGTGATTTAAAAAAAAGAGAAGATAAAAATGAGCACAACATATTCCGGAGAAAAAAACCGAGATGGAATTCTAATAAATAACCAACGTATAATAAATACCCAGAAGGCATACTTCTTTATATTACCAATATTCAGATGAAAATGAAAGACAGAGAAATAAAGGATAGAAGAGAGAGAAAGAGAGAGTATAAAAATGAATATTGAAAGATAATTAAAAAGAAAGGAGTAATTAACAAAAACTATGCCAGATAAATATATCAAGCAAGTGCTAACAATATATGTATATATTATTAATTATTACTTTATAACATGTACAACTACAAACTACTACAAAATTGTACATCTTGTTTCGACATTGAAAGAACAATGTCTCATCAGAAATAATGACGGCAATAAACGTTTCATTGAAATTTTTTTTTTTTAATTTACAATCCTGCTAGGATTACAAAATCTAAGGTATGAAACTATAGCAATTGTAAACTTTTTACAGTACTAACTTTACTATCTTTATAATATACTTTAACTATATGATCTCTCTTCTTATGTTATTTTATCTTTATTTTCAATTACAAATTATGATCTATTTACTGCCTTAAATTTTAATTTTAATATTAATTTTAATTTAATCTCTTTTAATTGTTATTTTTATCTTAAAATTAAAATTTTTATTTTTAATTTTAATTTTAATTTGTTTTATTTTATTTCTTTAATTTATTATATTAGCGCTAATGAATTTATATATTTGTGTTATGCTTTTAAACTTCTTTTTGCTTTACGTTTTATGAATATTTTCTCTGTTTGTGCTTCTGTTTCGTCATTTTTTATGCTAAAGGACTTAGCATGAAACAATGTAACCGATGTCTGTATCTGTCTGCAATTCACCTCCGGCCAAAATTTAAAATTTCTCTTTCTTAGCTGTTTCTATTGTTTCTCCCTTTCTTCCCGCTATACATTTCCTCACTTTTTCCTCTTTATTTTTCGCTTATTTTCACTTTCTACTTCTTTTGTATTTTTCCTTTTTCTTTATAGAAGTATAATTTTTTTAATGCCAAAAGATTTGAGCCCAGACACCATGTAACCGATATCAATATCTGTCTACAATCCACTTCCTGCCTAAATTTCAAATTTCTCTCTTTTAGCTGTTTTCATTGGCTCTTTCCTCTCAATATTTTCTCGCTTATTTTTCTCTGTACTTTCTATTTCTTTTGTATCTTTCCATTTTCCTCTTTCTTTTCCTTTTCTTGATTTCTCATCTTATTTACTCATCTGTAGCCTCTTTCTTTTTCCCCTCTTTTTTAATATATTTTTAGCTCGTACAAAAAGATTTCCAAAAATAAACGGAACTTGTGTTTCTTTTTTAAAATCTTATGAATAAAACGTTTATTACCATTATTATTATTAACTACCTGATAAGACAGTGTTCTTTCAATATCGAAACAAAATGTACAATTTTGTAGTAGTTTGTAATACTCTAAAGTAATAATTAATTATCAATAATCATTGCTCTATTTTTATATTGAGCACTGTTTTTAAATTAATTGTTTTGAACGTTGCAATTATTTTCTTCGTTTCTTATTCTTTTGGATATATATATATATATATATATATATATATATATATATATAGAGAGAGAGAGAGAGAGAGAGAGTGAGAGAGAAAGAGTATATCATCATTCAAAGATGTTTCATTAAATAATATAGACATACTGTGTCTACTTACCTTTATACTGATCCTTTCCAGCTGTCTAATCAGTTTCATGATGTTAAAATTAAATTTATCAAAGAAGGGGCCATACTTAACCCAAGTACTTTCAATCTTTTCCAAGATCATCTTCAAGGGTTTAAATAACAAAAATTATAAATCAGCCTATCAACACTCAACAAAATTTGTTATTAATATAGCAAGTGCATATGACATTCAATGCCATTTTATATTTTTACATAACGGATAATTTTATAAGTTTAAATAATTACAGAGCAAGTTCGGGCGTGTTTTTAAAAACCACCATAAAAATAGAATGCAGATTTTATCGCAGTTGCCATAAGATTTTCTTTGTACTTTATCCCTGACAATTATCTTGGAAAAGATTGAAATTACTTGGATTAACTAAAACTACGGCGATTTTGCATAAATTCCATTCTGGTGAATATTCAGTCATCTTTTTATCGATGTTATTTTCAAATATAATTCATTTGTCGATCAAATCATGGTAATAAAAAGAATAAAATATAGAAATAAATACAGCCGAAAATAATAAAATGCTTCGAATGCTTATTCCATATTTCTCGTTATAATACGAAAAGATGCGAGGCTGAAAATAAAACTTTTTGAAGGAATATTAATTGAATAAATTTACATTTGGATTCCCATTTAATTTCCATTTTTGAAAATTTTGACCAAATGTATTCTCTTCTTTTTCCTGGCTTTTCTTTTTCACACCTTTCTCTACGTTACGATTTTTTATACTACTTTTCATAGTATCTCTTGGAAGTAATAAACCCACCATTTTACACTCGGTATATGCACAGATTAAAACCACGGGAGCATGTGAAACCTGAAATCTAACTATATTGGAATAACATATTATAAGAAAATGAAATAAAATTATGTAAATTGAAAGTAACAAACGACGCCGGAGACATTGATGTCGACAAAAGAAAAAGATTTTCTATTTTTAGCTTATTTATACTGATTTTTAATATTTTTCATATTCCCTAATGTAATCATCGCATTTGTTGCTGCTGTCAATATTATTTTGCATGCAATTTTTCATACTTGCAATCTGTATAAAATTCCTATCACTCCTCATTCTTTCTGTTTATTTTATTATTTTTGCTTTTTCGTAGTAATATTGCTAAAGGTGAGTAAAAGAAAGAAGGAAAAGAAACAGAGTTACAAGAAAAATTTTAACTGGTAAAAAGAAAAAAAATAGAAAGATAAACA
This sequence comes from Ascarosepion bandense, assembly GCA_037127315.1. Taxonomy (NCBI): domain Eukaryota; kingdom Metazoa; phylum Mollusca; class Cephalopoda; order Sepiida; family Sepiidae; genus Ascarosepion; species Ascarosepion bandense. The sequence goes on along the minus strand of JBBBDQ010001763.1, from coordinate 2,623,173 downwards.
AGAAATAAAATAACAAAATAAAGAAATAAGACAGTAAAGAAAATAAGTAGAAATAAGAGAAAAAAAAGACGAAAAATATAGAAAAGAAAGTAAGTAAAGAAACGGAAACAAAAAAGATAACCAAAGAAGACAAAACTAAAAAGAGATTAAATTAATAAAAAGAAATCAGGGACTCAAGGTAATTTTTAAGAAAAGTAAAAAGGAAAATATGTCAACAGGTTTGTGTTGGCTAATTCTGTTTCCACTTATAAAATAAAAAAATGATTGAGAATATGAAAAGGAAAATCAAGGAATTCCGAAAATCGGAGATAGGAATATAATTCTGATTTTGATCGATTTCAGTAAGTCGATCAATCTCATTAAAATAATGAGGCAATAGTTAAGTGTTTAGCATTAGTGAAATTGGCTGTAAAATGTCAACTTCCAACCCAGTCATCGTTAAACAGAAGTTAAAATTACGAAAATCAGAATCATGTTATGCATCTGGTTACTACGTGAAATGAAAAGAGTTTGTAAAGTCGAACAAAGAGAACAGAAGATTATGAATAATTAAATTGAGGGGAGAGGCAAGGATAAATAATCAACAATGAATGAAGTAGTGCATTTAATATCTACTTTAATTACAACCTAAACTTTCACTAAACATGCTTTAGCACAAAAATCTGACACAAATATGATCATCTCTATTTAAGTATTTTGGAATTTATCACCGTAGCTATCACATTAAATTATTCATTCTATCTATCTATCTATCTATCTATCTATCTATCTATCTATCTATCTATCTATCAAGAAATAAAACTTTAAAAAGGGAAAACAGACAAAGGAACTCGAAAAAAGAAGAAGGAACAAAAAAAGAATAAAATTTGTGAATTAGTAAAATGTATAATGTATTAATTGAATATTATTATTATTATTATTATTATTATTATTATTATTATTATTATTATTATATAAGTTGTTTAAAATTGTGGATTCCACAGTTTGATATTTATTTTTTTAAAAAAGTATCGTTTTATTCCATTCCTTTTTAAATTTTTGACACTTTTATGCGATACTTTACCCTAATTTTCATTTGCCTTCATACACAATTATTTTAAAATATCAGCACGTCCCACTCCACTGTAATCATCTGATGTCATTTTTTAAGTTTATTTTGTTTGTTTTTTATCTCTTTATCATTATATACATCACCAAGTATATTTACCACGTTTTTTGCTTGATGATGGTGTAACTGAACACTGAAACTTGAAAGCTTTTGAGTTGCAAGTGGCTATAATAATAATAATGATAATAATAATAATGATAATAATAATAATAATAATATATATATATATTTTTTCATCATATAAACGAGTATTTTTCTCTTAATACACTTCAACCTCGAAGTATACATGTATATTCGATAAAACGTGACAAAATTATTTTACTATATACCATCAAGTTAGACACATTTAATTTGGACAATGGAAGTCAAACTTATAATCTTTAAGTCTATTAGAGTTAATGAAAGCTTTATTTTATATTTATATATATATATATATATATATATATATATATATATATATATATATATATATTGTTTCAAGTCTGAAGAATATCTCTTAAAATATTCCTTTTGAATTAAAATGATTGTTTTGTTCCTGACTGTGAGAAGTAAACTAGATTGGAAGATATGGAAAATATAAAAGCCAACTGTTATTTCAGTAGTTATCGAAATTTTTATAGTCCTCACAGACAATTAGTCTAACAAAGACGGAACGCATACAACCTACGGCCCTATTCATTGCGACGGACATATTGTGGGACGGACTGGTGACATTTAACTCCATCAATAATCCTCAGAAAGTTTTTGTCTTGTAACAAACAGTAGATTGAATACCATAATTCTTGGCTCTGTTCCTATTATAATATTTCTTTATATTTATAATATAATAATATTTCTTCTTTTGATTTCTTCCTTTTACTGAATAGAAAATTAGAATCTGTACAAAGTACTTTATTGACAAAGACAGTGAGAATGTTGAGAACGGCGCCGGACGACTAAATTGGTATGTCATACAAGAAATGCTAATAATAACAATGATAATAATAGGAAGTGAAAATTCGCAGAAGTGTCCTTATTATTCAAACACGTCAGTACTGAGGTTTGGTAAAAAGGTGCTGAAAATTCGAGGAGATTTGCTATCAATCAAGCACCAGCAATCACCGATAGACGCAGCTGATGCCAAAGTTCATATCCACAAATAACAATAATGATAATGATAACTCTAGTTGTAGTTGGACACCGCGGTTTGATTGAAAGAGATTCCAATAGATTCATTGAAGAGATCCCTGATAGCTCAAGCCTTAAAGTAATATAACAAAATTGTACTCACAAGTACACAAGTACAACTCACACCTTACATCTATGTAAAATATGTGTGATCTTAGGTTTTTTTGTTTTGTCTTTGTTTTTTATTTGTTTTGTTTTTGTGTGTGTGTGTGTGTGTGTGTGTGTGTGTGTGTGTGTGTGTGTGTGTGTGTGTGTGTGTGTCAAAAAATGCTCAGTGGAAATGTCATGATGTTATTTCTTACTTTAAGTCTCTGATTAGGACCCGGAAAGAAATGAGTATACACAAGAAATCAAAGTAAATAGAAAAAAAAAAATAATAATAATAACCAAACAGAAAATAATAATACGGATATCTTAGAAGTAGATTCGATTGAATTAGATGAACGAAAGAATCAGAATAGAACAATTCAGAAGAATAAGGCATATTTTGTAAACTAGATTTAATAGTAGACACCTAATCACAAATTAACATATATATGTTTTCCTAACCTGCACAGTAGAACCGAAAAAAATAAACTAATGATACTCTCTATTATAATAAAAACTGTTACGTATTTATTTGTGCATATATATATATATATATATATATATATATATATATATATATATATATATATATAAAGTAGAATGCTTGAAATTTGGTAAAGAAAATTCCAATAGAGACAAACGCCAAAGAGAACTCAATGTTAAAATTTATTGTTAAATTTAACAGAGTATTATAATCAGGAAACAAATGTTCGATATTTTTACAAATCCATTGGTAATAATATATTTCGCGGCTGGCTCCGCTGCTCGTCAGATCAAATTCATACAACAATGAATGTTTCAAAGTTATCCAGACGAAGTCAACTGAAAGAGAAAAAATAAAAATAAAAGAAAAAAATAAATATTAAAAAGAAGAAAAAAAGAGAAAAAAGGGAAAAAAGGGAAGAGAAGAATAAGGGGAAAGAGGATTTAACTTAACTTATTAGATCTTAGCTTCGCGCAGCGCCTTTTGACTTAGATACATATTTGAGATGATTATTAGCTGTTTCTTCACAGATTATATATATATATATATATATATATATATATATATAGAGAGAGAGAGAGAGAGAGAGAGAGAAAGAAAATTCTGACAAAGCAATTTATGAAGCCACCATTTTTCCGAAAGAGGACCCCAACAAAAAAAGAGTATACATAGGGATATCCGCAGGTAGTTGGAAACAAAGATTTTATAATCACAAACACTCATTTTCCAACGCCTTCTTGAAACACCAAACAGCCCTATCAAAATGCTACTGGGAATTGAAGGACGGAGGACTCACACCACAGGTTAAATGGAGGATCATTAAATATGCTCATACTCCCAACAACTGCAGGGACAGATGTAATTTATACTTGGAGGGGAAAATAGATATTATCAAATATAGAGATCAAAATGAACATTTGAACCAGAGAAAGGAACTGATTTTTAAATGTAGACATAAAAATAGGTACAGGATCACTTTACATATCAAATTTAAACTTGAAAGTTTGTTTTTGAAAATAATCTAGATGGTTCCATTTAAGACCTCCAAAAAACTTTTATATCATTATTGCTACCATAGGTACTCTACTATTATTATTATTATGTCATTTTTCATCATATTTCGATTTCTGCTTTGGTCTCACTACCAACCAAGTCTGCGGGGTGACCTAAGGCAGGTAGTGGCGTGTTGTTATGACTCCATTTCATGTTTTTCTATCTTCCCTATCACCCCCAGCATTACATAGATAAAGTTTTCCTTAGTGTGTGGGCTGTACTTAATAAGACAATTTTTTGTATATCTCTTAAGCTGGGGTTTCCAGGGATTCTTTCAATGTGTTGTTTTGTTCCATTTTTTATCATTCCAAGTGCACCTACTATCACTGGCACAACTCTTGTTTTCAATTTCCACATTTTTTCTATTTCAATTTCCAGGTCTTTATATTTTGACAGTTTTTCAAATTCCTTCATTGCTATGTTACAATCCGCTGGACAAGCCATATCAATTAATAGACAAGTTTTCTCCTTCTGGTTTTTAACAATAATGTCTGGCCTGTTTGCTTCAATTTTTCTGTCTGTGTAGATGGTGTAATCCCATAAAATGGTTACATCTCCTATTTCTGTAACCGGTGCTGGGTGATGTTCATACCAGTGTTTGTTTACAGATTTTCCATAATGTTTGCACATTGCCCAATGTAAATATTGCCCAGCTCTATCGTGGCAATTTTTATATTCATTTGGGGCAAGCACAGAACAGCCTAAGATTAGGTGGTCTATTGTTTCTTGGTGTTTATCACAAAACCTGCATTTTGGATCCATATTATTATGCATAATATTTGCCTGAAAGTTTCTAGTGAAAAGACTTTGGTCTTGTGCTGCAAGAATAAAGCCTTCAGTTTCAGACTTAATCCAGATGCACGTAACCATCGATGAGTATTAACTTTGTCAACATTGGATTTATTGGCACGTTCTGGATATTGGCCATGCAGAGGTTTGTCTTGCCAGCGCTGTTTCATCTTTTCAAGTGCTTTATCTTTGGCTTTCATTTTCATATTTTTTGCCGCAATAGTTGGTTCTTGGCTTCTGTTTTGCTTTTCTACAGAATCTACTAACTGTAAATCTTGTTTATATTTACTGCCTTCTTTTATTATTGAATATTTTTTCTTTCTTTCTTCATGTTGCCTTACTAATTGTATCCTCCAATCCTTTGTTGTTTCTATGTATGTTAGTAAGCCAGTAGTTGTTGTCTTGTATGACAATTCCAGCTGAATAAGACCTCTTCCACCTTCTTTACGGGGTATGTATAGACGGTCTACATCAGCCTTTGGATGATGCATCTTATGCTTAGAAAGAAGCTTTCTTGTTTTAGCATCCATTCGCCTGATGTCGTTTAGAGTCCAGTTTAAGATGTTAAAGCTATATTGGACAACTGGGATTGCAAGGCTATTAATGGCCATAACTCTGTTCTGTGAATTTAATTCAGTTTTTAATATCATTCGTAGCCTTCTATAGTACTCTTTACGCACTATTTCTTTCATTTTTTTATGGTGAATGTTTTCGCTCTCATTTACACCTAGGTATTTATAAGCTTCTTCTGGTTTCAATTCTTTTATTGTTACAGCAGGGTCTAGGCTAATTGAGGATGTTTCTTGTATTGATCCACGTAAAACTGTAGCTTTAGCACATTTATTCAAATTAAATTTCATTCCAATGTCTTCGCTGAAGCATTTTACAGTTTGCAGAAGACCTTCCAGCTCATTATCATTCTTAGCATATAACTTTAAGTCATCCATGTAAAATAGATGGCTCATTTTCTTTTGGCCTATTTTATAACCACATTCTGTCTTATTAAGTTGACTGGTTAGTGCTATTAATGATATGCAGAATAGTAAGGGAGATAAAGAATCACCTTGAAATATACCTCTTTTGATGTTTATTTCATCAGACTTATAGGTTCCATTTATATGATTGAGGTAAAGGGTTGTTTTCCATATAGACATGCACTGTTTGATGAAATTGATGATGACGGGCGATATCTTGTATATATTTAAAGTCTTTAAAATCCAGTAATGTGGCACACTATCGAATGCCTTTCGATAATCTATCCAGGCAGTACTAAGATTTTTCTTTGTACTGTAGCAGTTTTCCAGGATCATTTTGTTAATTAGCAATTGGTCTTTACATCCATAACAGCCACGTTTGCACCCTTTTTGTTCAAGCGGTATCATGTCATTTCTTTCTAAGAATAAATATGTCTGTTTTGTTAAAATAGATGTTAATAGTTTATATGTTGTCGGAAGACATGTAATTGGTCTGTAGTTTTTCGGGTTGTTTGTGTCACCATTCTTGGATAGAAGAAATGTAATTCCTTTGGTCATCCATGCAGCAATTTTAGTGGGATCGTCAACCATTTCTTGAAGTTCTTTGGCTAGTTTTTTATGTGCTGCATTTAAATAATATAGCCAAAAGTTAGGAATTTTATCTATACCTGGGAATTTCCAATTGTGAACTGTGTGACCTCTTCCATTCTGGGAGGGGGGGACTGTCACTTCAATTCTTTTTTTACCTATTTCCCTGTAAAATCTCTTTGTATCAGTCTGAAAAATCTTGTTTTGTCTGTAAAATATTGCTCTTTTTTCATAGCGTCTTATTCTTTGAGCTTTCAGTTGGATTTTTGCTTTATTTTTTCTTTATTTGATAAGACTTCATTTTCATTCCTAATGTTATATTTTCTTTCGGCTCTTCTGCTTTTCCTAGTTCTTACATTTATTCCTCTACTCAGTTCATCCAGTACTGACAGTTCACTTCTAAGTTGTTCGATTTCTTTTTCTATTTTTCTTTTCCAATGTGGATCTTCACGTCTGCGAGACTGCCTTGTTTTTATTTTGATATTGGATTTTTGAATTATTATTATTATTATTATTATTATTATTATTATTATTATTATTATTATTCATGATATTTCGATTTCTGCTATGGGCGCATAAACTACCAAGTCTGCTGGAAAACCTGAGGCAGTTCGTGGTGTGTTGTTATGGCTCCATTTCATATATTTTCTATCTCCCCTAACATCCCTAGCGTTACATAGACAAAGTTATCCTTAGTGTGGGGGCTGTATTTAACAGGACAATTTTTGTATATCACTTAAGCTTGGGTTTTCAGGGATTTGTTCCTTTTTTATCATTCCAAGTGCACCTACCATCACTGGCACGATTCTTGTTTTCAATTTCCACATTTTTTTTCTATTTCAATTTCCAGGTCTTTATACAAACCATATCAATTAATAGGCAAGTTTTTTTTCTTTCTGGTTTTTAACAATAATGTCCGGCCTATTTGCTTCAATTTTTCTGTCTGTGCAGATGGTGTAATCCCATAGATATCTTCTATTTCTGTAACCGATGCTGGGCGATGTTCATGCCAGTGTTTGTTTACAGATTTTGTTTAAATCTTGTTTGTATTTACTGCCTTCTTTTATTATTGAATATTTTTTCTTTTTGTTTTCATACTGTTTGACTAATTGTATCATCCAGTCCTTTGTTGTTTCTATGTATGTTAATAAGCCAATAGTTGTTGTCTTGTTTGACAATTCTAGCTAAATATGACCTCTTCCACCTTCTTTATGGGGTATGTATAGACGGTCTACATCAGCCTTTGGATGATGTATCGTATGCTTAGAAAGAAGCGTTCTTGTTTTAGAATTAATTCTCCTGATACTGTTTACATTCCAGTTTAAGATGTTGAAACTATATTGGACAACTGTGTTTGCAAGGCTATTAATGGCCATAATTCTGTTCTGAGAATTCAATTCAGTTTTTAATATCATTCGTAGCCTTCTATAGTCTTCTTTACGCACTATTTCTTTTATTTTCTTTTGGTGAATTCTTTCACTCTCATTTACACCTAGGTACTTATAGAATTTCTTCTGGCTTTAATTCTTTTATTGTTACAGCAGGGTCTAAGCTAATTGAGGATGTTTGTTGTAGCGATCCACGTAAAACTGTAGCTTTAGCACATTTATTCAAATTGAATTTCATTCCAATGTCTTCGCTGAAGCATTTTACAGTTTGCAGAAGACCTTCCAGCTCATTATCATTCTTAGCATATAACTTTAAGTCATCCATGTAAAATAGATGGCTTATTTTCTTTTGGCCTATTTTATAACCACATTCTGTCTTATTAAGTTGACTGGTTAGTGCTATTAATGATATGCAGAATAGTAAAGGAGACAAAGAGTCACCTTGAAATATACCTCTTTTGATTTTTTTCACCATACATATATGTTCCATTTATATGATTGAGGTAGAGGGTTGTTTTCCATATCAACATGCATTGTTTGATGAAATTGATGATGACGGGTGATATCTTGTATATATTTAAAGTCTTTAAAATCCAGGAATGTGGCACACTATTGAATGCCTTACAATAATCTATCCAAGCAGTACTAAGGTTTTTCTTTGCACTGTAGCAGTTTTCCAGGATCATTCTGTTAATAAGCAATTGGTCTTTACATCCGTAACAGCCACATTTCCACCCTTTTTGTTCAAGCGGCAATATGTCATTTTTTCCAAGAAGAAATATGTTTCTTTTGTTAAAATAGATGTTAATAATTTGTATGTTGTCGGAAGACATGTAATTGGTCTGTAGTTTTTCGGGTTGTTTGTGTCACTATTCTTGGGTAGAAGAAATGTAATTCTTTTCGTCATCCATGCAGGAATTTTAGTGGGATCATAAACCGTTTCTTGAAGTTCTTTGGCTATTTTTTATGTGTTGTATTTAAATAATATAGCTAAAAGTTAGGAATTTTATCTATACCCGGAAATTTCCAACTGTGTGCTTTTTTCAGTGCACATTTAACATCCTCTTCTGTGATTCCAGCCCATGTCTGTTCTGGTTTATTTTTTATTCCTTCTATCTCTTGTACAATCCAATCTACTTCTTTGTTATGTTCTTTAGGGCAAGCCCATACTTTTTCCCAGAAGTGTATAACTTCTTCTATTTTTGAGGGGACTGTCATTTCTATTCTTTTTTTACCTATTTCCCTGTAAAAGTTCTTTGCATCTGTTTGAAAAAACTTGTTTTGTCTGTAGAATCTTGATCTTTTCTCATAATGTCTTATTCTTTGAGTCTTCAGTTGTATTGTTTGCTTTATTTTTTCTTTAGTTGATAGGACTTCATTTTCATTTCTAATCTGGTATTTTCTTTCGACTCTTATGCCTTTTTTAGTTCTTATATTTATTCCTCTTGTCACTTCATCGAGTACTGATAGTTCACTTCTAACTTGTTGGATTTCTTTTTCTGTTTTTCTTTTCCAAGGTGGATCTTCATGTCTGCGAGACTGCCTTGTTTTTTAATTTGGTGTTCAATTTTTTTGTTGCTGCTATTGTTGATGCATATATTGCTTCATTGAGATTTATATGAGCTTCTTCTTCATCCAAAATTAATTTGAGTGCTGTATTGTAGACTGCATTGTAGTTCTTATATGGTTCTTGATTTCTTCCTTGGCTTCTTGTATACTGTTCTTCTTTTCCGTTTATTATTATTATTGTTTATTTTTTTACTAATATTATTATTTTCATTGTTTATTTTTTTATAATTATTATTTTTATTGTTTATTATTTTATTATTATTATTAATTTTTTATTGTGGTTTGCACATTTTTAGTTATTTATTTACATCATAACATTTTTTGTTTTAGTTTTGATTATTATTCTTTTAAATTATTTTTTGAACTTTTTTAATTTCTGAATTTTTTTTAAATTTTAAATTTTTTAATTCATTATTATTAATTTTAGGTTTCTAGATTTTAATTTCTTTATTACCATGTTATTATTACTACAAATATACTACTATTATTATTACGATTAAAATTAAATCGAAAAACTAACAATTAATTCTTCAAGCATAAATTCAACCCTTAATTTTTAAATTTCAATGTCATACATCTATAACAGATAACTGGCAACTCAGGTCAAAGTTCATTTTTTTCATCAATGAAAGTCTTTTGTGAATCTTGGTCAAAGTTGCTGCGCGAAGTTAAGATCTAATAAGTTAAGTTAAACCCCCTTTCCCCTTATTCTTCTCTTCTCTTTTTCTTTCCTTTTTTTCTCTTTTCTCTTCTTTTTAATATTTATTTTTTCTTTTCTTTTTTTTCTTTTTTCTATTTCAGTTGACTTCGTCTGAATAAATTTGAAACATTCATTGTTGTATGAATTTGGTCTGACGAGCAGCGGAGCCAGCCGCGAAATATATTATTACCAGTGGATTTGTAAAAATATCGAACTTTTGTTTCCTGATTAGATAGATAGATAGATAGATAGAGAGAGAGAGAGAGAGAGAGAGAGAGAGAGAGAGAGACAGACAGACAGACAGACAGACAGACAGACAGACAGAGAGGAACCTGTCGTATGCAACCACCTCTACTGGTCGCATACGACAGGTGGTTGCACACTCAAGTCATGACCTATTTACGCCGGGAACTTATATTCCACTCATCAGAATGTACATAATTGAATTTTACTATGTAATCTGGTAATAAATAAATGAGAACATAAGAAAATGGCCTAACTTTAAACAAATTTATTCAGCATAATTCATTTTAAAATTTAAAAAAACGTATTTTCAACGGTCAACAAGAGACCGAAAGATCTATTCACAAAAATATTTATTAAGTGGACTTAAAAAAGTCAGTTATTGGTCTTCTTTTCTTGCCTGTACTAGTACTAGCCATTTCTTATAAAATATGTAGGTTGGAAAAATTCGCGACGTATACGGTTTCATTTTTTTTTTTTTTTTTTTAGAAGTGAGTGATAGCAAAAGAGAATCTGCGATAATACATGGAAAAAACATACAAAAAACTGACAGCGATCGTGGGTGGGGGCAGAGAAACAGAGAGATACAGATATATATATACCCAGATATAAATAGAGGAGATAGATACACAAAAATAAAGGAACGAAAGAGATAGACATTTGAGAAAGGGACATAATTGTGATTTTCCCAATCCCTGAATTAATCCAAGTCAGAACAGAGACTGCGATAAATCCCTTGAACATATCAAATGCAATACATGTCAAATGCAATACATGTTGTACAAAACAGACCATGTTTGACCATGAGGTAAACTCAGGAAATGTACATTTCAGCAAGAAATAACAGGTTGATACAACACTACAAAAACAAAACAATGAGGAAGTGTTCCTGGCATAGATCAAATCAAAATGAAATAGATTACTCATTTACTTTCTCCTAATTTAGAAGTTCGCAGTGTATGACCAAAATGGATTTTTTTAAAGCGGTTGCTTGATCAGTGGTTTTCACTCGTTGATGTTAGTTGCTGGTCGCGTTCTCGAGGTGGTCGCTCACTAAGGGTCAATTAACATTAGCAAATCGTCCGTGCATAGAAAAACGGTCGTTAACAACAGGTGGTCGCTGACTAAGATACGACAGATTCCAATCCTGGGTTAAAAGCAATCGGAGTCTAACCGTACAGATGAGCTGTGATACTGCGAAGCAGATCTGTCTTCGGATGACTATATATATATATATATATATATATATATATATATATATATATATATATTAACGAAACTTAGTTATAAGCAAACGACAATTTGAAATGAATTGTTTGAACATTATTTTTTATCGATACTCGTATTTAAGTAGATATTCTATTTTTAATGAAACAGTATTATATATTTATTTCTACCGGCCTGATTATTTACGATAAATTTTTATTACTAAAATCCTGCCGAATGACACACATTTTCGTAATAAAAATAATATTCAAACAATTCATTTCATATATGTATATATATATATATATATATATATATATATATATATATATATATATATATATATATATATCCTCAGACAGTCCTGTTACGCTGTATCACAGACCATTAGTACGGTTAGACATCCGATTGCATCCAGCCAATTTGACATCAGTCGTGGATTTTACCTCTAAGCTATCGTCGCACAGTAAATGATGGCAGATTTTAGCGTGTCATATACTGAGATTAATTTCTGAAGAACGTTGTGCAAATAGCCGAGAGTAGTTACTGTATTTAAAGTTTACCATTTCTCCAGCGTGCTCAATCGACGGGCGATAGCGTAAATAGTCTTGTTTATATATATATATATATATATATATATACCTCTCTCTCTGTCTGTCTGTCTGTCTCTCTCTCTCTCTCTCTCTATATATATATATATATATATATCCCTCCTATTAACTATACATAACCTGTGAGGAAACAACTAATAATCCTCTCAAATATTTGCCATCTTTTTTGACGGCAAGCATACACTCATTATACATGAATAAACATTGCGCTGTAGAAATGTCACTGATACATTCGCTAGTAAAAGATAAGAAACATAAAGAATGATTTAGCATTAAGGAAAGTGTCAACTCGACTATTAAATATAAAGTAATGAAAGTTTATTGTGCCAACTAAAATTCGTTTCAGAATTGATAATAAAATGCTAAATATTGCATGAGATACATGCAAACTAGAAGTCAAATATGGTAAGCAATTCTTCTTTCACGAGACAAAGAGGTTTGCAGACAAGATTACATTAAATTTATGATTGTGCAAATGACACTGTAGGAGGAAAACTAAATATCTATTAGTAATCGCCTAGAATATCTGTATTAGAATAAATTGTATGAAAGGAAACATAAGTACAATGCAACAGAATATGAAATGTTGGTGATAAAATCGCCAGTGAGAGAATAAACTTATCAAATTATCTCAAAGGATAAAGAACGAAAAATAAGCAAATAGTATTCATTTTAGGATGTGCGTTATGGTGCAGTGGATATCGACTCGGAACGCGAAATCGGGGAGCCAAGTTCGAATTCCAGTTGAATTCATTGCATTCACTTACGCACAAATACCCTTAGGAAAGGTATTAATCCGTCTCTTCCTTCCAGTTCTGGGTTAAATAACAGGACAGATTGGGTTCTATAGCCTTGGCTGGCAACCAGTCTACTGCAATGGCAACCTACTGCGGGATAATCTTCTGCCCAGTCAGTCATGTCTCTTTCGAGACATGATCGCCCAAGCGTGTTTCACGTATAGCATTTAACTGACTGACTGATTCGTTTTAATAATCAATATAATACTACTGCTACTACTACTAATAATAATAATAGTTATGATGCTATACCATGGGTTCTGATTTTAATAGATTGAAGTATTTTGCTTGGGTGAACAAAGAAAATTATCTACGATAAATGTCCTGTTCTTTGCCATATTTCTACTGGCAGTTACTATTTGAACATGTCCTTTAGGGTTTGAGGAACAGTGCATCTTCGTTCACGAGCGAGAGTAGTGGGGGAGTATCATGGCCGTAGTCGAAAATTTTTTGGCTTTTTTTTTTGTTTTGTTTTTTAGTTTGATGGGTGAGACGACAAATTATTAAGGGCACTCTCGATCGAAGACCGTCTGAGTGAACTAGGTTACCTAACCTCTAATTATTTTTAACTGGGACCCACCTCAAAGCTGATGTGCTACCTTTATCAAGACATCTCAACATACAGTTTATATGCGATGCGTGTGTCTGATATATCATTATCATACTGCGTGTCATGATAAGTTTATTGGGCTTCCTATATGTAAACCTGAGCGTCACCTTCTTGATTTTAGTTTTTCTTTTCTTTTCTTTTCTTTTTTGACGAATAGAATTAGTAGAAAATGTCATGTTTTAACCTTAAATCTCTGGTTGGGACCCGGAAGGAAATGTTCATAAACAAAAATCAATAAAAAAACATCGATGGATGATAATCGACGATATTTTCCATTTTTTCTCTTCTTTTTTCAACCGTAATTTTGTATTTATTTCTCTTTTCCTTTTATTTTCTTCCGTTTGTTCTTAATTTTCTTTTCAGATTTTTCTCTCTTCTGTGTCATTTCTATTTGTCTGCACTTTTTCCCTCGCCCTACTTCTTTAGTAATTTTCATAAGAGTAGGCCAAGTAAGGTCCGCCCTAATCTTATCGATGATACAAGTGGTTATTTTTATTAGCGAGATTGTCAACAGCTTAACTGGGTAATCGGTTAATTATATCACTAGCTTGAACGAGTCATATTATTATCATACTTATTGAACTTCTGCACTATGCGTGTCTGCAATTTTACAGGGGATTAAGTGACAACAAATCTCGCCATATTTCAGTACTGTTTTAATATTCTTTCAGATTTTAGTAATGCTGTTGTTTGAATGATTTATATCATTCTTTGAATTTACGTTTCTTTAATTCTTTAGACAAGGCTTTTCAAGACTGTTCAAACGCGATGGATATTATTATTATTATTATTATGTCATTTTTCATCATATTTCGATTTCTGCATTGGTCTCACTACCAACCAAGTCTGCGGGGAGACCTAAGGCAGGTAGTGGCGTGTTGTTATGACTCCATTTCATGTTTTTCTATCCTCCCTATCATCCCCAGCATTACATAGATAACGTTTTCCTTAGTGTGTGGGCTGTACTTAATAAGACAATTTTTTGTATATCTCTTAAGCTGGGGTTTCCAGGGATTCTTTCAATGTGTTGTTTTCTTCCATTTTTTATCATTCCAAGTGCACCTACTATCACTGGCACAACTCTTGTTTTCAATTTCCACATTTTTTCTATTTCAATTTCCAGGTCTTTATATTTTGACAGTTTTTCAAATTCCTTGATTGCTATGTTACAATCCGCTGGACAAGCCATATCAATTAATAGACAAGTTTTCTCCTTCTGGTTTTTAACAATAATGTCTGGCCTGTTTGCTTCAATTTTTCTGTCTGTGTAGATGGTGTAATCCCATAGAATGGTTACATCTTCTATTTCTGTAACCGGTGCTGGATGATGTTCATACCAGTGTTTGTTTACAGCTTTTCCATAATGTTTGCACATTGCCCAATGTAAATATTGCCCAACTCTATCGTGGCGATTTTTATATTCGTTTGGGGCAAGCACAGAACAGCCTGAGATTAGGTGGTCTATTGTTTCTTGGTGTTTATCACAAAACCTGCATTTTGGATCCATATTATTATGCATAATATTTGCCTGAAAGTTTCTAGTGAAAAGACTTTGGTCTTGTGCTGCAAGTATAAATCCTTCAGTTTCAGACTTTAATCCCGATGCACGTAACCATCGATGAGTATTAACTTTGTCAACATTGGATTTATTGGCACGTACTGGATATTGGCCATGCAGAGGTTTGTCTTGCCAGCGCTGTTTCATCTTTTCAAGAGCTTTATCTTTGGCTTTCATTTTCATATTTTTTGCCGCAATAGTTGGTTCTTGGCTACTGTTTTGCTTTTCTACAGAATCTACTAACTGTAATTCTTGTTTGTATTTACTGCCTTCTTTTATTATTGAATATTTTTTCTTTCTTTCTTCATGTTGCCTTACTAATTGTATCATCCAATCCTTTGTTGTTTCTATGTATGTTAGTAAGCCAATAGTTGTTGTCTTGTATGACAATTCCAGCTGAATAAGACCCCTTCCACCTTCTTTACGGGGTATGTATAGACGGTCTACATCAGCCTTTGGGTGATGCATCCTATGCTTAGAAAGAAGCTTTCTTGTTTTAGCATCCATTCGCCTGATGTCGTTTAGAGTCCAGTTTAAGATGTTGAAGCTATATTGGACAACTGGGATTGCAAGGCTATTAATGGCCATAACTCTATTCTGTGAATTTAATTCAGTTTTTAATATCATTCGTAGCCTTCTATAGTACTCTTTACGCACTATTTCTTTCATTTTTTTATTATTATTATTATTATTATTATTATTATTATTCATACATATGATGTTGACCTTTGCTAAAAAGTTTATTTTCAGCTCACAACTCTAAGACTTATGAAATAAACTTATCCTTTTTTATTTTCACCGACAGACAGTATACAGTACTTTCCGAAATATTCTCGCTGTTCTAAGCAGGCAAGATTTTGTAATGTCTTTATTTCCAAATCCCAATCAAATATCTACAATTTCTTTCCTCTGTTTTTTGTTCAACAAACCAATGCTCCAATAATCCCTGTTACTCTAATAACTTTCGTTGCTCGTCCTTCACAAACATTCAGAATTTAACATTTTAAATCATTGTAGTTGTTGATATTTTCGTTTTCTTTGCTTTCAAAAGATTATAAATGGACTATGGATTTCTATCATGTAGCAAATCTATTTCCCTTTGTGCAACATGGCTACATCTGGTTTATTGTACTCTAAAGTTGTTACTTTCTGTATCGGAATACCACACAGGATGACAAGTACGATAAGGTATAACAGGGTATAATAGGTTCGTGTATCAGTCAAATATACGCAACATAGTGACAGGTTTTGATGAAAGCAGTGAATAACTTTGCAGGAGAGGACCAGTACGAAATGTCTTCTTGTCGGGTAACTATGTCCACTCAATTAGTCTACGGTTTAAGGTGTTCTCAAGCTGTCATGAAGATCAAGTCGTTGAAACTTAAAACAACTCTCTCGACACTAGGCCATGTTGTTTCTCCAATTATTATTATTATTATTATTATTATTATTATTATTATTATTATTATTATTGTAGTTGTTGCTGTTGCTAATGAAATGGTTTGTCGAAATCGACAGAAGATTTTACTCTGATGAATTTTTATTCAAAGAATTATTTTTTCTTATCTCTACCTCATTCCTTCTACTTGCCTTTATCCCTCTCTCTCTCTCTCTCTCTCTCTCTCTCTCTCTCTCTCTCTCTCTCTCTCTCAAAACTTATAACATCACCAATATTTCTACAGGCTAATTATTTGATTTACTTCTATATTCTACAAATGTTGATGAAAGAAAACCAAGGTAAGCCTTTTTGTTCAAGTGTTTTTATTCAATTGGTTTTAACAGTTTTTATTCAATTGGTTTTAACAGTGCAATGTTTAACAATGTACTTTTTATAGACAAAGCAAAAACATTTACAACGTTTGAATATCTTTCTTTTGGAAGAAAGAAAATACAAGATATTTTTCTAAAAATAAAACACGTAAAAATTTTAAAATAGAACAAAAAGTAATTGATGCATTTTAATATTACGATAAGAATCTTTATTTACAATTGCTGAGATTAGTCCCTTTCAAATTTACAATCGTTGTTAAAAATGTTTCTTTTTGGTTTTTTGCCCACCTTTTTTTATTCTACAAATTGCAATTTTTAATGTTTATGATGTAGAAATTGTAACCAAAATTTGACCGTACCTAAATACTGGTTCTGGCAAATAAATTTTGTTGTTGTTGAAAGTGTGGTTTCTTCTTGTCACTGAAGGGTACAAGCAGTTTTTTTCTTCCAAATGATTTGATTAAAGAACGGATATATTGAGATAATTTCTTAAACTGGAATTCATATTTTGAAGAATGGAAGCACAGTACAGACGTAAGACGGGGGGGATTTATAGGGAAATATAAGAAGAAAGAAAATCAGTGAAATCAGATGAAGATAAACATTGTAGAACGGGATAAAGTTAAAATTTGCTAAAATCAGTTCTAAAAGAAATTTCGCTTGTTTGTTGAGCCCGTGAGCACGAATAATAATAGTATTAAATCGATCATTTATAGGCTTTTCACATTCTTCGTTTATGTGCTGAAATTTGTTATTTTGGGAACTGTATACATCTTCTATAGGAAGAACACAATAAGCGAGCAGCTTCAAATAATTTGAGCTAAATCTTGAGAAGACTGACTGCACTGAAACGAAGACAGACTGCTCATAAACCGAAATTGTTCTGGTTGATAACAATCATTAAAGACAGTGATACACTTACAATTATTATTATTAATTATAAATAGTCGTACATTTAATAATGATAATGACAATAATAATTGGATATGGTGATTGTGTTAATGGAAAATATGAAGACAAAAGTCAGCTTATAGCCATGCAAATGATTGAACTAAAGCGATCATCCCTAAGCAGCAATGTACATTTTCAATAATTGTGCTGAAGTTATTGATTATTAAAATGGCAATAGATAGATAGATAGATAGATAGATAGATAGATAGATAGATAGATAGATAGATAGATAGATAGATAATATTCTACCTTCTAAATCTATTTGAATAAGACGTTAGTAGAGTCTTATAAGCAATTCGCAAATTACTAGTTTTCCCATTTCAATGCAATTTCACTTATTGATTTGTCAGAGTTGATAAATCGACTAAATATAAGCGTAAAATAGTATTATATTCCATCGTCAAACAAATTAGTGTCTATATATGTGCTTCTGCGCGTTTGTGTCTGTGTATGTGTGTATGTGTGTTTCTGTGTGTGAGTTTGGATATCTATCCTAAGTGCGTATATGTCATGTCCGTATCTGTGTTATAAATGTGCTAAATGAATAAAAAGAAATACACCAAAATAAATTATAAAAATCATATTAAAACTGATTACGGAGATTTTGAATAAAATATACATCCTTATGAATAAATATATGTGTTGTATGTGAATAAATATGTGTCCTAGTATCTATACATACTTAAATACAAACATGCACCCACACACATACACAACTTTATATATATATATATATATATATATATATATATTATTATTATTATTATTATTATTATTATTATTATTATTATTGATTTGCATCCTAAGTATACGTGTAGGTGGGTTATTTTGTGATACTTAGGTTGTATTGTATAATATACGATAAATTGCTACTTTTTGATAGATAATCAGTCAGTTAAGTGTAATACGTAATAAACACTCAGGTGATCATGTCTCTTTTGCGACATGACTGACTAAGCAGGAGATTTTCCCACAGCAGTTTAACATTTCTTTCTGGTTGCCTTGACTGGCAACCAGAAAAAATGGTAAACTACTAGGGAAAAATCTCCTGCTATAGAACATAATCTATTCTGCTATTTAAGTCATGGCCTGATGATAAGTGAATGCAACAAATTCAACTGAAATTCGAACTCTGTGATCTAATTTCTCATTCCAAGCTGATATAATGCTATATTTCCGTTATATAACATTTGATTTATACGATGATTTGGATTAATGGTGCAACATCTGACATGTATGTCATGCAATATTATATATACGGTAAAGAACCGTTTTTCTTTCTTTACACGATTGAAGAGCATTTATAAGACTTGGTGTATTGAAATTTTCTTGCTATGTCTCACTTCCCAAATAACTCAACATCAACTTTTCAAAAATTATTTCTTGCTCAGGCAGACATTTTTCAGCAACCCTCATTTTAAAAATTTAGTAAAATAAAACAAACATCTCTCTACCAATAATTAAATTCATAAAGATTTGCCGACTCATCATAAACTAATATTATTCCACGTTTAATAATGATTTTTATAACCAAAAGTTCGAATTACCGATGGGATCGCCTCTCAGCTGAATTTTAGTATGTCTGTTTCTTGACATATGTGGATTTGCGTTGTGGTACAGTGGATATCGGCTCGGAACGAGAAACCGGGGAGCCGAGTTCGAATTCCAGTTGAATCCATTGTATTCACTTACGCGCAAATGCCCTTGGGAAAGGTATTAATCCGTCTCTTCCTTCCAGTTATGGGTTAAATAGCAGGACAGACTGGGTTCTATAGCCTTGGTCGGCAACCAGTCTATCGCAGAAAGCAATGGCAACTTACTGCGGGATAATCTTCTGCCCAGTCAGTCATGTCTCTTTCAAGACATGATCGCCCAAAGCGTGTATCACGCATGGCACTTAACTGACTGACTGTTTCCTGAATCTAGTCCTTTCCAAAGTGCTTTACAATCGATATATTTCCAATCTATTGAAGACGCTTTGTTAATATATCTCCACAAAACAATATTAGCTGATCTGGCAAACTAAATAAAGTCGAACGTACGATGCATAAATTTACTTATAAAACAGAAACAAAGAATACATTACTTTTCCTCGATATCATGTTAAACCTATAATGACCTATAACTAAGTGTCTATCGTAAATCTACTAATAGTAATTATCTTGTAAGTTTCTGGAATACTTATCTATTAAAGAGTAGCCCTCGGAAAATATATTGGAGAAGAGAAATATATTGAAAATAATTTTAAGCTTTTTCTATACTGTTTCATATTCAACACAAAACAGAAAACTCATCAAATTTTCAAAAGTAAAAGAAAGAACGATAAAAAATCCAGACGAAGCGAGTTACATTTCATAACCTACTAAGTTTATCACAACTGCAATTAAAAAGACTTTAACTAAGATTAGCATCAAATTTATTAAAACAGATTTTAAAACTCTAAGAGACAATACAAAATAAAATAATAACGTGAAGCAGGAATTTACTCTGTAGCCTTAATGACTGCCAGAAATAAGACGTAGGAGAGACTACGAGCAATTTAAATAAAATATTTCTCAAAACAACACACTCATTGCATTAGTCACTCTCCGTAATGAGTTTAACCATAATTTCGATTTAAAAAATGTTACTTTATTTAAAACAGAAAGCAATTTAATGTGGTACGGTGTAGAGCGGTGAAAGAGTTCAGGATTAGCAGGTTTCATGCCATGACAATGCACATGTATACTTTTTGTCAGTTGAGAAGCCTTTTATAGGGGTTGGATTATGAACTTTCAAGAATATTTGATATGTGGATTTCATCTATCAGGAGCCTCGATGTGCGCTTTCCCCAAAAGGTTCCCAATATCATAGGACTTCCTGGCATCTTTTATCAATTTCATATCCAGAATTTATTTTGCACTTACTTTCCAGATGCAATCTTCCACTTTAAGCAGTTTTATGACTGAAATATTGAATGCTATTTTCTGATGAATGTTGCCTGCTGAATCCATTGAAATGGTTCAGAATATAGGCTTTTGGGACAGTATATGCATTTCAGAAATTTGTCTCTTCATTTTATCTTTTTTGAAAACATTTCCTCTGAATTCTCATTTCATGCATTTTTCTCCTTTCTTTACTTCTCTTCACTGTTCTAATGATAACATTATGTCTTATATTTATTCTTCTTTTGGGGTCCAAAATGATCAAGGCGAACAACAAGCACAATATCGTCGAAGGAACCAAGACTCGCTGTCATATATGCCCCAAGTTATATCACACAATAAAAGATATTTTTTGCCCAGAGTTTTCTATTTTTGCCATTTTCAGTATGCCACCTAATACAAATTAGTTTTTCTTTTATATATATAGGTATATATGCGCGCATGCGTGCGTATGTGTGCTTGCATGTATGTGTGTGTATACTTATTACGACATTCCAAGTCATTCGCATATATTTCTTAAGCTTATTGTGCTCCTGCACGGTGAACACAATATTATGGCAAATACTTTTATATATACATATATGTGCGAATTTTATTCAGAGTATCGAGTGATAATTACAAGGTGATATTGAAAGCCATTGCTAATGAGGTTTACTCATCTATAACGATTTTGTGCAGAACAAGATTAAACTTGATAAATATCTACATCCGTTCGTAAGAAAGTCTGTTTGGATAAGTGGGTCTACTCTCTCTCTCTCTCCCTCTCTTTCTCTCTCTCTCTCTCTCTCTCTCTCTCTCTCATTTTCTGGTGCTGTTTTTTCCGATTTGCCTCTTGATTTTCCTTTCATGTTTGAATTTCTTATCATTTCTTCATTCGAAGTTCTTTTCCCATCCAGCATACAAACTACATTTTAGTTTATATTTTTCTTTCTTTAGTTTTCATCAAGTCACATCATATGCGATAATTATACTATCACTTTGCCACGATTTTTCATATTTTTCGAATATTTTATTCAAGATCTACCATCTTATTGGGAAATATACTATTTTTCTCTTTAATATATTTTCATATTCAATATGTATATATATATATATATATATATATATATATATATATATATATATATATATATATCAGCAATACTGAAGAGCTGTGATAGAGCGAAACAAGACTCTATGTGGATATATATATATTGATTTGGAACGTTTTTATTCTACATCTGTCGTGGTAGTGGTAGTTAAATATATGTTAGATTCTTTAAAAACATTATATTACATCATCAACTTTTATTAAATCTATATTTAACAAAAGTTGGTGATATATTGTTTTGGAGTGTGCTTATAATTAGTAAACGTTTTTTCGGTGCCCCCTCGAAGTATTTTTGATGTAATGATTTATATATATATATATATATATATATATATATATATATATATATATATATATATATATATATATAATTAGGGTGGCATTTTTAAAATCAAAGTTATGGGCATTCTTGTTTCTGTGTATTACAAATGAGTTTAAATCGTTGTTCAAATGTCGATGTCTCAAGTTCATCGATGCGGGCTTTTAGATTTCGAGACGTCATGTCAATGTTTGATTATTTTGTCAGACATAAGAAGCTGAGCCTGACCAAGAACTTTTCATGAGCTAAGTATAACATCCAAGAAGAATATGTTGGTATGAATAATAACGATCATTCCTCATCTAAAAATTCAGTCATAAATCTCTTGTTTGTATATTTCTATGCGCTAAAATTTACAAAAAACGTAAAAGAAAATTGGTTCATTACTTTTTGAATGTTTTCTTAATAGATATTTTTCCATAATTCTTGGTAAATGTGCGTAAACAAATACCGAACCGTTCATATATACATATATATATATATATATATATATATATATATATATATATATATATATATATATATATATATGGTGGGTGCGGACGAATATTTGCTTTCAGATATATTTTAAAAACAGTCACATTGTCTAAAGTAAATCAAAATTAATCAAAATTAGATATTAATAAATTCATGCACCCAGTAAAATATATTTAATCGCCATGCTGTTAAGCTATACCAAACTCAGATAAATCATTTTGATTTAATTTAATTCTACATAAAAAATAATTGAAACTAAATAAAATATAGTAACAAAACTGAAAGGGGATTATATGCGCATGGTTACCTACATATATTTATTTTATATTAGCTATGCATATATATATATATATATATATATATATATATATATATATTAATGTAAAGCCAAAAGATAAGTATATTTAAACTATAGCACCTTTTCACATATATTATGCACATATTTGTCTTTATATGTGATTTTAGTTGATCATCCGTTTACATAGGACGTTTTTCAAAAGCCTCCAGTAATTTCCGACATTATTCTATGCTCTGGTAATGACTGCTCATTATTTTCATTATTACGCAGATTTATATTATTAGTTTTGTATAGTTTCTCAATGTCTTTCGTTTTTATCTCAATAATTTTAGTTAATCTATTATATTTAATTTTAGAATACAAAAGCATGCCTCTAATAATAATACTAATACTACTATTATGACACTACTACTACCAAGGTAATCAATACTACAGCGTAGAATAATGTCGGAAGAAAGTTATGGAAAGATTACAGATATCTAGCTATGATATTTTTTACTAATTGGTTATAGCGTCGCCCATGAAAGACGAACTCTAGAAGAGAGAAATAAATCATTTAGCACGAGAAGTTCTAAATGATTTATTTATTTTGAAGAGCCTAATTGATCGATGGAAGAATATATCGGTTAAAATCATGGGAAGCAACATGATGATTGTGATGCAGACCTTCTAAAGCTGTAGACTGTAGTTGTCATAAAGATGCCTTGGAAGCTGGTGTTGGTTCTACAAGTGTACTCACTTGGCATAGATTTTGGTAGCTGGTCCACTTAATGGGTTACGTAATCAGAATAATTCCTCGTGTCATCTGGCCTAATTTGCTCAGAAGGGATTTGTGGAGGATCTTTTAGATTTTGACAAAAAGTGTAGCCAACTCTTTTGACCGTGATTAAAACAATCAAGCACGTATGGAAAGTAGTCGAGAGGTTTATAGTTCACCTGCAAATGTCAGTTGCGGGTAGCTGTCGAGACGTCATGCAACTTCTATAGAGAGGTCTATCAACGACTTTTGGAATCAATGCCACGTCAAATTGCTGTGCTCGCTATGCTAGAGAATGTCGTATACGATCCAATGACTGGGTACATCAATGTATACTTGTACTTACAGACGAAGTGCTACATAAAACCTATTAAAATTGCTATATAAAACCTATTAAAAATTGCATTAAATATGATAATTTGTAATAACGAACATGCGCATTATTCAAATTATCTTAAAATGCAGAGAGGTCTAGTATAATTTATGTGATTGTGTTTTCCGAAATGTTGAAATATTAATTAGAAAGGAATAAAAATTCATATCAACGAGGGTGTTTTATTTTTGTAAGAGAGAAAAGTGAAAAATCATACGCCATCGAAGAATGGGATGTGCATTATTGCTTGAGGGGATCGCAGAAAGTCCAAGAATTTGTTTGTGCAGCTAGCTCACCCACCATGTCATTAAAGTATCTGTTCTCGTTTTCTGAAAGGCAAATGCGAAATTTTGGGTTATAGTTACCATCTTTGATTATTGGTTCTTGAAGATTTTTCCCTTAATGTTGATCGTTACTGCTTGAACAAAAAAATTCCCTTTAAAATGTAATTATGCTTAACAACGCATCTGGACATCCAATAATTTTAAATTACCTTTTCCCTAATGTAATGGCCGTATTTACACTCAACACACATGTGCGAGCCTACGCGCACAAACAACTCTCATACACACACGCAATGCATCTCTGTTTCAACCAAATGAACCAATGTGCCACAGCCTTCTTTAAGGCCTATTATTTATCGCATACATTTTCACAAGCTGATCAGTTTAAGGGACTTCTGAAAGAATTATAACAGCTCTGATTCCGTGAAAATATTTCAAATTCTTGGATTGTAATGAAGCTGTCAAATCTGAAAGGAGTGTCGCACAAATTGTACCCATAAATCTCTAATATTTTTACACCGGTAAAAAGCTGACAAGTTCACCAAAGCGAACTGCAGTTAGACATCTGCAAAAATGATAGCGTTGCTCACGAATTGGAAAAAATGTCTTCCAAGTTTTAAAATCGAAATTCGCCTTGTCACTGCACAAAAAAGGGTATTGCTGCAATTTATGTCAACATATATCGGACTCCTCATGAAATGTGTTCTGAGACATGAGTTACGCAAATCATTACACATATTAACTAGTCATGCTTGAAACATCAGAAATAGTATCAACCAATCATAAGTTACTTCAAGTAGTGAGAGCTTAAATCACCAGTTTCGTGGAAGAGCATTCGAGTGTATCAAACTGAAAGAGTTGGTTTGAGAAAGTGAGGGAAAATCAATAGGAAGTAGGAAAGAATGTTGAATGACGAGACTCAGGTAATCCACATTACTGAAGGAAAGAAGCCGCTCGACGAGATATCTCCAAGCATTCACGACATTTACAAACTGTATATGTGCGTGCATATGTGTGTATTAGACATAAGGAGAAGACCTTTATATACATATATCATGTATTGATTTTTGTATGTAACAGTAAGGACATATTCGTTCTCACTCTGTATGTGTGTACGCGCGCTTGCTTGCAGTTATAATTGAGTTATTAGTGTTTGAGGCTTACAAAGCATTGACAATGATGGATATGCTCAATGAAAAATTGTCAGAAATGCCAACCCATATTCTATTTTCATAAATTTTGTCCGATTTGAAAAACGAAGAAACAAATTTTTTTTATATTACAATTGTTTGTATAGAATGAGAGAACTAGATATATTTCATATGAAGTATTCATTTATATCTATTACAAATGTAACACATGAAATGAAAAACTAATTAATGCTATAAAAACAGACATATTTATTTACAAAAAATACGAGAAGGAATTAGGTACAGAAATAGACAAACATTTTTCAGTTAGCATTAATGGTAATTCGAAAGAGGTAATAAATATTGATAAAAGAAAATGGAGAAAAAATTGTTAGAAAGAGCTGACCAGTTCTTGTTCTTCTCTCATCAAAGTGCGATTGAGAAAATAAAATATCTGTACATCACGAAGAAAATGGGCGAAATTGAGAATAAGAAATACACACATGTCAATAATATATCAATATATGCATATTTATATTACAAACTGATCACAATGAAATCCACCAAAAATTCGTTTTGTTTGCTCAAAGAGGGATGTTTAGATTTTATAAAAATGGTCTACAGAACTTTCAAATCAGTGTCTGAATGCATTTTAGTCAACGCACAAAATCCTCTTGATACGCTGATACGCATTGCCAATTCAGATATTAGGACATTGCAAACCTAGATATAGTAGAATACTTCTGCAAATTTTGTGTGTTGGGTAGATCAGATTTCTGGCTTAAAATTAAAAATTAACTAATGCTTTTGTAAAGCATATTAACAATTTTTCAGTTTTATTTGGTAAATTATACTTTAAGCATTGGTAGACAAAGATAAAATATTCGTATTAACAATTTTTACAGTGATATTTTAAGAATAAGCGAATAATTGATTAAATATTTGAAAATTTATTGGAATTCTTGTTTTATTTTTTTCGCTTCGATCCCAGGAACGAAGATATATTAATTATCATGTAAATTAGTTTTTAACTGTATAATTATAATCATAAATTGTACACCACAATATTTTAATACATTATTCATATTAAATTTATTCAATAAATATGCATCTCTATAAGTATATCTTACATTTATTAGTTAGCACGTCTATCTTGCTTTCATTTTATACCTTGTGTAAGAGTTCTTTTATGGTTTTTTTTTTTTTTTCATTTTTCTTTCTGAGTCTGCCACAGAATGTCATCTGTGTATCTTATACTGTTAAGATTATGCTTGATAATAATAAATCCTGGTGGAATTTCCATTTCTTTATGGGTTAAATAATTGTACACGTTTTTTCCTTACCCCTCTTTCTGTTTATGTGTATCTATAGCACTCGTTATCTATCCGAATGTTGGCTATTTAGTTTAAGCAAAAGTTACGGATTGATCAAATATCTTTCCCACGTAAATTAAGATTTTCTATTATTTCAAGTAGCTCTGCGTGTTGTACCCTATCAAATAACTTTCTTATGAATCTATGAAATATAGCTATAAAATCGTTCTGAATTTGTTTTGACTTTTCAAACAACCTATTTCTGGCTTAAAATTAAAAATTAAGTAATGTTTTTGTAAAGCATATTTCAAGTTATTTCCTTTCTAAAAAAAGAATAAATAAAACTTTGTCGTTCACCATACAAGAATGGACTGCTAGTCGTTGATTATGCCTAGTTTCTTTTTTAATATACCAAATATAATGTCTAACAAATATGAAAATATATTTATTTTATTTCCTTGATACACCAAATATATATATATATATATATATATATATATATATATAATAGATTATTTCCCGTACTGTTCTATTTGAGTAAATAGTTCACGCATGCGCAACAAACATTCACAAGATTGTCCTAAAACTAAGAATTTGGAGAAGAGATTATTAAGAGACTGATGAGAACCAACTACCCTGGCGGCTGCCTTTATGCTAAAGGAAATGTTCATAATATACACAAATTGATTTGCGTATATATGTATCTATGCACTTAACACTCGTTCTTAAGAGATTATGGAATGCTACTAGCGATTCCAATTTTGCCTCTTCGTCATGTCTCTTTTTTTAAGCATGCTAAAAAAACAATTTGTCTAAACATTGTCTGATCTTCTGCCAATCCCCCGTAGTGTTTTGTGTTACCAAGCAATGATAAAGTAAGCTTTAATTGTGTTTACAGTATACTTTCCAATTTTATATTCCATTAAACGAATACATCATCAGACTACCTTCAGTGACCTGCTAACACTATTTGTATGATTATCATGATGTGTATGTTTAAAACAGTTTTAAGAATATATAAGACTATTTATTTACAAAAATATATTTAATAAAGAAATGCGAACAGTGCGAACAGGGCTGTTTTTTTCTTTTTTCATTTACTCCGAATTAAGCAATAAATCTGTTAAAAATTTAAAATATTTCCTGAAATTACTCATGCGCTATCTTATAGAAATATTAAAATCAGAGGATAATATGTTGCTGTTGTGTTGCGCGTATATGAAAAATATTACAAAGCTTCAACTGAAAATTGTGAAGGTTTCCTGCTTTTTCAAGCTTATCTCTGCTTCCATAACAGCCTATGCTATATGTAAAAATTCACAAAATATTTTAGTATTACAACAGTACAATATCCTTATTTAAATTTTCTACAATTGTACAAAAATTTGGCATTAGAAGACATTTCAATCGTCAGTTACGATCGATTGAGATCACTCTCAAAACCAATGCACTCAATTACTACGAGTTCACTTTGTCTTAGAGAATGATAATACTAGATTTTTATTTTTATTACTTTACTCATTGTATAAAATAGCATTCACATATAGGTTAATGCATATGTTATGCTTTTAGAAAAGTTTGAATATTTATAAATGATGATCATATCATATAAAGCGCTAGCAACAGTATCGATGACGATTGTAATGCAAACTATATCCGTACATTATAATTATATAAGCGATCATTCAAATATCAACATTTTCCTAAATGCCTCTTTCTCTCTCTCTCTCTCTCTCTCTCTCTCTCTCTATCTATCTATCTATCTATCTCTATCTCTCTGTTTCTTTCTCACTCCCTTTCTCTGTATTTATTTTAAATATAATAGGGGGCGACGCACACTGTCATAGTGTTAACCATATTAATTGATTTAAGAATTAGATCATATGGTATCATTGACTAATAAATTTAAGTGCATAATTCCTCTTAGTGAAAATGTTTCATTCCAGCAATGAGCTCGGTGGTGAAAGTGCGTTTATTACCTGTGTTGCCATTGGCGCTTGTGTCGTAAATCTTTGCTTCAATAATCATTTTCTTTTTAGCATTCATGTAATTTATTACAAAGAAAATACCTGTATAAGATGCGCTGTCTTTGCCTCATAAATTATAAATTATGGAAGATATTACTATCATTCATAGAAAATGAAAATAGTTTATTAGTTATATGCTAATTTTATGTGTTTCTTCATGAATTGTAACAATTTTACAGCTTGATGAATATTCTGCGTTCGAAATGTGCTTTTTTATTTGATTTATTTTGAAAATATTGTCAATATCAGACAGTGCAGTTGTATGAAAGTTTTACCATGATTATTATTAGTAGTAGTAGTAGTAATTGTAATTGCTGAACTGGCAGCAATTATTTCTGACGTATAGATTTATTAGTATAATTTTTAAACTGAACATAAATGTATTTCTGTTAAGCTTGTTATCCTCTTCCTTCCTTCCTTCCTTCCTTCCTTCCTTCCTTCCTTCCTTCCTTCCTTCCTTCCTGTCTAGCCATCTCATTCTGTTTATAGCTGTCAATCTACTCCACCTAGTCTGTGTTACTTCCTATTTTACTTTTGTCTTGTGTTCCTTCCTGCTATTTAAGAATTAATAGATATTTAATAGAATGAATATATATTTAAATCTTCTTATATATAAAATTTTATTTTCTTCCCGTATTTGTTTAGGTTGCAAAAGACTCAAATTTGAAAACCTAGAAAGAGATAACGGCCACAGGGACACGTACCGAGCTCCCTCGTGTGTATGAAGTGAAAGATTAATTGATAAACGTTACTAGATCCTAATCTCACTCATTTATTTTCGCTTTCTGTCACTAAATATTTTCGGTCAATCGAAAATAAATCGTAATACTAGTTAGATTTCTTGGCAGACGAGAACATTCCGAGTTAATTAATGAGAACGAAGAAGACAAGACAAATGCTAAATTAAAACATAGACAAAAATTATTTCGGTGAAACAAGGAAGTAGTATCTTGAACGAGTTTAAAGTTCAGATATTGTTCCAGATGGGACGTAAACAATAGATTGATGAAACTGCTCTCGTAAGGCTGGAAATTATGCCAAATTTTAGGTTAGTAAAAAAAAGTATGTTTGTAAGCATTACTTTAAAACCTGCATATCACAGCTAAGAACATTTATTATTTAAAATAAGAAGCATTACACTATACACATTGTTGCAGACAATAAACAAGTTTATATATTTTGGTATCATAAAATTATGGTGCTCTAGGTAGTTTGGACTTCTGTTTGTTTGCTTCAACAATCATCGGTGAATGGTTCTCTGGCTACCGTAAAATAATAAGAGAGAAGGTGATTCGCACCAAACTCCGTTCTGGACATACACATGTTACTCAAACATTTATTGAGAGATGAGACCCCACCAAAAGTCGTATACAGCCAGGTACATACTGTTGGAATGTTACTACTTCCAGGAAATTCAAAACTAGTATTACAGAATAAACAACCTTAGAGAACCTTTCGAAAACATACTGCAATTTGTCAAAAAGTTTGAACTTTACAATAAAATATTAAAAAATGCTTATTAGTGTTCACACAAACAAAAATCCCATCTTCAATTATTTTTGATAAACCATAAATACTTGTTTTCAATCATACCTGACGAACAATAAAACTTATTCTCTACTACAATGATGAAAGTTTTCCTTCAAGCAAACCTAACAAACTATGAAATCTTTTTCAAACATATCTGAAGAAGTATAAATCTTACTCTCATCTATACCTGACGAACTATAAAATATGTTTACAACAAGCAATTTATCTGTAAATGACCCACAAGAGGTTGAAGGGACGTTAAACGCAATCAATCAATCAGGAAGAACTTTTGAATGCACCTTCAAACATGTAAATAATAACCAAATTATTTGAAAATAGCTTTATAAATAATTAATGCACAAAGAAACGTAGAAATATACTTGAATGTTATCAATGCTTAAGAAACAGAAAAAAGGGGTCCACAAATCCTTTTGATAAGAATTGCATCCTAAAAGAATAACTAATGTTTGACAACTAAAATCAATGGTAGAAGTTGGAAATGAGATGTCCAATATCTCCTGATGTTGATTTACAGTCACTGGATCTAACCAACGCTTTTATCCACTGGACCATGTGTCCTTCAGGGTCATCAGTATATGAACTGTTCTTTTTTTTTTACTTGACCCAAAGAGTTGTGAGTTCAATACTTGGTTACAGCAGTGGTGAAAAAATAACATAAACGAGCAATAAAGATCGAACGAGAAATAAAGATCGAAATAAAGAATTCGGTTACAAATTCCATTCACATGAAGAAGGCCGTAAAATACAACGGCCTTTACGTCGTGAATATAACAATATAATAAGGACAACATTCCGGACAATGTAAATAATATGAAACTTTTCATTGGTGGGAATTTGTGTCGTTAAGTATATTTAAAATACCAGTTTTCAAATTTAATGTGTCTTTTAGATTCCTAATTTCATTATTATTATTATGTCATAAACATGAGACCCTTTTTGTTATGCCTCATTGTATACAGATTATTTCTTAATATTTGTCTATATTAGCAGACATGATATGAGGACGAACCGCATTTTGATCGGATAAATCGAAAATTAACCCATAAAATACGCTTGTAGTTGTGTGTCTAAAATTATTTAGCGATATTTTTCCTAGTTTTCCACAGAACTCTTTTTCACTATATGTAAAATTTTATGATTTTTAGAGAATTATAGTGAAGTGGATCTCTTCTACACGGTTTTGAAATCACAGTTCCCCTACTCTAACACTGGTTACCACTCAGAGATTGAGAGGCCAGTCAATTTTTCGGTGTAACACTTGATGCAAAAATTTATTTTCCCAAGGTGAAGTGAACGCAGAAACCTTGGAAGAAATTATAACTCAGCTTACGCTATCCGCACATCACACCGACAAAATATAGAATTGAAAACTTCGTTCACTCTACTAAGGATGCTGAAAAGCACTACGCCCAGCCAAAACGAGATTAAAACTTCTAATGTTTGGTCATTTTGTCAAATTTTGGTGAGTGAGTCGGGTTACATTCGACTAACATTACACTCGACTAACATCTATATTTTATGACGTAGCGTGTTTGAAATCGTTTCAAACAGTTTTTTTATTTCCAAACATTGACTGCTTTATTCTCGTTTTTCAAATTGACCGTCGCGTCATACATTATATTCAGATACTTTAAGAGAGGAATACACTCTTGCACGAGGTTCAAGTGTGCCTGATATATAAAACAAAAAGTAATGCTAACTACAAGTTGGGGATACGAAAATCAAGCAGGTGCAGAAATCGTAAGGTGGAAATGTTCTAACAGAGCACGGAAATTGCGATACGGAGACCTGAAGTCGTATTGGCATGGCCAAGGATGCATTAAAGAAGCTGAGTAGAGTTTGAGAGACAAGAAATTTTGCTGAAAACGAAGAAGAGAGAGAGGACTGGATTGTTATGTGATTTCTGTCCTTCAATATGGCAGCGAATGCTTGTCAATCGCATCAAAGAATAAGGAAATACTTGAAGCAACCAAAATGTAGTTCTACAGAAGGATGCTTAGAATAACATGAACGGAGCACACGAGGTTTTGGAGAGGATGTACTCAAAAAAGAAACTAATACTTAACATCAGGAAAAGACAGCTGAAGTTTTGAGGCTATGTAATGCGGAAGGAGGGCTTGGAAAACTTGATGCTCAAGAGACAGATAGAGAGGAAAAGTGACAAGCGAAAGCAGAGCACGACATACCTGGTGGACTTGAACAGATGGATGGTGGAGCAGAGAATGAGTGGAATAACAGGAGAAGGGATATTAAGAGCGACAAAGGATAGAGAGAACTGGAAGACCATGATCACATACATCCTGAAGGGACACTTCACGTAGAAGAAGAATGCTTCTAATCTTTTTCCAAAGATATTCTAAGTTTTGTTGTTTCAGTGCAATACTTTAACCATTGGGATCATGTACGTTAATTAGAAGCAGCAAATATAGAAATCTATTAAAAGTAGGTAAATTAAGAAAGTTTGGGAAAAACAGTTACGGTCGGTGTCAGCCACAATGCCGCATCTCAAGATCAGCAAAAGCCTCGTTGTAAAGACGTGCAACATTCATCAAAAGTGTTTTTAATTTCCTGAATAATTCTTCTCGATTGGAAAACTTT
Source organism: Ascarosepion bandense (assembly GCA_037127315.1). NCBI lineage: Eukaryota > Metazoa > Mollusca > Cephalopoda > Sepiida > Sepiidae > Ascarosepion > Ascarosepion bandense. The sequence goes on along the minus strand of JBBBDQ010001763.1, from coordinate 2,590,378 downwards.
CAGGTTTGCAATTCTACACCAGGATAACAGAAAGAGAAGAAGAGCTCTTTTATTTTTAAAATCTCTGCGCTACTTTCTTTCTTGTTCTGCTTTGTTCCGTTGTTTGTCTTTGTTTCTTGTTTTCCTTATTTTTGGTAGATTTTTGTTTCTGTTTTTCATTCATCGTTTGTAATCCCTAATTTTTATCTTTCTCTAACTCTTTTTATCTCTCACTCATACAATATTGCTCTCTCTCTCTCTCTCTCTCTCTCTCTCTCTCTCTCTTTTATCTTCATTTGTTCGTTTCCTAATTTTCTTTCTTTTTTCTTTTCCCAATTTTATATTATTATTTCTCTTAGCTTTTATTTTTCTTCATTTTCTTTCATTTACTTTCCATTCTCTTGGCAGTGATATTCATTTCTCTTTCCTTTACCAGTCTTTTACTTTCCTTTCGTTTTTTATCAACATAATTTCTTGACAATTACTATTCATTATCAGCCGAATAATAAACTTTTTGGCTTTAATTCATGCACATGGTATTAACTACGCTTTCTGCCAATACCACATATATGTGTGTGTGTATGTGTGTGTGTGTGTTTACGTATATAAATTTACATATATATATATAGAGAGAGAGAGAGAGAGAAAGAGAGAGAGAGAGATGATGGAAGAGAGAGAGTGAGAGATGTTGGGGTAAATAAGTAAATGCGTAAGAGTTCTGTAATATAGTTTAATGTAAAAACTTAAAGGTTCACTAAGTCAAATGACTTTCTGCAGAAAACTTTTCTAAAAGTTTCTCAATGCTAATAAATGGAATAAACACCCTAGGCAGACTTATATCCTGGATTTTAGCTAACATATTCATATTTTTACTCAGCTCGTACATTATTCGCAAATCTTAAAAGTAACATACTAGATAGATAGATAGATAGATAGATAGATAGATAGATAGATAGATATTCAACTCTTTTGGGTGTTTCTCTTTGTTTAATTGGTGAATGCTGTCGTAATTCCTGCTTTCAGTTCATATCTAGTGTTACAAGAAGTTTGTTGGTCTCTTGCTTAACTGCACTCTGCACATAATAATCAAGATGAGGGGTTGCAATCTGAGGAGTTAGGTGGCTAGATGTAAGGGGTAATATAGTCGCAGAAATTGTTTGATGGCCATGACTGGGTTCTTCTGCTTGCGTGGCATGGTGTAGAGTTCCGTTGCTAGACAGGTTCTTCCAGAAACCACCCTGTTGACCGAAGGCAGCACTTTCTGCTCAAGTCACTTGATGTAGGCCTCTGTGTAGAGTCTGAGGCCCTGTGAGAAGATAAACTCTTTCAGAATCCTCTGCTCTGTTCTCAGATTGACTCCCAAACACTCCGAAATGTTGGCATTAGAACTTCCAGTGCGAATGCTAAGTAGTACAGTATGCCGTTTCCAAATTTTTGGTTGAGTAAATTGCGCCATGGTTGTGTAAATTGCGCCATGGTTGTCTTTTCCTCGTGGACGGTGCCCAACTGAACCTACAGTTGACAAATTCCAAAACAAACACCTGGCATGCGCGAAATTACCATATATATATATATATATATATATATATATATATATATATATATATATATGAAGCTTAAATGAAAGAAAATTCATTCTTTCTGGTGAAAATAGAAAGCTACGAAATATCTACTCTTATAAACAAATGAAAAATGTTTTTTTAAAAGCACATTGTGCTTCTTCGGATATTCGCAATAGCCAAGTTACTTTCAAGATGCAAAATGGCTGATAAATAATAACAATAAATCGATGAAGACCGGCGAAAAATATCAAAAAAAAATTCTCTTGTCTAATGACAAATATAAAATCTTTTCAAGCTAGTTTAATGGAAAGCAACTTTCAACAAAGATGTTCAAACAAAAAACATGACAATAACTCTAATTTTAAAAAATTCCATTACTATCTAAAACTTGAACATCTTCTGCTAATTATAGGGAATTAATAAATCTACCTCGAGATATTCAGAAATAGGTTAAGTTGTGTTTTGCTTGTTTTAATTTTGTATCTTTATACTGAGGTGCATGCATAATATTTATAGGTATAACAGACAGAACTAACTAGCTGATTATCTTAAATTACAACATTAAAACAGAAAATATTGATGGTGGCATCTGGTATCACGTAATTGTTAGTTAGATAGTCAGACAAACGAAATTGAGACTTCACTCTTGCAAATTTTTACCTACTCTAACTTTCCCTAATAAATATAAATTTACTTTATTTCTTACGAAAAAGTATACCACTTCTTCCTCTGTATGAAAACATATAATCTTTTTGTTTTCTTTACAGTTTCCTCTTTTCTAGTAATTCTGCTCTTTACTATCTATCTATCTATCTATCTATCTATCTATCTATCTATCTATCTGCATACATACAAAACCCACCCACACATATGCTTGCACATATACATAAGAGTTATGATTACTGACAATCGTAAAATAAATGACAATCAAAATATAATATTTTATTTTTGTGTGTATATTAAATCTATCTATGTATATATCTACTGTCTGATTCTCTACAATATTTGACACCAAAATTATTCATTAACATCCTCGTAAGAACGACGCAGAAAAATCCAAGCCTGACAATTCCAAATTTCTGTCCGGGCAAAAGACACGCCCCCATCATTGTTACATCCTTATCTCCTTTCCTTCAGGTGTTATATTCAACATGGCTTCCTGTTTGACTCGATATCTAATGATCTTCCACTGAATTACTCTTACTTAATTATGGCTGCGATTATCTAATTACATTGATAAACATGTCAAGCGCCATTGGGCCAGAGTGCAATATTTTTACGAGCCTTGCTTCATTAGCCAATCCGTTTATTTAAAGGAATATTGAACGCGAATGTCAACTGCTGATGCCCAGTTCATTGAACTTCTAGGCCTATGTTAAACTGTTCAATGGTTAATTAATTAATCCATTTATTTACTAACAGAAGTTAGTAAATAATTATCGCTGTCTATAAACGTAATCTGCGATAGTGTTCATTGTTTCTAGAATAACATAAGCTTATCAATAGTTAAGGAATTACGTTCTTGTCAGGAAAATTAGTTTTAAAATAATTATGCACGGATGTAAGTTGATATAGACTAATAGACACGTTTTTGTTTTATTTCGCTCTATGGTGCTGTGACCTTCTCGAAAGTACGTTTTATGAATTTCTCAGACTATTTATTTTATTCTTTTCCTTTTTTAAAAGTCATGAAAACCAAGAAAGAACTGCTTTACTAAAGTTACTAAAGTAAGGTTATTGACACAATCCCAAGTATTTTTAAGAATGCAAACTAAAAAGATCCGAAAATGCAAATCCTTCACCAAATAAACTTTGCATATAGTTTGTATTTTTGCCAACTAAAGATAAGTCAATGTATTGTAATAAATGCTTTTTTGGTATTAAATGGCCATTGAAAGTGTTGGTGTTTTATCAAATAAGACCCGAATAGTCTGTGGAAGTCGACGTCTTGCTAGCATCTGTAAAATAAGGCGTTTACAATGTAGCATTTCTTTTTCCAGATGGCTGGTATTAATTTTTTTTATTGATTTAAAAGATAAAAAGAAACTTCTCTAAGATCTATTAGAATGAGAGAAGTGCATTTGCTTTTGTCGGAAAAGTAAACGAATTGATAAAATTTGTGTAAAAAGATAGTAGACATAATATTGTCGTCCTGTTTTGAGGATTTCGTTAACACAGGTCAAATTGGAGTAGGCGAATTTCCTGTCTCGCCTACCTGAGCTTCTGGTATGGACAAGCAAGAAATAAGAGAAGGGAAGTTCCTCTTCTCCTCAGCAATGAAGAGGCGAAGACTCAGTCAAAATAGATAACTGATATTATTTTCATTTCGAGCTCGCAAGACATACAGAGAAAGAAAAATTTCCGTAGCTCCCTTTACCACCCCGGTTTTGTGCTTTTCAATAAAACTGAGGTGGAAAACAAAATCAGTGAACTGAGCACGTGATTTTGCAAGAGACGGTCAGTACGAACTTGGCGAGCTGCAAACCAACAAAACAAGACACGCCTTCGAGAAAATTAGTCAACTAATAGTCAGTCAGTTAAGTGCCATACGTGAAACACGCTTGGGCAATCATGTCTCTTTCGAGACATGACTGACTGGGCAGTAGGTTGCCAGTGCTTTCTACGGTAGATTGGTTGCCAGCCAAGGCTATAGAACCCAATCTGTCCTGTTATTTAACCCATAACTGGAAAAAAAGAGACGGATTAATACATTTCCCAAGGGTATTTGCGCGTAAGTGAATGCAATGAATTCAATTGTAATTTGAACTCGGCTCCCCACAATAGTATGATGCTAAAATACCAGCCAACTGATTGTGCGTCACTTAGAATTGAATATGTTTTTAGTGTGTATATAAATTATATATAAATATATATATATTATAAATCTACAACCGTGTCGTCGTCGTTCTGGATTGATTATATTCCGTTCGCTGACTACCGGGAACCATGGAACTATATACCGTTCCCACCCGAGTGTGGATTCATCTAGTCCGTTGATCTTACTTCATCTAGTCCGTCAGTCTTACTTCGGCCGGTTCGAGATCAAATAAACACAGCGTAAGCGGATTGATCAAGGTTCAGGAAGAATTGGCTCGGATACACCTGGGGATCGTGTTATATTTATTCCTTTCAATACTAAATCTGATCTGATTTATCTGAGATAATTCTTTTTGCATTCTATAAGCATGGCTAGAAGAGGGACTCATTGTATTTTTCTCCGGCTAAAATTTTCTGCTGACATGAAGTGGAAATATTATATTGAATTAACTGCTAGGTCTTCTACTAGGAAAGTTGATTCAGTGTATCGTGATAGACAATCTTTTCTCGCTAGAATTTATTTTACACATTTATAAGATCACATTTATTCATCCGTGCATTAAATATTTCTGCCACATCTGGTCTGGTGCTCCTGCTATGTATTTAGAGATTCTTGGTAAAATACAAAAAAGAGTATGCTATGTTATTGGTCCTGACCTGGCATCTCGGCTTCAGTTAGTTTCTCACCGCCGTGATTTTGTTTCTTTGTGCCTTTTCTATAAATACTTTCATAGTAATTGTTCTAATAACCTTTTCTCTATGGTGCGTAGATTAATTTAATCGTAGTACTAGATTGGTAGCAAATTCTCATCATTTTATAGTTTAAATGGCCAGATGTAGCCGTAATTTCTATGTTAAAAGTTTCTTCACTCACTTTTCTGGATTGTAGAACTCTCTTCCTGCTCCTTGCCTTCCAGTCAACTTTGACCTTCAAAATTTAAATGCAATCGTTACCTTCTGTCTTCTTAATCCATTTTCTTTTATTGTTCTTGATAATTTTTTCTCAAATTCTCTCATATTCAGTAACCCTTTTCATCTTAGTGGATTTATTGCCTTGCTTGGGGTGAAATTATTTTTAATTGTCTTTACCTTCTAGTATACCTATGTTTTACGTAACACTTGCTCTTATAAAAGAATGTTTTCCACATAAAATATGTATGCAAATTTTATTACTTTTCCATAAATATCATACACTATTTTACACTTTAGAGATCCATAATATTTCGGGTAGTATTGAAACATAAATAAAATCTAACGTCAAAGTATTAACAAAGATGCAACATGTAATCAGAGCATTGCAAAATGCAATATTTCGAGTTAAAATTGACAAGAATATAAGATATTTTTAGTTTTACAGGCTTCTTGTTTATTTCTCACTTAGAGAATTTGATAAAATTCTTACAGTCGGTTCAGCAAACTCAACTCAGAATAGCATAAATTAGAATACTTAAAATGTACTCCTTACTTCTTCACTGAGTTATTGTAACCTTCTGCAACTAATTTTATGTGAGTTATTTTGGCCATTCGTTATCAATTTGGTTATTTATTTTCATAGAAGGTATAGTTTCATTTCATTATTCTACCTTATACAGCAGTTTGGATTCCTCTTTAGTGTCGAAAAGTTTCCCTGTCTGGTCTGTAAGTTTTAGGGTAAATTTTCAGCGTTTTAAAAAAATGTCGGTGGTTACGAAATATCTAAACTTATTTATAAATGGAACTTTGTGTGTGTGTGTGTGTGTGTGTGTGTGTGTGTGTGTGTGTGTGTGTGTGTGTGTGTGTGTGTCCGTTACCTATAGATTCCGAAACAGCTGAACCGATTTTCTGGAAAATTTACACAGCTGTACTATAAGCGTCTGCGAGTGTTCTTAGCTAGGTTTGTGTCGAGGTACCCCCGATAAATATCGAAAATCGATAATCGAAAAAATCGAGTTATAAAAGGAGTAGTCCGATTTTAATTAAATTTGATACACTCATAGACAAAGACATAAGAAACGATATTCAGAAATTTCAAGGTTGCAGTTCTTACAATAATGCAGAAAATCGATAATATATATATATATATATATATATTGTTTTTCTTTAATCCGAAGTGGAAGAGTAGGAAGGTAAATTCCAAGAACCTGATCCTAATCAATATTAAAAAATTTTAACATTAAAAAGTGATGCAGGCAGAGAGCTCAATGTATTAAGAATACAGAGCCAATATAAATTAGAGAAAATTTTCAAAATTCAAAGGTGTCGGATGTACATTTCGACATAGGATCTCTAATAGAGACTCTACATCACGTCAGCGACATTGTTTTTCCAAATGGCGAGGGCCCTGAGTTAGAGTGTAGAGGATTTTGGTTAACAACGGTCACAAAGTGGAAAAGGACAGAGCTGGTAGTCGCGGGGTTACAGGGTGTTGAAATGGTATATTTGGGTAGGGGAAGAATAGGAGTTCATTTTTTATAAAGATAGACAACTAAATGAGTTAAATTACTTTTTAAAGTTAAGATTTTGAGCTGTTTGAAGAGGTGTATTTAGGCGAGAAGGAATGGGTTTCAATATAAGATTTTAACATTTTTTAAAAAAGTTTATTTGATTAAACCTTTTAGGTAGAAGCGAGTTAAATGCTAATTTATATATATATATATATATATATATATATATATATATATATATATAACAGGCAAGATGTTGTGTGTGTGTCTGTTTATCTGTCTGTCCTTTATACAAATCCACAAGTTTTATCCGATTCACACCAAACTTCAAAATTTGACTTACATCCATTCATTTTTCTTTCAGTCTACGGTTTCGCTTTAACTGGAAACAACTATTACTTCTTAGTCTTTCGTGCCAACGTCCAAAGAGTCTGAGCTCCAGGACTTGGATTCGTTTTAAAGCTTTCGTTACACCCGAGCAATGCCGGGCTATACTGCTAGTAATATATAGGAGTTACTTAATTTGTGAGGAATTTTTCCTTTAACGTAATGTGAAACATCTTACCTTCTTAGATTTTTTAGCGTACTCACAATATTCTTACACTATTAAAGGATTATTCGAACATTTTGATTACAGTTTAAAACGACATCCAATCAAGCTAAACAAAACTTGTTCTATTTGTTTGTTTTATTTTTCTTATTCACTTTTTTTTGTCCGTGACGCTAATCCACTTTCAAAAATGCGACTAAAACAAAAAGAAACTAATCTGAAATCTTGTTAAAGCTTTTAGCTTCATTCTGATTCTACTTTTGAACTTAAAATTAAAAGTTAAACTATATCACTTTAATGGCATCCATTACTGCCAAATCCCGAATCAGACAAGTGCTTTCAGTTCCATTCTAGAGTTGGCTTTAAAGATTACACTGAAAACAAAAATTACTTTAACGTCTTTCTTAAGTTCCATACCCCAAGTCAATTTACGCAAAATCAATAAACAATACTTATATAAAGTTATCCCTTATATAAAAACTTCAAGCTTAACAATAATTTCCAGCAACAATAGAAATGCAGTTTACATTTTATTATAAAATAACACTTATCAATAAAATAAAATAAAACTTGTCAATAAAAAAAAATAAGACTATAATATATGTTCGTTAGAATAATGATTCGAGCCGATATAACAAATAACATGTTTAACTATATGTTACGATAAATAAGCAACCAATGTTTGTCCGCTGCTTTTTATGACCGGTTTTTCTATCCGCAAAATATATCTTCCATGTGATTTATCGTCACTGAGAAACATTCTGTTAATTGGGAATCATTTATTGATAATTGTAATGAAGTTTTCCACGACCTGGGCCTCTTTTTTTCTTTTTGTTCGATATCTTTAGGGAACAATCATTCTCATACGATCTAAAAATGAATTAAAAACCATAAAAAATACAACCGGTAATTCACTTAAGCTTATAGACAAGCACAAATGTGTTATGTATTTTAAAATGTCATTTCATTCATTGTTAAATATATTAGATAATGCTGAATTTTACCCTCAAATAATATATGTGTACGTATGAATCCGATACACTTATAGTGAGCAAAACAAGTTCTAGATTTAAAATTCAAATGCAAAGCACTGACTCGTTGATTTTCTTAGAAATAAACGAATTCTCTCGAATTTACAAACTTTGCTTAGCACACAAAAAACTCCCGAAATTTCACACCTCGATGCGAAATGTTTTCGGTCAATAGAAAACTGGGAAACATCTAAAAACAAAATAGAAAGGCCAAAATCACATCCGGAAGTGAATTCCCAAATGACCTGTTCGGAGCCCCACAAACAAAATAAAAGACGGGGCATGCTCGGTCGTCCCCAGAGAGAAAAGATTACAAGCATAATTAACACGTACCCTTGACAAACGTTAATGGATCGCTATTATTGTCTCTATCTTTCTCTCTCACCTCCTTCCTTTTCCACATTTACCCTAGTGATAACTTCAAAGATGCTCCTACCCAACAAACGCTTATACATACATACACATAAGTTACTTCTACGAACTCTTGATACCCTTAACTTCTTAACACTATTTCTCATTGAACATTAACTTCTACCAATCCATGTTATTCTTTTCTATAAATATAATTTTATTTAAATATAAAAAAAAAGGTATACTAATATTTTTCTCCAAAATCCACCTTCTGATAACTTTCTGATGATTCTGAATTAAACCTGTAAGTTGTAGGAAGTTTGGTTATGTTTCACACAAGGACAATTCAAAAAATATTATCCATCTCCCGACGTCTACAAACTGATATACAGATAAATACATATACCAATCACCCACTACATAATTATATGAGGTTGTGCTGAAATATTTTTGGCATGGTCAACCACCCCAAATTTAACCAAATGATTTTTGCGGGCAATTTGGTTGAGCTCAGAAATTTTGACTATCCCAAACAAAATTTGTGTATGTAAGCACATCAACATAATGATACAACATTAAAACAAACAAAAACAACTCATATTATTTCTGGATATCTCGAAGTAGATTTATTAATTACCAATATTTTGCAAAAGATGTTTAAGTTGTATAGAGAGTAATTAATTATTTTTTAAATTAGAAATATACTCTTTTTTGTTTGACCAGCATTTTTTAAAGTTGCTTTCCATCAAACTAACTTGAACAGATTTCATATTTGTCATAAGACAGGAAAATTTCTTTACATATCTTTCACAGGTATTGATCGACTTATTGTTATCAGGCATTTTGCATCTTGAAATTAACTTGGTTATTGCAAATATCGGAAGAAGCAGTGTTCTTTTGAAAAACATTTTTCATTTGTTTATAAGAGTAAATATTTCCTTGTTTTCTATTTTCATCGGTGAGAATGAATTTTCTTTTAAGCTTCATATATATAATAACCCAACAAGCACTAAACTAAATTCTCTACAAAAAACCAATGTAGTGTACCAATTTACATGCCCATTCAGAGATTGCATCTCTGATACTAATCAAAAACCGAGTACATATATTGGTTTTACTACAACCACGCTCTCCCGTAGACTTACATCTCATCTTTCTGATCAGAGTACTATTAAACAACATTTCTCTGAAAAACATAAACATGTAGGTAATATCAGACAGATTTTGGTCAACAATACGGTGATCCTTACTCATACACACAGTAAGAGGAACCTGCAGATATTGGAGGCCATGTACATCAAATCGAAACAACCAACACTCAATAAAATCAACTTTAAAACAGGAAATAACATATTACATTGCATTTGACTACATGGTTTTGTTGTCATTTTGCGCTATGCCGCGGTGTGACGTCATAAAACCGCATCGCAAACTTAAGAACTGTGTTTATTATTTTTGGTAACTATTGCCGTTGCCAAGCGGAGTTTTATGTCAACACAAAATAAAATCGTCGGTGATGGTGGATTTTATAATATTTCAGTTTAAACAACCTCTCTGAAGATGGCTCATGTGAGCCGAAAGCTTAGAAGAAAACCAATAAATAATTATCCAAATGTTGGTGAATTTTTGTCTTTATTTTCAACTGAAATTAAAGGAAAAATACGACGTTTAGAACGGCTCATGATTAAACATAATAGACATTCATTGTCTCTTATATTTAACAGCATATGTTTAGAAAATTACTTGCTGACTCGATATACTATATATATATATATATATATATATATATATATATATATATATAAACATCCACTAATATTATCATCGTATTACAGTTAGCTAAAGTAAAGCTACGCAAATATATACTTATATTGATAAGATTTATCTTAAAGTTGATTAATGGCTTTTTACTGATTTCTTAAAAATTCATACTTTATCTATCTATCTATCTTTTATATTACTTTTAATATTATTATTTATCAGGCATTTTACATCCTGAACTTAACTTGGCTATCGTAATAGATTAATAATAATAATAATAATAATAAGAAGAAGAAGAAGAAGAAGAAGAAGAAGAAGAAGAAGAAGAAGGCGCTATGAGAAAAGAGCAAGATTTTACACACAAAACAAGATTTTTCAAACCGATACAAAGAGATTTTACAGGGAAATAGGTAAAAAAAGAATTGAAGTGAGAGTCCCCCCCCCCCACCCAGAATGGAAGAAGTCACACAGTTCTGGGAAAAGATATGGGCTTGCCCTAAAGAACATAGCAAGGAAGTAGATTGGATTGCACAAGAGATAGAACGAATGAAAAATAAACCAGAACAGACATGGGCTGGAATTACAGAAGATGATGTTAAATTTGCACTAAAAAAGCACACAATTGGAAATTCCCAGGTATAGATAAAATTCCTAACTTTTGGCTATATTATTTAAATACAGCACATAAAAAACTAGCCAAAGAACTTCAAGAAATGGTTGACGATCTCACTAAAATTCCTGCATGGATGACCAAAGGAATTACATTTCTTCTACCCAAGAATGGTGACACAAACAACCCGAAAAACTACAGACCAATTACATGTCTTCCGACAACATATAAACTATTAACATCTATTTTAACAAAACAGACAAATTTATTCTCAGAAAGAAATGACATGATACCGCTTGAACAAAAAGGGTGCAAACGTGGCTGTTATGGATGTAAAGACCAATTGCTAATTAACAAAATGATCCTGGAAAACTGCTACAGTACAAAGAAAAATCATAGTACTGCCTGGATAGATTATCGAAAGGCATTCGATAGTGTGCCACATGACTGGATTTTAAAGATTTTAAATATATACAAGATATCGCCCGTCATCATCAATTTCATCAAACAGTGCATGTCTATATGGAAAACAACCCTTTACCTCAATCATATAAATGGAACCTATAAGTCTGATGAAATAAAAATCAAAAGAGGTATATTTCAAGGTGATTCTTTATCTCCCTTACTATTCTACATATCATTAATAGCACTAACCAGTCAACTTAATAAGACAGAATGTGGTTATAAAATAGGCCAAAAGAAAATAAGCCATCTATTTTACATGGATGACTTAAAGTTATATGCTAAGAATGATAATGAGCTGGAAGGTCTTCTGCAAACTGTAAAATGCTTCAGCGAAGACATTGGAATGAAATTCAATTTGAATAAATGTGCTAAAGCTACAGTTTTACGTGGATCAATACAAGAAACATCCTCAATTAGCTTAGACCCTGCTGTAACAATAAAAGAATTGAAACCAGAAGACGCTTATAAATACCTAGGTGTAAATGAGAGCGAAAACATTCACCATAAAAAAATGAAAGAAATAGTGCGTAAAGAGTACTATAGAAGGCTACGAATGATATTAAAAACTGAATTGAATTCTCAGAACAGAGTTATGGCCATTAATAGCCTTGCAATCCCAGTTGTCCAATATAGCTTAAACTGGACTCTAAACGACATCAAACGGATGGATTCTAAAACAAGAAAGCTTCTTTCTAAGCATAAGATGCATCATCCAAAGGCCGATGTAGACCGTCTATACATACCCCGTAAATAAGGTAGAAGATGTCTTATTCAGCTAAAATTGTCATACAAGACAACAACTATTGGCTTACTAACATACATAGAAACAACAAAGGACTTGATGATACAATTAGTCAAACAACATGAAGAAAGAAAGAAAAAATATTCAATAATGAAAGAAGGCAGTAAATACAAACAAGATTTACAGTTAGTAGATTCTGTAGAAAAGCAAAACAGAAGCCAAGAACCAACTATTGCGGCAAAAAATATGAAAATGAAAGCCAAAGATAAAGCTCTTGAACAGATGAAACAGCGCTGGCAAGACAAACCTCTGCATGGCCAATATCCAGAACGTGTCAATAAATCCAGTGTTGACAAAGTTAATACTCATCGATGGTTACGTTCATCTGGGTTAAAGTCTGAAACTGAAGGCTTTATTCTTGCAGCACAAGACCAAAGTCTTTTCACTAGAAACTTTCAGGCAAATATTATGCATAATAATATGGATCCAAAATGCAGGTTTTGTGATAAACACCAAGAAACAATAGATCACCTAATCTCAGTCTGTTCTGTGCTTGCTCCAAATGAATATAAAAATCGCCACGATAGAGTTGGGCAATATTTACATTGGACAATGTGCAAACATTATGGAAAAGCTGTAAACAAACAATGGTATGAACATCACCCAGCACCGGTTACAGAAATAGAAGATGTAACCATTCTATGGGATTACACCATCTACACAGACAGAAAAATTGAAGCAAACAGGCCAGACATTATTGTTAAAAACCAGAAGGAGAAAACTTGTCTATTAATTGATATGGCTTGTCCAGCGGATTGTAACATAGCAATCAAGGAATTTGAAAAACTGTCAAAATATAAAGACCTGGAAATTGAAATAGAAAAAATGTGGAAATTGAAAACAAGAGTTGTGCCAGTGATAGTAGGTGCACTTGGAATGATAAAAAATGGAACAAAACAACACATTGAAAGAATCCCTGGAAACCCCTGCTTAAGCGATATACAAAAAATTGTCTTATTAAGTACAGCCCACACACTAAGGAAAACTTTATCTATGTAATGCTAGCGATGATAGGGAAGATAGAAAAACATGAAATGGAGTCATAACAACACGCCACGACCTGCCTTAGGTCTCCCCGCAGACTTGGTTGGTAGTGAGACCAAAGCAGAAATCGAAATATGATCAAAAAATGACACAATAATAATAATAAAAGCTTACAAATACCTAGGTGTAAAAGCTTACAAATACCTAGGTGTAAATGAGAGTGAAAACATTCACCATAAAAAAATGAAAGAAATAATGCGTAAAGAGTACTATAGAAGGCTACGAATGATATTAAAAACTGAATTGAATTCTGAAAACAGAATTATGGCCAATAATAGCCTTGCTATCCCAGTGGTCCAATATAGTTTCAACATCTTGAACTAGACTCTAAACAACATCAAACGAATGGATTCTAAAACAAGAAAGCCTCTTTCTAAGCATAAGATGCATCATCCAAAGGCTGATGTAGACCGTCTATACATACCCCGTAAATAAGGTAGAAGATGTCTTATTCAGCTAAAATTGTCATACAAGACAACAACTATTGGCTTACTAACATACATAGAAACAACAAAGGACTTGATGATACAATTAGTCAAACAACATGAAAACAGAAAGAAAAATATTCAATAATGAAAGAAGGCAGTAAATACAAACAAGATGTACATTTAATAGATTCTGTAGAAAAGCAAAACAGAAGCCAAGAACCAACTATTGCAGAAAAAAAATATGAAAAAAAAAAGCCAAGGATAAAGCTCTTGAACAGATGAAACAACGCTGGCAAGATAAACCTCTGCATGGCCAATATCCAGAACGTGCCAATAAATCCAATGTTGATAAAGTTAATACTCATCGATGGTCACATGCATCTGGATTAAAGTCTGAGACTGAAGGCTTTATTCTTGCAGCACAAGACCAAAGACTTTTCACCAGGAACTTTCAGGCAAATATTATACAAAATAATGTGGATCCAAAGTGCAGATTCTGTGATAAATGCCAAAAAACAATAGATGTTCTGTACTTGCCCCAAATGAATATAAATATCCACACGGTAGAGTGTGGCAATATTTACATTGGACAATGTGCAAACACTATGGAAAATATGTAAACAAACACTGGTATGAACACCACCAAGCTCCGGTTACAGAAATAGAAAATGTCATCATTCTATGGGATTACACCATCTACACAGAAAAAAACTAAAGCAAATAGGCCAGACATTATTGTTAAAAACCAGAAAGAAAAACTTTGCTTAATAATTGATGTGGCTTGTCCAGTGGATTGTAACATAGCAACCAAAGAATTCGAAAAACTGTCAAAATATAAAGACCTGGAAATTGAAAACAAGAATCGTGCCAGTGATAATAGGTGCACTTGGAATGATTAAAAATGGAACAAAACAACACATTGAAAGAATCCTTGGAAACCCCGGCTTAAGAGATATAAAAAAATTGTCTTGTTAAGTACAGCCCACACACTAAGGAGAACTTTGTCTATGTAACGCTAGGGATGTTAGAGGAGATAGAAAAAACATGAAATAGAGCCATAACAACACACAACGACCTGTCTTAGGTCTTCTCGCAGACTTGGTAAGTAGTACGACCATAACAAAAATGGAAATATGATGAAAAATAACAACATAATAATAACATAAAAAAAACTTCAGTTTTAAGAAAAAACAAAATTAGAATTTAATTTGAGGTTAATATTAACATTTTTATGTAACGTATTTTAAACTCGACATATTATCTGCTGGTATCTATTTTTCTTTCTTATTCAATTTACATACCGTCTACTTGAATCTATTACTTTCATTAATATGAAGATAATTACCATCTATGGATACTGAAATAGATAAACAAAGATTAAGAAGATTATCACACCGCTTGTGCTCAAGTTTTAAACAGGATTTTGAATGTTAGTTTTTAAGACAATCAATCCTTGTCTTCTTAAAGGATTGGAACAATACAACCTTTTTCTTTTAATTTAGCTAAAATACGAAACTAACCTCTCAATTAGAAAAGATAAACATTTTGCAAATGTGTACAATTTTGCAATATTTTTAAACAATTCACTCAATCTATCTTATTATTTTTTATCATCCTACAAGACATTTATTGTTTCCATTATAAGAAATTTTATTTCAATCTACTTTGATTTCTTTTAAACAGATTAATCTTTTTAAGTTTAGAAAATGTTTTTCAATGGTTTAATCTCAAAGTTCCCTGTATTATTTTAAGACGGTTTAATATTCTTAGGATTGAAATCTACTGAGTTCCACTCTTTTTCAGATCGGGAGTATTGCTTTTTAATAACATGTCTTCGTCTAATGTTAGAAATGGGTGAGTAAGCAGTTATTTATTGATATTGTATGCGTATTAATCTTTTCAAATTCAATATTTAAAGCCAAAACTTACATATTTTCAAAAATGTAGGAAGAACAATTTCGAAGGTTTCTGATTATCATTGTGATGTGAAAACTTACTGAATTTACTTGTAATTGGTTTGCTTTTTATTATGTACTCTAACGACTGATAATCAGATCGTTTCTGTTACAAGCTATTACCTTCGAGTTTGTTTCTTAATAATGAACATGTATCAAACGCAGCTTTACTTAATAAATATCTAGTTAAGTTTTGTAATTATTTTTTATTTATAGTTCATACAGCGAATCATTTCATTGTTTAAGCATATATGGGGAAGTATCCAAAAGGACTCTGTGGTGCAGTGGTTATCGGCTCGGAACAAGAAATCGGGAAACCGAGTTCAAATTCAGTTGAATTCCTTGCATTATCTTACGCACAGATACTTGGGGAAAGATATTAATTCGTCTCTTCCCTCCAGTTATGAGTTGAATAACTGGGCAGATTGTTGTGTTGGCTAGCAACTAATCTTTCGCAGAAAATAATGGCAACCTACTGCGGGATAACCTTCTGCCCAGTCAGTTATGTCTCGAAAGAGACATGATCGCCCAAGCGTGTATCACATATGGCACTTAACTGACTGATCCAAACTACAAAAAAAATCATAACTTACTTTGTATGATAGGGATGTGACATTTAATCAGAAAATATTAATTACAAATATATACTGAAAAGTATCTCTCAGGAATCGAAGAGCAAAACCTCCCTCCCGTTTATTGATCACTAGCTTGAAAGCCGGACTTCCATTCCGTTATGATTCGGGTTATAAGTCCTATTTCAGTGAAACTATCGATTTGAGCCAAAATTACGATTTCAGACCAAAAATTGAATTCTTCAAATCGCAAACTCCGTGGAACTTCAATTAAGTTGTGGTCTTCTTTGCTTTTTATTTATTTAGATAGATGAAATAGTTCAGATACTATTATAAATTATCATCTTTGACATCATGTTTAACTCTGTTTTCTCATTCAGTCTGGAAATTGAGTTTTTCATATCACAAACTCTGTGGAACTTCAAAACGTCGCCTCATGAAATCTCTCACTTTAACTCTTCATTCCTTGGTATTTTGAAGAAATAAAATTGATTTCCTCAATTCACAAAGTTTTGGAGATATTTTAAACTGAATTTTCAACAAAAAAATTTAAATTCACAAAGTTTTTGTGCTACTTTGAGCTCAGAATAAATTAAATTAAAATCACGAATTTGCTTTTCATTTATTTTAAAATTTTAACTTTAAATTGTTCCATTCTCATTTGAACACAAATCTCAATGCTGGATGTTCAATCACCAGATGAAGGGCAGGTTTTCAATCCTAGGATCATCGTGATTCCAAAAAGTATAATATGTCTATGTACAGCAAGTGTGGCTCAAGTTATAGGGGATTCAGACCCATGGATGAACCAAGAATTTGATGTTTATTTATTTAAAAGATTAAAATAAGTCTCAAAATTGTATTAATGACTGCGTTTTCTTGCTTTACTGTTGCTTATCCTTCTACAGAATAAACTTGATAATAAATTGACAAAAACTTAACGGAATTTGTGCACATTTAGCTGCTAACATTTTTTATAGCTTACTTCATATTTATGAAGTAAGCTTACTTCATATTTATGAAGTAAGAATATACAAAGTGAATGTGTAATGAAATGGGTGGTAAAAGAGGAGTAAATCGCTAGAGTGGCTCGGCATTTGTTAATTGTTGACGGTTAAGTACTATTGAATTTAGTTCGGGGTCATATACTCGGTGAGAAGGATGAAAAAGGTTTCACTGCGTTCATAAAAACTTGGAAGAAAAGTTGAAAAGTTTAGGCGAAGTTAGATTTAAGATTATCAGAAAACTGAACCTGAATTTAATTTGAGAAAACTGGCAAGCATCTGTATATATTCGCTACCCAGTGTCCAGCACAATTTGGGCTTTGATAGGTAATTGCTTTCAGAGAAAAGTATTTCCTAGCTAAAAGGTTGCTTTCTTAAACTACCAACGTTTTCTTAACTACATCGATTAGAAGACCATCGTTTTATTAAAAATGATTTTCAATAAAGCAGTTTTAAGCCGAAAATCTCTGCCAGGAAGAAAACTGGAGCAAGGAGCCTGGTGTTTTTGTAAGACAATTGTGAACAAAGACAGCCTTGTACAAAAATGAGAACAATAATTTGATTTTGATTATCCATTAGCGTGTCAAATCAAGGTAACCTTATCCAGCAAGAAGCACTAATTTACAATTGAAATTAGATGATTAGAATTTAGAGAAAAAAAGACCTCCGTGAGTATTGCGAGCTACAGACGTAACACTCAGCTCCCCAATCAAGTGACCAGACTAAAACATACAGACAGATTCTCTTTTCTCCAGCAGTAGAACTGCAATAGAAATTAAATTGACCAATCTAACCAAATTACCGGAAAATAATCATATTTAATTTCGTAGTTTGTAAGAAGGACTTGTAATCCAACGTGTGTTGTCTTTTGAGATTTTGAGACTTTCGTTCCGTCATTTTGTATCAAACTAAAACACCAAAAACCAAACTCTATTTTAATTATGAAATATTTACCCAATTTGCAATTGCTGATGTTTTAATCACACAGTGAAAGGTCTTTTCATGATCAAAATAACATAACGTAGGCCAAGGGGCACTTCCATGAAGTTCCCTAGTTAGACGCATGTCCATACTAGCGACTTTCTGAATCCATGATGCTGGGACAGCCAAGCAGAGTGCTGTCCTATTTGTTACCGTTTCGATCAGCACATGGCCCGAAGCAAGGGATAAAGGGCTGCAAATGAAATAGATTACTGGAATCTCCTGTATGGTTATGAAAATATAACAATCGTATATTTACTCATTTATAATCGATTGACAATTCAAAATATGTTACAGCAAACGCATTTGCAATGAAAATGATAAACAACAAAAGAACGTATCAGATTGATCGTTAGTGTGAAAGCTGTTGTTAAATCTTTGTGAAAGTTTGCTTAACCTCTCAAAATCCTAAACTAACAGTATAATGTAAAGAGAAAACTAAAACATACATATTAAACCGCAATTTAACCTTTCTTTCTAATGCAAAATGAACACGTGAACATGACTTCAGAAAATAAAATATCAGTTATCTTCATAGTTAAGAAGGTGGTACAGAGGTAAAACAAAAGGAAAATGAGTTTAAATAATACAAATTTTGCTCGTTATATTTCAGTTCTATTTTGAAGCCTAGTTTTAAAATAAATATAGATTAGCAACATTTAAATGACGAAGTTGACGAAATATAAACATATTTTTACATGGCTTTAAAAAAAAACGTGCTGAAGTACAACCAGGAGAAATTTTTCCTGAATCTCTTCAAAGGATGTGGACTTGATGCTATTCCAAAATAATCCTTAAGAAATGTTCTCTCGAACTCGTTCAGGTTCTGTCTAAACTTTACAATAAGTGTCTTGCTATTTTTTGTTTTCCTGCTTGTTGGAAATCCCCATTTTCGTTCCCTTTGCCAGTTTTTACCCTCTACCACTTTTCGGCCCTCTAACGTTTTTGGCAAATTACTTGAGGCTCTAATCTACGCTGTGTTGATTAAGTATTTTAGCTTTCAAATAGGTAATATGACTTTTGTCTCTCTAAATTAACTGCTGATGTGTTAAATATTATTGTTGAAAGAGTCTTTCAAGCTTTAAGTAAGAATGATGAAGCTCAAGCTGTTGCTTTGGATATTTCATAGGCATTTGACAGGTTTTGGCATAGCGGTCTTCTTAACTAGTTGAAAGGCTATGGTAATCCTGGCCAAATTTTCGAATTGATTCCGGCTTTATTATGAAATTAAATTTGTCTTGAAGGCCACTCTTCTAGATCATTTTGCATTAATGCATGCGTCTCCCAGATCTCTATCCTTAGACAATTTTGTTCTTAATTTTTATCAACGACCTTCCTGATGGCATCAGGTCTCAACTAGGTATCTATGCTGATGACACAACTATATACTTAATAGTAAGCCTGGTCGATTCCATAAGGTTTAATTGGCTGCTAATCTAAAAAAAAACAAATACTTACACTCTGTTGTTAATGGCAGCCAGGAACAGCTTGTTCATTTTAACGCCTTCAAAACGAAACTGAACTCTACTAATACTAATACTAATAAAAGAGAACGCTTTCTGTCTTCCGTGACTATGGTTGATTCTCACCTCTAAGCGAGTGACTCATTCGCCTTCTCGGTATAACGCTTACTGCTGACAAGAAGTGGAAAGATTATATTGAATCAATTGTTATTTCTGTTATTAAGAAAGTTGGTTCTCTATGTTGTGCTTGATAATTTTTCTCGTTCGAATCTATCTGACATATTTATAAGTCTACCTAAGAATATTGCTGCCACATATGACCCGGTGCTCTTTAGAGATTCTTGATAAAAATTCAAAAAAGAATCTGCAATGTCATTAGTGCTGATCTACTTTCTGGGCTTCACTCACTTTTCCATCTGCGTAATGTCATATAACACCTGGTTCTCGATCTCGACGAACGACGATCGTCTTGATGGACAACGAGGAACAATTATAAATAAAAATACAAACTTATATTGTTATTCTTTGTCGGTGAAGGTTGTGTAGAAGAGGGGAGTAATCAGAGAGAATCACTCACACGCCGGAGCTGTCGGGGAATTGTTAACCAATGCGTGTTCTCTGTTCTCTCTCTCCCTTTCTCTCTATTAGTGTGTGTGTGTGTGTGTGTGTGTGTGTGTGTGTGTGTGTGTGTGTGTGTGTGTGTGTGTGTTCCCTTCTATTCTGTCTTTTGCCAGAAACCCCAAACTTATATAACTCAAAATTCCTACGCATTTTTGGTTTTTAGGGTTGTCGTTTTATCACATCTTTGTCGGACATTGTCTTTCAAGCCTTTTTGTCGCCTTGTGTTTTCAACCTTTGATATCGATGATATCTTTGCCGGCTATTCCCTATGTTTTCTTCCTTTGATGTCAATCATATCTTTGTCGGCTGTTGCCAATTAATGTATCATCAAAGATGTCGGCTCTAAAAAATGATGTTGTCGATAAAGAAACCCGGGTGATCACTGAAATAACTTTTAAGATTGTTCTTGACAAAGAGGAAGGAAAAACATCTGGTTTGAACCGGACACCTAGAAAAGAAAATATCCCTATAAAAATATAGATTAGAGCCTAAGATTGGGGATGGATTCGTTCATTTTAATTTCTGTGACATTCCTCAAAAAATTGATAGCAGACATTATTTCGAATTCCTTTTTATACAAGTGATAAAGAAAAAATAATTACTGGCCCTGGAATGAGCATAAGCAACCGGCAGTGTGGCCAGGTCGATCGAGAAATCACCTAAAAACAACCAGCGTGGGGCAAACCGATAAAGAAAGATTAATGACTGGAAATTTCCTTTTCGCCTACGCATTCTGAAAGTTTAGATTCAGCACAGAGATAGTGTACCAGCTCTTGGAGTGGACTGAGGTTGAATGCTGAGAAAGTGAGAGAAAGAAGAGAAAAATTAAATAGAGTGATGGTGCGAGATGTGAAGGTAGATGAAGTTAATGGTCGGCTTGGTCCTTCTTACTACTCGCATAGGGAGCTGAACAACCCCTAAATTTGGAACAAACTCAAGAAAACATATTTTGAAACTAAAGAATTTTAGAAAAAAGTTGATGCTAGAGAGGGAAAACTACCGAAGCTCAAACCCTCGTCAACCCCACACCTACCGGATGTAGGAGTCCATATAAGCTGGAGATTGGGGCAACTTGAACAGTCCCCACATTACTGCTACTGGAATCCATATCGTTCGCTGAGGTGTCCTGACTAAGACTTTGTGTCACTCCTGAAGATCAGAACCTAAAAATATAAATTACTACTAACAAAAGTTACAAACTCCAAAAGGGTATCCCAGGGTCAATTTATTATAACAGTAAGTGCGAAGGATTAAAAATACTGTATACAACCAACCATATAGAAACCAAATCGTTGATACATTTTTAACCCGGTTTCATTCTTTATTCCAAAAAATGTGTAGCTCACAGCCGTCGAACTGTTCTTCACTTCAGTATACTTCATCAGCGAATCTTTTCAAATTCTGTGAACAAAACACAACGTGGAAGAGGAGGGAACAGTCGTTAGGCAGACAAATGACTGCAAGATCGGGTGAAACCGTTCTTATCAATACGACACCAGCGACACACCTGTAACGGTTTAACGAGTAAAAGTCAGCTGGATGGTAACCACAGTGGTCTGAAGGATCCTGAAGACCAACGCGAGGAGTGGGGTTACACTGGTATCTAGACTCTATGAATTTATGTGCATTTTACAGTTGAAATACTTAGATATAGCCGTATGCTAACAGTTTCTTCTGTCGCACTTCTCGCTTGTGGAAATCTCTTCTGGCTTCTTGCATTCACAATCAAATTTGAGCTTCAAATATTGAAATGCAATATCAATCGTTCTCTTCTGTATTCTTAATTCCTGTTCTTTTACTGTTCATAGTCCATAATAATGTTTTTATATTATTTCAAATTCAGTAACCCCTTTGCGTGTTAATAGCTTTGTTGCCATATTTGATGAGAAATGATTTTAAAAAAAACATTTACTTTACAAATATAATCAGCTGTTAATTCTGTTAGTATTTACATGTTTATGGACAAAGTATTTTTGGTATTACTTTTATCCTTTATAGTTTTTTTTATTTGTTCATGCTTATAAATAATATTTTGTAGAGTATTCAGTCGAGTCCAGTCCTAGTGGCTTATGAAACTGATAATCATCACTACTCTGCAATAAGGATTGTTATGTACCTTTGAACAGAGGAATTTTGAATACAGTGATCAATGATTTCATCTGTCATGTTATCAGCATTTCTTGTGTCTCACCAAATATTTAGCACATGTCTGAAAATCACTCCAGCAGAAAATAAAGAACCTTATTTTCTATCAATATATTCTTACTTTGATAAAGTCATTCATGTTTTAAGTTCCTCGAAATTTAGGGGAATATATCACATCAATATATTTAGTGATCGAAGAAATGTCTTTGCAAAAACTGATCGAAACATTGAAAATAATATATGCTATGATGACAGAGTGAATGATCGTGAGCAAAAGATATGAAACGTCAGAATCAGACAAGCACAGAAATTAACTTATTTGTGAAATGTCACAACAGCCGACGACACAAAGTAGCACAAAAATCCTAAAACAAATTGAAATTGTGAAAGATGACTTCCAAAAGCTAAACAAAATAGAAACAGGAAGTTTGTATTTTGAAAAATGAAAAGAGTGCTGAGTTGCTATTTAATGTCAATCTTCCTATATGACAGTGAATGCTGCACAATTTCTTTCACAGATGAACAGGCTACTTGGAGTAAAAGGAATATGGTTATATAGAATCATACTATCAATACAAGGTAGAGGTTATATGAACAAGTAAGTTTTCAGGAGAACTGAAACAGAAAGTACACATACTTAAAAACAATTGAAATTACTAGGATACATAATGAAGAAAGAGGGCTTGGAGAATCTGACACTTACATGTCATATTAAAGGCAAAAGAAACAGAGGGAAATAGTAAGTAAACTTCCTAATAACAGAACAGTGAGTTGAAAACTCTTTTGTAAAAAGACAAACTTAGCTCAGAGATACAAACGATAGGAAGTTGTGAAGAGTCGTGATTACCCACATCTGAAGAAGTGTGGCATATAAAAAAGAAAAAGACAAAAAATGCAAATTTATAAAGCAGACAGTGAGAACTGAATTCACTCGCATGAGAAAACTGCTAATCGTCGATCAACATCAAGTGTTCGAATATCATTTAAAGCTTTAAACATGCAATGCTAAATAACATATTCATAGGGGCTAATAATCTTCTCTGCACACACCAAATTTCAACCAAGCAATGAAAAATTAAAAAATAAAACAAATAGCGTTTAGACGAAAAAGGACGACGAGCAAATATGGTGATGATTCTACTGCCCGGCAAAGCAATAGCCTGAACAAGCGAATAAAATGGAAGCCACAAGCAAACCATGAGCTATGACAGACAGTCACTTTAACTGGCTGTCCAACATTCATTGATTACTGCAAAACTAAATATATCTGAATATGCAAATACCACAACTATTGTTATTTTGAAACGAACGCTTGCAGAGAATGTAAAATTGATTGTGGACTCTGACGAAATCAAAAGAATAGGTGACTAATCGTTTCAACAGAAAAGTTTTCAACCGCCATATTCGACTGAACAAGAAATGTAATTCGTTTTGACCTTGAAGTCAGATTATGGAAGAAACAGAAATGTTTGATTCTTTGATGTTGGACTGAGAAAAAGGCCTACAGACACAATGTTCTATAGCCAAATTGAATTAACTGTTAAAATTGTATCATCGTTTATGCTAATTCTTTGATGGAAAACTAAATGACTATTGACAAGTATGACAGGCCTGTTGGGTGGATCATATAGTTGCACATTTAGTTCTGAATCTTGCAGTTAATCCTCGAACCGGAAAAAAGACAACATTTAGAATGCGGGTTCTCAAAGTACATTAGCATGCTGAAATATCTGGTATACTGACTAGTTATAGCTGTCTATCATTAACAAATCTTCAGCTAAATTTCATTATCATCAATTTCTGGAAATATATAAATTACATAATCTTTCTAAATGATTTAAGTTATGTAATAGGAAGACTCAATGAAGTCAATATTTACAAGTAACATATTCATAACGTATCGTTAGATATAACTCCAAGTGAAATTTGTTTTTTTTTCTTAAAGTCAAACAATTTTTTAATCATTTCACCCCATGCAAAGCAGTAAAGTCACTAAAACACAAGGAGTTATTGAGTGTGAAAGAATAAGAAAAAAGCGAATCATTATTAAGAAACGAGAGCAATAAAAGTTTAATTAAGAAAACAGTAAATAACGATTAAATTTTGTTGGCTAGAAAGCATGGAGCTGGATTAGTGTTCCACAAGTGAGAAGTGCGAGAAAAGAAATCTTTGCACGGTTGCATCTAAACCATTCAAATATGAATTGATGAGACCTTACCGCCAATCTAGTACTGGGCTTGAATTTATTAAGTCTAGGTACCATAGCGAAGAGTTCATCTGATCAGATTTACTATTGAAACAGGAGTAAATGCTTGTGTTATCTCCAAGTCGAGAACTGCTGGCATCAGAAAGTTTATTGATGAAAATTAAGAACAAACTTAGGCCCCAAGATAGAGCACCCTGAGGGACGTCATAATTAGTAGAAAAAGATCTGATAGAGTAGTCGTTCAGGACCATTTTTCATTTTGTGATTTGATAAGAAACACTGAATCAGTTTAAAAATTCGTCCGGAAATACCATAACCTTTCAACTTGTGAAGAAGACCAGTATGTGAAACGCTTTCAAGATGTCCAATGCAAAACCCCGATTTTCTTATCTAAAGCTTGTTAAACTCTTCTAGTAATAAATGTTAATACCTCAACAGTTGACCTGAAAGCCCTGCGATGTGAAATTCTTAACTACATCAGAGTTGATAAGGGCCTCTAGTATTTTGTCAAAAGGAGGTAGAAGGCTAATAAGCCGATAGTTCAAAGGATAAGACGGTTTCCCTGAGTTACTAGATCTACATAAAAGAATTTCCAACAAACAGAAAAGCATAAAGCATCGAGACATTTATTGTACAGTTTAGAGAGAACAGCAAACAGTTAAGGAGCACATTTTTAAAAACCAGCAGTGGTACCAGCAGATTCACATTTTTGTATGGATCCAGTCTGGAGATAGCATATATCTTGAATGGATTTAAATGCATATCATTCAACGGAGATTCAATTCTAAGTGGAAAGTCAAGCAAGCATTCTTCAGATGAGTCAAGATTAGAGTTGGAAAGGAATTTAAGGGCAAAACATTGTTTTAACAGGAGAAGTTGTTAACAGTTCAAACTCATTGAAGAGAGAATGAATAGAAGATTAACACACTATTGCAGACCAGCCAGTAGTCCTGAGTTGTTTGGTGAAATACTGTGTCTCATTCTTTCAGCAAAGACTTAGCGCCTTCGAAGGCATGCTTACATTTATTACGTACAGCCACAAGTAGACGTTGATTGTGATCGGAACTGTCACGCTGTTATAGCCGGAAAAATGATTTTTTTAAGCTGTAGCAGTTGAACTAGAGGAGTGCGTTTTCACTTGGTATTTCCGAGAAGGTACAAAAACATCGATACCGGTTTTAACCCAAGAAGAAAGCTCACTGGCACAATTCTCAATAAGAAGGTTAAGAATAAAGTAACGAATATTTGTTTATATTTCTGAGATGAGGTGTTGTAAGCGTTTAAACTATTTGTGGCCCATATAACATCAGAACGACCTTCAAAAGTTGTTCAACATTTCACAGACACGTTTTCGAAGTAAGATCTCAGATAGAGGAAAACATGATTAAGGACTCCCTTGCGGCTGTGGTAAGAAATATGAAGGAGAAACAGGCCCCACCCACTTAAGATAAGACTGCAAGAACACCGCAAAGCCGTAACACGAGGGGAAATAGAAAGCTGACTACATAAAGGGAAAATAGAAATCACTTCTGTGGGATGAAGTTGAAATAGTAAACAGAAATTATAAAAATTTAAGGCCTCAACGCATATGGTAGGCCACAAAAGTCTTCTAAGTCGGCAAAGCATAAAAGTAAATACAATCTGGGAACCAGTAATACAGGGTGCTATAGAAAACACAATTAGAAACAACAAAATTGTAATGTGAGCTCTGGTAAAAAAAATAAAGTGGTTACAATGACATTAGGTTATAAGTCCCCAAACTTCATGCACTGATGCTCTTTAGGAGACATGGCCTAGAGGATGAAAACGTTGGTTGAATCCAGTGACTTGACACAAAGTGTTGTGAGTTTAATACCTGTCTACAGTAGAGGTGAACAAAAAGTTAGAGAGTTGAGTTAACTGATATATCTGGCAGACGCATGACTCTTAGAACTAGAACAATAAAGAGTTCAGTTCGAAATTGTAATCACCAGAAGGTCGGAGCCTACAACGACCGAAACCTCGTGAATATAACAACAAAGATGATAACAACCGTCCAAATAGTAAAAAATCCGTAAAGTAAAAAATCGTATATTTTTGGATTTTACTGTTTAAAGTTCGTTGAAGATTTGACGCAGTCAATCTATTTGTTCTGAATTTTGATTTT
Source organism: Ascarosepion bandense (assembly GCA_037127315.1). Taxonomy (NCBI): domain Eukaryota; kingdom Metazoa; phylum Mollusca; class Cephalopoda; order Sepiida; family Sepiidae; genus Ascarosepion; species Ascarosepion bandense. The sequence continues at coordinate 2,563,462 of JBBBDQ010001763.1, read as the reverse complement.
ACCAAGAAATATTAATCTGTTTAACATTTAAGTGTGCAATTGAATAAAAACAAAGCAACATTTCAGTTTGCATTTACTGGTAACAGTTCTGTCTTTTTACACTATTTTTTAGTAACGCTTTCAATTTATTTTCCTCTTTCAACGCACGCCATATATTGTGTAAATGTAATTTTTACAACTTCTAATCGGTACATGCAGAGCGTATTCACTTCTCCGTGCCTCTGCTGACAGTTTTTTTTATAAATAAGAACTAAATTTTGACATAGATAATTCTTAAGCTTTTCAGAATCCAATGTCTTCTTCCACAAACTCAGTCTACATTCTTTATCTGGATCCCATCCCTTCAAATCTGTGCCATTTTTAGCTTCTTTCCCAAATATCTGGTGGACAGTTTTATTAACCAGTTATGTCCTACCTTCCCAAAAATAGGACGATGAACATCAATGCGTTATCAGTAAAAAAAAAAACTATAGTTAATACCGGATTTTTATAAATCTATAATACAGGAGCTTTAGAAACCTATAATTAATATAAGAATTTTTCGAAATCTATAGTTAATTTAAGGACTTTTACTTTCATTTTTGTTATTAATACCAGATTTTAAAGTGGTTATTAAATAAGATCAGGGCAAATCGGCGTTGTGTAATTGTTAGCAAGCTTGTCTTGCTAAAACCTATTACAACTGAGTAGTGAGTTCGATCCTCACTAAGTACCCCAGACTTTAAGCCTTGTGCCACATCTAAGCGGCGTTTAGAAAATCAACTATTAAATAAGATCATGACACATCATGCCAACATGACTTCCTGATTAATTGCAGAGTGGTAGATAAGTGTATTCAATTTTATATAAATTACATTCGTTTCATCACTGGAAGAGCTTTTCATTGACAAAAGTTTTAATCACACTCCGTTACTAATTAGATACTAATTGAATACTGTTTTGAAAGTATATGTTTATTGTTTATGCAATACATAGTGCTATTGAATAAACTGAATTTATTATATGCCTTTCTATTTTGGCCTGGATGATCATCGCGGTTGTTATGCTCCCAACCGTTTCGATTGTTGCGTCCTGCATATTGTTGCTTTTTAAGTGTTTATCGTATTTGATAACCCTCTCAGAATTTGTAACTGAACACTTTATTCAGTTCACGAGGATAGATTTCACTTTCCATGCTTGGGAGTTAGATCATATTAGTTGATGCTCTTCGGTCTATTTCTACTTTTGTGCCTATTGTCCATTTCTTCTAAACCAGAGTAAGTATGCGATATCTCAGCAGTACTCGAATCAGTAGAAACGTCGCCTAGTTGATTGAAGCATATATCTAATTCCTTGACAATTGTTAAAGTCTGTCTAAAAATACAGTGTTCTAATCTGACATTTTTTTATTACTATAACGTTATTTTAGTGTGTTCATGTATTTTAGCAGACATAACAGCTTTTTTCCAAACAGTGAAAATAATGTCCATTGGCCAAGACGTTGAAAGTCTTATTAAAGAAAATTAATTTCATTGTTTATAAAATGTGTAAGTCTAGTCAGACATGTTTATGCACTAGATCATGGGTTGGCAACCTTCTGAAGATAGCAGACTAGACAGCTATACTGCGTTTTGGAGGAGGCCAATAATACCAAATATACTATAATAAATTGTATCGACCTTAAACCGCTCCGCCCAGAAAACTGCCTTGAGTAATGTCGAATTAAAATACATAATTTTTTAAATTACTTTCTTTACGTTTCAGATACGAAGCTATATTTTGCAGACAAACGCACCAAGAAACATGCCCTACTTTCAAAAATAATTAAGTTTTTATACTGCTTTAAAAACCTCCATAACTGAATGATAAAATGCACCGGGCTAAAAGATGTTTTCAGGTAAAAGGAAATGCTGGTTCAGTCTCTACCGAAACGTATATTTTTTAATAGGATTTTGTATGTCTAGGCCGGTGGACATTCATTTCACCGTTGAAAAATAAAATAAGAATGACTACTCAAACACGTGTATCCACTAAAATAACATTTATAGTAATTACAGATAGATAGATAGATAGATAGATAGATAGATAGATAGATAGATAGATAGATAGATAGATAGATAGATAATGAAACGTTCTCCGCTCGATCAAGAAGTATTGATATTTAATCAGATTTTAGGAAGATGCTGTGACCAAGAATTTTTCAGCGCCCCCTCATAAACAGAGTTAGAAGTTTTTACATAAAAAATAATTTAATAACTGAAATGTGATCAGAACGGGGTGTCATACGTCTTAATAGCCGAATGCGTTTAATAAAACTGGTCATAAATTAAACTTGAGAACTGTATGCAAGATAGACATTTCTTTTTCTTTTTTTTTCTCATAGTAAGTGAATGAGTCAGTGAAAGATGCTCTCTCAGCTCTCTTTCCCTCAACTACCTCGACGCCCTTTGGTTTTATAATATGAGGGTAAAAAAACAGGTGTTTCTTGATTCATCTGATCAAAACATCAGATATGCACATACTATAAAGTGATTTATCAGCTGCTAATAAAAAGGTTATTCGAGAATGATAAATCATTCTATCAAAATATGTAATTGATTTTACAAGATTATGATTGTAGAGGGCATATTTTATTTGTATAGCACATATTATTACAGGAAAAATTAATAAGTACCAAGAATTCACCCAGTTGAGTAGACTCAATTATCTCAGTGAGAATCAATAAAGCTTTAAGCGTGACCTGACTATAACAGTGAATGTATGTATGTGTATGTAAGAATAAATTTTCGTAATATACAAATACATGCGTGCGTGGTTAGACGATAGCGTTCCGAACATGAAACCCAGTTTCGAATCTCTCTATGGTCAATTGTCAAGATGTGTTATTGGTAATATTGGCCTAAGAAGACGATATCAATGTGTCGTACTGTTGATAGTTGTGCTACTACGAAGTCACAAATGATCTTAAATGATGGTTTGAGCTTATTAGTCGCGATCAAACTGTTGATCACACCGGATTATACGCTTTCCCTCAGAAAGTGTAACTATAGTTCGCTCAGAATATTTACAGTACAAACCACAGTTGGGTTCTCTGGATAATGAACAAACAGAAATATGCCTGAGTTAGTCTCCCTTGCAGACGGGTGTACTCAGAAACGAACACCCATTCATTATGTATGTATGTGGTTATTAATTGATTGCATCAATGATATAAGTATTTAAGGTCGTTATGTATGCGTATACATGTGCTGCAAACGGTTTCATTTTCCATATAAAATAATAATAATAATAATAATAATAATAAATATCCATTCGTATCAATATGGCACATACTCAGAAAAGGCTATTTGATTCTGTGCACGAAAGTAACAAATATACAAGTGTATCCTTACTTATATGCATATTTGTCAAGGTGTGCGTATTTGTGGGGATGCACGTAAAATAAAATGTGTTGGTGTATATGCAAATCTGGATTTGCAAACTTGTACATACATTTCAATATGAAATGCATGTATGTATATAGTAATATATATTTGTGTGAGTATATGTGTGTGCATTCATAAATATGTATACGCGTTTGTGTGTGTGCATGTTTATGTGTGTGTGTACGTTTGAAGCTATGTGAACACGCGTGTGTGTGGAAATTAAAATATGTTTACGGTTTATGGGGCGAGGAGCAATTAATGTGAGCATGTGAATTAATATTCATGTATTTAAATGTATGTTTGTATGCGTAAGCATGTATGTATAAATATCACCTCCCATATTCAGCTTATGTAAATCTTTACATACGCATAAAAACTGTCTCTTACGCCGCTGGTGACGTGCCAAGGACGGATATTAAAGAATTACATGAATCCCTCCATGAAGTTGTTAGCATCTTAATGGGACATGTTATACGTGGAATTTTGATACTCGATATTTACCATTAAATGGATCTTGTAGTGCAGTGTAGTGGCATATGTAGTGGTATATCGTACAGCTCAGATCCTCCATGTCAAGACACTATTCAACCTTCACCAAAATAAGAAATATCATCGCTTTAAAATTTAAGCCGATCCCGAAATGTAATGCTACAATTTTTACATTCATTCTGAAGTGGGAATCAAATTAAGATGCTTCTTTTATGGAAAATACAATTTAGTAATCATTTTATCACAAACAAGGCAATACTGTCACTAAGGGTCATTGGGAGTGAAAGTGAATAAGAAGTCTTTAGTGAGATGTGAGGAGTAAAAGCAAAAAAAAAAAAAAACAGGATTCAGAAAAAAAGAGGATGGTGACTGGCGTTGCATTTAAATTTATAAAGATCATAGTCGGCAAGGAAGCAAAAAAGTTGGAAAGGAGTTCCACAGGTGAGAAGTGCGAGAAAAAAAAACTATTAGAATAATACATACGGTTGCATTTACCTAGTTCAAAAGTAAAACAGTGAAACTTTGTTGACAATTTAGTAGCATGCTTAAATCCATGAAGTCGAGGCACCAAGAGGAAAACTTATCAAAATATTGCCGTGAAGATATTTGTAGAAAAGACAGTGGGAAGCCATTTTATATCAATGATTGACTACATTATAGAATCTTTGAATTTTGTCAAGAATCTCGGGATATATAGTCGGATATCTTGATCAGCTATAGCAGCAATATTCAATGCACGGACGAATAGTAGGTTTATAAATGGGAAAGAGATTCTGACAAGAAAAACTGTCTTGCACAACACAGTGGACCAACTTTCCAATTAGTAGATCTAGTAATTGTTTTAATATAATCACTCCATTGCATGCCAGTGGAAAATATGAGCCCAAGAAAACAGCTTCTTTTTTTATATTTTAAGATTACTATTAATTAGCCACTGGATATTTTTCAAATATAATTTCATGACAGTAAATTATTTTAGTTTTAACACAAATTCAAACTTCAAATATACTTTTTCTACAAATGAAATGAAATATCCATGTGAAATGTATGTATTTGATTTATTTCTGCATACTCTTAAAATAGGTTCTGAACAGAGAAAAACATTTTGAACAGAGCAAAAATAATTGATTTAGATTATAGGCACAGTCATCAGAAACATTATTGATTCTTTATAGGATTTTATCTAATATACTTATAATATAATCATTGTACTCAATTCTTATTTAAGCTCAGCTTCTTTATACTAATCCCTTTGTAATCAAAGGTGTCAAATTTAATTATAATTGTCTCATAAAATGATTTTTTGAATATAACTAACCTCTATAGAATTATTAGTGTTTTTATGAATGTTCATGCCTACGTATGTGAACAATTACTATAATTCATTCACAGCCTGATAAGCATTTTGTCTATATCTATAAATCTCAAAGCTGATTTCCAAATGCAGGCACTAAAACACATTCCTACTATGCTACCTAGAACCATATCATAACTCAAAATAGATTTAGATTATGAATTTTTATTTCAATCGAATAGTCTTCATCTCAAATACCAAAACATACAAAACAAATAAATATATAAATAGATAAAATAACAAAATTAAAATAATCAATAAGTAAATGACTACAATAAGCAAACTAAAGTTCATGTCAATAAATAATTTAAATTATTATCTCTAAACAAAAGACTTAGTACCTGTTTTCACCATCGCGCACCTCCCTTGACCCCCTATAGAGTCCGTGAAAGATGTAGTGACACATGTTCTAAAAATTGCTTGAAGCGTGAAATTATAGTGAGTTTCCTAGTTTTCAATTGGCCGAAAAACATTTCGCATCAAGGTGTGAAATTTCACGTTTTTTTTTTATTTTGGATTCGCTTTTGCGTGTGTACGAAGCAAAGTTTGTAAATTCGAGTCTTTTTAATTTCTAACAAAATCAGTGAGCATTTGAATTTTAAATCTAGATCTTATTTTGTTCATTACATATAGGTCCCCCCTTTAAATAACGGAATGTAATTCTGTGCATTCTTTTTTTGTTTCAGTTGTAAAAATATATGTTGTTTTTTGTTTTTTTTCATTTAATGGTTCTACCGATTTGTGTTTTAGTTATTTGTTTTTCATCATGAGCTCTATCGATATGAGCTTCAGAATCGTGAGATTCTAATTTCATTCGACAAAATCTCTTGACTTTTTATTTTTAGAAATATATGCTGGTTTTAGTCTGTTAATGGAAACATTATTATGCACATTTTCAGATACTTTGATCGTAAAATATTTGTCATGTCGGCTTATTACTTGAAATGGGCCTGTGTATAGCGCTTCTGAAAGTTTTCGTACTTTGTCCGTTCTCATCCAAATATATTCACAGTTTTGTAAATCTTTAGGAATATATGACTTAGGTGTAAATTGTAAATGTCCGCTGGAAAAATTTTCCATGTCAAATTTTTGCATATCTTCAGCCTTAAGAGGATCGATTAACAATCGCGGGACTTGAGCTTGAATTCTCGTTAATGCAATGAACGGGGAATAGTTGGAGTCATGAGGTGTTATACTGATTCCAAGAAGCACAATGGAAAGAGCTGACGGCCAGGATTCTTTTCTTGCTATTATTTCTGTCTTCAGAGTTCTATGTGCTCTTTGCTTGCGGGTGGTATGCTGTTATTCTCAGTCCGTGAAAACCAATTATTTTATATAATTCTGTGAACAATTCAGATTCGAATTGGCTTCTTTTGACTGTTACAACGTGGGGTGGAACACCGAATCTAGAGATCCATAAGTCTACGAAAGTTATCGATACCGATTTCGCTGTGATCTCTGATATTGGGTATGCTTCAATCCATCTAGTATTCCTATTAATACATGTTAAAATATACCGATAGGGTGAAAAATAAGTATCAGTAGGATTCTTTACTGGCGTTAAGGGCCTAGCAATATCAATATGCACCGTCTGGAAGCGGCTGGAGGGTAATTCAAACGGTTGAACTTTACTTTTTGTATGTACTGTAATTTTCGCTTGCTGGAACTGTTGGCATTCCTTACATCAAGTTTTTATCGATTTAGCAATTTCAGGCCAGTAATATATTTGCTTTTATGAGTTTTATAGAGGCTTATGTACCAGGATGTGATAAATTATGTAGACTGTCAAATACCGATTTTCTTAACTTTTGCGTGACAAAAGGTCGTGGAAAAGGGACACATAGCACTACTTCGTTTTTGTTTACAGTATATGGTTTCAGACAATCACGGAAAGTTTCGATTTCATCGTCAGTATTTTATTGTGTCACAATTTTTTTAGGTCGCAAACATCAGTATTGATTGCATTTGCTGGCCGTGATAAACAATCGGCTACAATATTTTGTGGGCCTTTTATGTAGGATATATTATTAACGTATTCACTAATGAAACTGATGTGGCGTTGTTGTCTATCAGACTCTGGCTTTTAAAAGCACTGCAAAGTGGTTTATGGTCAGTCATTAATAGCACATTTCTTCCTTCCACTAAGTGTTTAAAATGTAATTCTGCTAAGCAGCATTTGAGATTTGAAAAAGATATCACTTGACCGGCGTTCGAAAGCGAGGGAATATTTACTCGCTCCAAAATCACTTTACTCGACCGACTCTATTTTCTTAATAGTCGCCTTACGTAAACATAGCGTAAATCGCAGACGAAAAACAAAAAATGAAATTTTAATTAAAAAAATCAAAACAAAATTTGATCTTTCCTCTTAATAAAAGCATAAACATTTTGATGATAAAACTTTATTTGTATTAAATTTGAGCCCTTTAAATATCATGATATGCTGTTTTTTTTTGTTGTTTTTTTTGGTTTTGTTTTGTTGGATTTTTTTTTTTGTTATTTTTTTGACAATTGACTACAACCTCCATCTTATAGACGATAAAAAATAACAAATCTAATTTTCTCAACGATTTTCTAAAAAAAAATTTACTTTGTATAATTTGTTTTTCGGTGCATGCTTGAAAGAAGTATGCGTATTTTTTTTATTTCAAATGAAAATTTTTACCTTTCGTAAGTAATTTGGGTGATCGAGACATTTCGGCTCCACTCTAGAAGAGTTAATTAAACGAATGTTTACACTGACTGGGACGATAAAAGGGAGATCAAAGAGTTCAATAATGTCATTGTAGGTCATTCTTAAATAACATCTTCAATGACATACTTTTGGGTTGTAAAAGTTGGGTTGGGTTTTTCTATATTTGAACGAACACGTTTCATTGCCAAATTTTTAATCGACCGCAGGCGAGTAAAGCAATAAACTTTAATCACCCAATTAAGTTTTTAATCGTCTGAGCCGATCGGGCAAGTAAAATCTCAAAGGCTGCTGCTAAGTACGCAACTAATAGTTCCCCGTCAAACGTGGAATATTTTTATTGTGTTTGTGACAATTTTTTGAAAAGAACTCAGTAGGGATTAATTGGTTATCAATCATTTGATGAAGAGCTGCTCCTACGAATTCGAATTATCTGTCACTAGCTGACGAGTCTGGAAAAGCTAGAGCGTTTATTGAATGAAGCCTCGATTGGAAGTCATGAGTTATCTCCCGCTAATTCTCCAAGTTAATTGTTCACCTGGTATTGGACTAAGAGTCAAGTCGGGAACTAACCAACGTCTATATCCACTGCGCCATGTGTCCTTAAGGACAAGAACAACTGAATTTTTGGGACTTATAAACTTAATGTCCAGTAACCGTTTTTTCCCAGAGTTCATATTACAATTTTTTTATGTTAATGGTTTTCTCTAGTATTTTTTATGTTAACCCTCTAGGGCCATTCGTATCATATTTGATACAGTATTTCCCTATAAGGAAACATTTGGTATTTCTCTATAAGGAAACATTTGGTATTCATTGACTGAGCAGTCAGTACTGCTTTCATTTGAAATTTATAAAATATTTCTCTTAAAAAAATTTTCAGGAAAATATTTCTTTCAAGGCTTGTTTTCATACTGTATCAAATATGATACGAATGGCCCTAGAGGGTTAAGGGTTTTCTCTAGTATTTTTTACCAGAGCTCATTTTGCCTAGTGACCGTAATAAAGGGTTCGGTTCGAAAATTCCTAACCCCGAAGAAGGCCGGAGCGTACAACAGCCGAAACGTCGTACAAATGGCAACAAAGATGAGGACAATAGTCCGAATAATGTAAATTACTATCTCATCTCAGAAATATAGACAAATACTAAAATTCACTTTGTTAGCTCCTAACCGTGAGGCTACTTCAAGAAGCGGCGAATATGCAAAAGTTATCGCATTACGCCGAATTAGTTTTTCGGATATATATCTGATACAGGTGATTCGGTTTTGAACTGGGTTGTATTTACAAATTTTTGAACGTTCAGAGAAGTAAATATGTGCTTGACAGATTTGGTGCTTCTGATCTCTATGAAACGGAGAGATACCAAGTGGATTTTCCTTTGTTGTATTCTGATATCTTTGCGGTTGTCGTTGGTGTTGTCGATGGCTTTCCCTGGACACATGTTGCTTCTTGTCTGTTGAAGTACAGAAGAAAATCATCAGACATTTTTATTAAACGATCTATTTCCGATCAGTTTGAGCGGCTATCACTGGTTTTATAGAAAGCGGTAGCGCTTGTATAAATTTATGTCGGGCAGTATCTTCATTTACTCCTGACTAACGACATCAATTCGTTTAAATAAGTTAAAGGCCGTCCTGATATTGCTGAAGATAACATCATCATCTCTGGTTTCGACTTTTCATATGCATTGATTACGGCTTCCTTCAAGGTATCATAGTCTTTTGAGTGTAATATAGTTGTCATATTGTTCCTACTATTTCTGGAGGAAGAGCTACCAAAGCGTGGTAGAATTTTTGTCTTGCTTAATGTATGTTTGTACTGTTAAACTGTCATTCCATTATAGCAAACCAGACGATTACATTGGATTCTGTGTTTTGATGGTCACAGCTTGTATAGATGGATCCTGGTTGATGGTCATTTGTTCTGTGACGTTTCCTTTTACTGCTATTGATCTTGTGGTTGAAGTTTTTTTTTTTTTTGGACTTCGGAGTTCATCGATTTATAGTGGGTTATCAGTTATAGTGGTATGGGTGTTACAACAGATTAGTTTGATTTGGCCTTGTTAGTTAGATAGCCCACTATACAAATTTATATATATATAAAAATCAATTAAGATTTTTACAAATAAAATTAATTTTGGTTGATATAAGGTCTTTAAAATGTTCGTAGTAGTTCTTGCAAGAATGAGTTTATGTGCACATAGGCAGGAACGTATGTGTGGACGCATGTATGTATGTAGGTATATATGTATGTATGTATGTATGTATATGTATGTATGTATGTATGAGCGTTACTGTTTTTTCTGTCTTGAATTTTTCTGTTTTTATTTAAATTTGTTTATTCGTTTCAGTTTATTTTTTGCCCTCTTCAGGTTTTTATTTTCGTATTTTTTTCTTGTTCAATTTTTTTATATTAATATTTTTGTTTTTATATTTCTTGTATTTCATAAACCTATTTTTTAAATCTTATTTTATGTCCAAATAATTTTTTATTGTTAGAACGTTTTATTTCTGTTTATTTTTCAATCAACCATATTTTTTAGGCAAACTTTTATTTTTCACTCGTGCTTTTTTTTTATTGTAAATTTGTTGCAGAGCCGATATCAGATGAAAAAATCGAACCCACGAACTTTTATATATGCGAAAACAGCAAAGACAATTAGGAGACGGGGGCGAAGATGTTGACTCTTAATGTCAATTTTATTGTGGTAAAATCGACGAGCAAACAGTAAATCGGAATAAGGCTGGAACGTCGGCAGCCGTTGCAGAATCAGTTCGGACTGGAACATTGCCGGCGGGAACGTCATCAACGTCTGGTATTAAAGGCACAGGCTGAAAAGTCGTCAGCGTCTGGTAGGATCGACACAGGCTGGAACGTCGTCGACGGTCAGGAAACGTTGTTCAGGCGGGAAAGTCGTCGCTGGTCGGCAGGAACGTCGTCAGCATCTGGCAGGATTAACACAGGCTGGAACGTCGTTGGCCCGCAGAAACGGCGCGTGAAGTCGTCGTCGGTCTGCAGGAAAGTCATGGGCTGGAATGTTGAGGTCGAGTCTCAGCTGCAAGGACAGGTTTGGTTGCCTAGCACTAGTACGTACATTTTTTTTTTTTTCGTGAGGACGTTTCCTGCCAACGATCTCGCCTCCTCCTCTTATCCTAGCAACAAGTCTCATATGGCTCTAGATCTTTTCGCCAAAAATTTTGGTATTACTTTTAGGCTTTTTAGGGTCTCTTCCATTGTCTCCGATAAATTTGCGTATTTTTACATCGAGTGTCAGCAGAGAGATCGTTTTCGTCGTAATAGCATTGTCGGCTTATGGTATGTTTACCAATTCATTTCCATTAATAAACAGTTTATATTCAGTACGCATCTGTTCATAATAGATTTTTTTTCCAATGACTTGGTCCATACCGAGGTAGACGGCGTCACAGCCATTTCAGCATTTGGCTGGGGAGACTCACTCATAGTGGTCTCACTCATAGTGGTCTCACCACAGCAGACTAACAAATGGGAAACAAATGTTCACAGAATAAAACAAAAAATCAACGGATCGAATAAAATAACTTAAAAAACAAACAGACTTACAACGTACAATACAAGATAATTGCATTAGTGCATAACTCCACATATAACGCAGCAGACCAACAACAATCTGATGGCTGCCGGAATCCTACTCCCCGGGACAGATCCTACCCGACAAGCTGCGGAAGGGTATTTACTCGTTTTTCCCCACTGAGGCGAGATCTGACACAAGGTTAGATTTTTTAAAGTAGGAAAATCCCGGGCGCGAACGCTCGGGTTACTGGTCAAAGATTACCCAGCCTCCACCTACGCGGTAACTGGGTATGAAGCTAGTCTTAGCTGGTCAAAGCTGGCCATTGCTTGTCAACGCTGGTCAAAAGCTAGTCTTAGCTGGTCATTGCTTCCAAACCCGCTCACCCACCACCAAGTGACGAGTGCTGCAGGCGGCCGGTGAGCAGGAAGTGAGTATTTGAGAACAGATACTACACTACGACGGGTCACAGAAGGATATTTATCCGTCCTCCCCCACTGAGGCGTGATGTGACACAAGGTCGGATTTATTAAAGTGGGGACCCCGGGCGCGAACGCTCGTACATGTGGAATTTATAAGATTTTCACAGAGTCTTTAAGGCATTATGGTATTTGTAGTAAGAATGGTAAGTAAGAATGTGATACTTTGGTGCAAGGGATATTGTATTGTATTTTTTTAAAGATAAACAAATTCAGTAATTATCTGAACCCGTATCCAGATGGTAGTCGATAAAAGTCGACGCGCAAACAATGCTTCTGCACACCAAGAAACAGACTACATGTAACGAATAAGACAAAATGCGTAAACCGTGTATCCAAAATAGTTTTACTTAGAAACTGACCATATCTATTACGATACAGTAGTAGAAAACTACAAAAACAATTAGTTAATCAATATTTTCATTTCAGCATGGAATCTATGTTGAGATTAGGAGGGCCTGATTAAAAAGAAGTCTCACTGAAAATTTGCCGCAATAGATAGATAGATAGATAGATAGATAGATAGATAGATAGATAGATAGATAGATAGATAGATAGATAGCATATATGAGGAACATTATTAGACTTATGCCTTCTATTTTTTTCATGAAAGTCATAACAGATGCACAATATCGCAGTTGGATAAATTTAGATTCAGTCACAAAATACATTCCCCGCATGGTCACTACCATTTGCGATGCATTTTCGAATCGCTCTTCTTTTCTTGGGTTGCTATGAAAGGCTGCTTCGAATGAGGATTGTCACACACGTAGCTATTGTCACTGCTGACAACACATTTTACTAGCTTACTAACATTTTAACTGTTTGTTCTCTCTAAAGTTTTAACAAGCGCTGATGAATGTTGATGGGTATACTTTTGGGGGCGGAAGAGTTCAATGATACATTTTTACTTCGTACAAACTTTCATGTTAGACATCATTTTGCTAGACAGATAATTATGGTTATTGTCAGGAAAGCTCATACCCTACTACCTTACGACAAATATTGACCTCTTACAGCATTAGAAAAGCATAATAAGAATTGGTTTCAGATCAACACCCGTATTAGGTGAAAATTGCAACGAATTTCAGAAATAACGAAATATTCAGTAGAAAAATATAAAAATGTGATTATAAACTATGAAAGATTAGAAACACAGGAATCCAGATCAAAGTCAGTCAAATGACCATTTTATCATTTGTGAGAAATAAAGATTATTAAGCCTCAAAAGACATTCCTTCAGATTCACTGGCTATTACTCTTTACGAAGCACTTTTACATCCTATACACAGCAACTATAAAAATTTATATTTAGGCCTGAAAAACACAAGCCATATGTAAGACATAGCTGTCTGTTATACCGAGTAGTGTAAGAATTCAACTACAATTTCACGATAGTTTTATTAACAACCCTTTTTTCGTTAATGAGGAAAAACAGGAACAACTGAATGTAGCGAGAAAATCTTGTCAAGATCTCTATGTGCATGTGATTGAAGAATTCGTGAGAAAATAAGAAATTATATGTTAAGTCATTTAAGAAATGTTGTACCAGTAACGAAATTTATCGGGCCGAAATTAACACCTACTTTGATCAGAATATGAGACACTGTGAGCACCACGACGTACTGTCATGTTTAGCAAGCTTGTCTTGCTAGAACAGCCTCTTGTGTCATTTGTTGAAATTTGATAGTCGTATGAATATCAAGTAAAAAGTAAGTGTCCTAGTTTTGTCTGCTGTGTTTGTCGATAGCCCTGTTTAACTCTTTTATCCGTATTGTATAGTGTGAAATACTTTGGCTGTTGGTTGAACTTGTATGTTGACGTGGGAGTTCCATCATTATGGAGGCGTGTGGTGCAGTGGATATTGGCTTGAAATGAGAAATCGGAGAGCCGAGTTCTAATTCCAGTTGAATTCGCTGTATTTCCTTACTCGCAAATACCCTTTGAATAGGTCTTAATTCATCTCTTCTCCCTTCAACTATGGGTTAAACAGTAAAACATATTGGATTCTACAGCCTTGGTTGGATACCAATCTATCGCAGAAACTAATGGCAACCTACTGCGCGAAATTCGTCTACACGAATGAGACATGATCACCTGAGCGTGTTTCACGTATGGCACTTGATTTATTGACTCTCCAGCAGACGAAACAGCTCTCTTCTGTTACATCATCGGCGTGGGCAGTGGATAGACCTAGAATGATCTCCCTGCTGATTACAGATGCGAAAACGCAAAAATTGATTTGCGTCAGTAGAGAAATAATAAAGGAAGCGCTGAGGAGTCTTCATGTTGCCCAAAAGTGTTGGGCGGGAGGTCAAATGCAATGTGGAACACATTACTTTGTTAATGTAGATGAACCCAAAAACTTAATAGGAAGTATCCTCACCACTAAATTGGTGAGAATACAAACTGAATACATGGGCACCCAGAAAACGAAAATAACATTACATGGAGTGCCGTTAGACACTTCTGAGGACCATTTGAGAATTTTTTCACACATCATTGGCAAGTAGGAGATTTTACGTCAGCAAAAAGCAAACAGGCATTGCCACCCGGGATGTCTCCCTAAATGTAACAATAACCTGCAAGTGCTTCAACGACATCTCCGATATATTAACGTAATTAGCTGAAAAATTCGGGTAGTTGTGGAGGGCCGTCGTCCCCATTGCTGATGTTGTGAAGCTGCAGATAATTTGACAGGAACCCGGCTCCGACACCTCAGAAACCATCCCAGCAAGCAACAACTTCCAAGGAAACAGTGGAGTCAAATAAATAGCATGTAGTGAGGAGGGGACAAAAAGTAAGATGTTCTACAGGGTCGTAAAAAGCAACAACAAAAATAGTAACAACATAAAACTGGCGTACTGGACAGCCATTCTTGACCCCAATATAGACTTGAGGCGGGGCGGGGCGGGGCGGGCGCTAGTGGATGGTCGGGTGATCGTGGTTGATCTGATTGGCGAGTTTGGTCTCGTCGATAGAGGTCGGATCGATCACCGTGAGTAGAAAATGTGCACATAAGTGGCCGTCTACTGAGGTAGCTGGCTACCTGGATTTAATGTTAGAAGAGTCGAGCTAGATTTGTTAGATTGTCTCAAAGAATAGGCTATTGAGACCATAGACTTGTCTGTTCCTGGATGGTGCTAGGTACTAGGCCTAGAATGGTTGGACAGTGGAAGTTCAATATTTCCTTATTGGACAAGCGGTATTTCCAGAAATAGTTGGCTAAACTATTGCAGCGGGAACTAGTGGGGGCAGTTATTGAGAATAGGTGATGGATGAGACTTAATGATAAGATTAGGTTTTTCCACACCGACTATTGCTAACGACTTACTCTAGCTAAGGCTAACAAGTTGAAGACTCTCAAGTATAATCTGTCCCGGGCGGAGACTGGGTGGAGGGTTTCCCTAGAAATACTGTTAGCTAGGCATGCTCTGAAGTGTAAGGCTAGCAAGCGCTATCGGAGTTAGGTAGTTAGACTTAGATTAAACAAGAGGCCATAAACACGAGAGATGTACTCCAGGGAGATGTACTCTGAGATCGATTACTGACATGTGCAAGGCGTTTTGGCGGTATTTCGAGAGCCGGTTTAAAAATGAGCCCGGTTGCCTTGAGGATGAGTTTCGCAGTTATGTGGCTGACTTTTGCCGACTTAAGCGACTGGCTGCGAGGGTGAGATCACGAAGTGTGAAGCCACTTGCCACCGAAGAGGGTCGGCAGTGGCAAGTCTCTGGGACTTGATGGTTTACTCTATAAACTGTAGTTAAGGCTGTCGCACATCTTTGTCCCAATTCTGACGGTGGTGTTCAACAACTGGTTCCGGTAGGGGTCCGTCCTCGACCGTATCTCCAGGAATGTTATCTCGCTTTTGAAAAAGGCTTAGGGTGTTGGGCGGAACTTAGACAACTACAAGCCCATAATTCTGCGAAACAGAGTTTAAAATTTTGATCAGTCAGTTGTCTAGATTCTGTTGGGACCCGGGCAGACATGCTGTGAAGTCAAACAATTCAGAGCAACTTGTATCTGATCCTCCCAAATTGGATTGTCTAAGGCATTTGATAGTGTCAACCATCGGTACCTGGCTGCTGTCCTACAGGCCGCCGGATTCAAAGCCGACTTCTGCAAACGAATCAGCTTCCTGTCCCGCCCCCCAGTGTTATGGTACAAGTGAACGAGAAGCGGTCGAGCGCTCTTGCACTTTCTCGGTCGGTTCGTCATGGTTGTCCACTGTCACTCTTACTTCAGTCACGCTTTGGCGTCGGGGCCTTTCTTTTGTCCGCTAAGGAACAGGGCGTGCAGTCCGTCCCTACGTGGAATCGATGTCCCTGGTGGTGCTCGAGTCAGAGTTTCTGGGTTCACCGATGACGCATCCATTTTCGTGTCGTACCGCAGTGACATTGCGGTGGTTCAGAAGGCGCTTGAACGGTACGAGAAGGTGATGGTGGCCAAATATAACTGCAACAAATTTTCCGTTTTGCGGTTAGGATCCTGAAAAAGGTCGCGCTTCGAGGAACCTTCAGTTAGACTGACGGAGTTCTTGGAGTGCTGTTTGTGCCCTAACTCCAGCTGGAGAAGAATTGGTCGGTGGTACTGGCAAAGGTTGGAACGGTGGTTGGATTTGGCTTTGACGGCGGTTGTTCGTAAAGGGTAGTGTTGAGGCGTATGCCACTTACGTCTTTCCCCTCATCCTTTATCGGTTGTCGGTACATCCTCTCTGTAGAGACCGTATAAAGGCGATCGAGCATTGGCTCGCCACCTTTTTGTGGGGTGGTCGCAAGCATCAGGTCAACAAAGATGTCTGTATCAGTGGGGAGCTAGGAATGTCACGCGTGGCGAGTCACTGACACGCCTCGTGGTTGGCTTTCCAATGCCGCATGTTGACTGACGATTCGATTTTGGAAAGGAGTGTTACGGGGCGTCTTCTCAAGCCTTACTATCACTCTTCCCGTTTCTGAAGCTGAGCGCCGACGTAAGCCCCGGAATCAATCGGAGGATGTCTCGGCTTGTCGGAGACCGAGCCACGCTCTTTTTGGTCTTATGCGGCAGCGATGAACTACCTCAGTAACTCAGAAGTTTCGCTTACCTGGCGATTGATTTGAAACGTACTATCTCTCAATGACGCGGCCTTGATAAGGAGTGGGGCGGATTTGCCCTGCTGTCATCGGTGTGACCTTAGTTTTCATCAGGTGCGCCACTTCTAGGACTATGTCGACGAGTTTAATATCTCATGTCCTTCGATCTTGCATACGCCTGTGATAGCGTGTCATCTTCGTATTCTGAGGTAAAATGGATGGTGTTTTTTTACGTTGCTACGCGTGGCCAGATATGGACGTCACAAATGGAAGGATGTGAACGCTATTCTTATCGCAATCTGATCGGATACTTTGAGCACTATCTCTAGATTAAAATTAGATGTAATAGAAAGCGATTGACGTCGACAGAATTCAACGAAAGGTGTGTAAAAGTGGCAAGCTTAATTGAATTAAATTGAATTGAATTGAATGATGCCAGATTAAAGTACCCTTTAAAGTACCCTTTAATACAACGGGGCGGTTTCCTGTCGGATCCCTTCATTGGTGAAGCTAGACTCTTCTTGTGTACCTAATTAATGTGAGTGTTTTTCCTGGCTTGTTCCTGGAATTTCTCTTTGGTTATAACCCATATCAAAGATTTTAACCTCTCCAGTTTGTTTTACATCCTTTTACATCCTATCACTTATTTTATGTTTCTTTCTCCCTTGGCTAGTAAACCTCTTGATTCTGTCTATAGGCAGAATACAGTAGTTGCTCTTATTTTTGTGGGCTGGATGGGTCCTACTAACATATTTTATTTTAGTTTCTCCTTTTCGTTATATTTTAGTTTATTTTTCGGGTTCATTACTTTTTGCCTTCATCATGACAATGTTTATATTTTTATTGGACATTTTAAGGTTTCATATCATGCGTTTCTGTAGGTTCCTTGTTTATTTTTTTGGTATTGTGACACATGGCGGATTGAATGATGGATGAGTTGTTATGGTAAGTGGGAAAATTGCAATGCATGAAGGTGCTGTGATTCTGATTACCTAGTGCCTTGTGCACTAGGTAATCAGAATCACAGCAATCACAGCAATCACACAGAATCACATTTGTGCCTTGTGCCACAAATGTTCATTTCGAATAATAAATATATAATATCAGGCGCAGTGGGCACCTCGACGTGATGTACTGGTGAACAAGCTTGTCTCGCTAGTACAATTACAACTGATTAGTGAGATCGATCCTCACTGGGTGCCCTAAACTTTCGGCTTTGTGTCACATCTAAGACACACTTAGAAAATCATCATAATTCTGGATCCAATGATTACATGTCTAATACCCTTTTAAAAGACATTTACTGACGTTAGCAAGGACGATTTTGTGGGCTTTGAACCAAATTAACACTAAAGATTTATTTTTATTTTTGATAATTTCTTATTTTGACATTTCAAACTATTTTCTGTTTAAAACAAATTTTGAAGTATCAGATTTAGTTTTATTCAGTTATTTTTTAAATAACTCAAGTTTTTTCAAAAACATTGTCTTCGTCTTATATTCCAAAAACACAATGTCTTGCCTAGATTAGCCTCATGTTCCTAACAAGATAAATATAATAAAGCATGTATCAAAATTAGTCTAGCTTTTTATAGTCATTAGAAGGAGCACTGATCGGTATAAGTTATACACGATATTTGAATTCGTATCCATTTTCCTCGTGAAATCTGATTACTATAGTAAGTGCCTTACCGAATAGGCTACAAAACCGTCCGCCTACTGAATCTCAAATCTAACCATATTACTGACATTCTTTCTATATATATATATATATGTGTGTGTGTGTGTGTGTGTGTGTGTGTGTGTGTGTGTGTGTGTGTGTGTGTGTGTGTCACTTTTGAACTCTTGGTATATTTTATCATTGACACGATTGCCCTCTGCTAATTAATTTGATGTATTGATAATTATAATTGTTCCAGATTATTGTTACTTGTACTATTATTAATCAATAAAATGGAGCAAAAGAGCAATTAATCATTTCACATATTATTATTAGGATTAGTAGTTGTATTATTATTATTGTTATTATTATTATTGCTGGCAGTGATGATGGTGGTTGCGCCGGCAATGGCGTTTGTGGTATTAAATAAGAACAAATCAGAAAATTTTGTTGTAGTATTTAATGCCAATTTTTTTATCCCTATAATGCTTTGACCTTATAATGCATTATCCCTATAATGCTTTGACCTCATAATGCATTATCCCTATAATGCATTGACCTTTTTTTCATACCAATCGTTTCTGAAGGTTCTCAATGGAAATCAAGTGACAGCAAATTTCATTTACATCTCTTTCAATATTCTTCTTATGTTTTGTAATACTCTTGTTTTGAATGTATCAGATTATCCTGATTTTTAATTCTAATCGTTTTGTGACAATATTCATGATTATTCCAACTCAAATTGCAGACTATTGCGGTAACAAATTAAAAACCATCATAATAATGTTGGTTTCAATTTGTTACCGTAATATTCTGCAAGTCCATATATTTACAGCTTTTATTCTTTCAATTTCATATATTTACAGATTTTTATTCTTTCTATTTAACTAGATGTTTTCCATATAACCCTATATGATTTACATGTACACTCCAGGTGATTGTTGTTGAAGAGAAAGTGGCAGTATATTTCACCACCTTGCTTGGGGTGAAACGATTAAAAAAATCTCCTCAAATCTCTAATACTGTCTTTAGTATTCACAACAATTCTAGTAGGATCTGGGTGGAGCAGTTTCAGGTCTTCTTCGAATCTTTAATCTTGCTTTTTATTCTTGGTAACACTGATTGCGTTTCCCACAAGTAGATGGCTTACCTTGAAGAGTAAATGACAGCAGGACTCCTCAGTACTTTTGTACACTCCTTAGTATTTTATCCATTTTAAGTTTTGACATTTAGGTGGTCCTGTCTCTTTCCCTGATTTTAAGTCACTCTGTTCTTTTCCTTAGACTTTTCAGCATTGTTCTCAACGTTCCAATAACGATTAGCAGAACTGATCAACAACTTTTCCAGTTCCTTGATAGGTCGAAATATGTATCTTTTCCCTTTCTTTCAGATTTGTCTCTAGTCTGTTGGAACAGGGAAATACAATATCTGGCGCCTTCTCCACTTATTATCCAAGAGAGTCATCTGGCCTAAATTAAAGGATTTTAGTCTCATTTTCTTTACATCTACTATTGGTTCGCATGTTCAAAATACAGTGGTTTGCACCGCTCACAGGTGATTAGCTTCCTCGTTCATCCATTCCTATTCTTGTGTTCATTCTGAATCAACATGCCGCATTCATTTATGGTTGATTGTCTCATCTTTATTTCTACGCAGCTTGCATTTGCTATTCTCCTATCTTTTATCTACCTTGCCTTTTATATGGTTGGTCTTGATGCCATCATTTCGTTCTTATGAGTACTGCAGTTTTTCTCTTTATGTCTTTCCCCTGCGTTTGCATGTCCTTCTCGGTTTATCTGCCATTTCATTGATTTATCTTCTAAAATTTTTATACACTTATTATTATTCTCTTTTTTTAAATTTAAAATCAAATCTCAATTTTCTCTTTCGTGCATATATGTGTTTATGCGTGTGCATTCGGGCATGTGCATAAATTGAAATATATAAGTGAATATTTTAAAATTAAAAAGTAGATAACAGTTATGCAGTAAAAATAAAATGATAATCATTATCACCAGTAATCGCTAGGTATCATTTACTATTATTCCAAAAGGATTTATCGATATTAATGTAGTAGAATTGTTAGAGACAATTTGTATTGGCTTAAACGTAAGCTTTAATGAACGAGGTATTTACCCAAGCCCTCCCCAAAAAGGCGAGATGTGGCAGAAGGCTGATTTTTCTCGTGGGGCATTTCGAGCGCGTAGGCTCAGTCAAAAATTTCCCGTAGATCGGGGTCGGATTTTTGTCTATTTTCCCCAGATGAGAGTCTTTCCCTTCGACATAGCCCCGTCTAGGTTCCTCTCCGCCCGAAGGCAGTGAGTGTCATTTTTTTTTCTTTTTAATAATTTCACCCCAAGCAAGGCGAGACCGCCACTAGTGCACAGTGGGTCACAGTGAGAGAAAAGACTGGATACAGGGAGTACTGAAGAAAGGACAAAAGATGAATGGGTTTTCAAAAGATAGAAGATGACAGTAGACGTTGCATTTAAATTTCTAGAGATTGTTGTTATCAGTGAAGCAAGTAAATGGAAAGGAATATGACAGGCGGAAAATGAGAGAAAATAAACGGTTTGAGTAGGAGTGGCCGTTACATTTATCTATTTCACCGGTAAAAGAGTGGGACCAACATGCTAATCTAGTAGCACACTTAAATGCACGTGGACGGGGCACAAGGGAAAAAAGTCATTATAGCAGTTACCATAAAACTATTTGTAGAAAAGACGGAGAAAAACCACGTCAGGTCTGTTAGAAAGTGACTAAAGTCGAAATGCTAAGTGAGGATTGATTACATTACAGATCCTTCTTTGGATTTTGTCGAGAAGCCTGACGTGAATAGCAGCAGCAGCACCCGACCAGATATGGCGACAGTATTTAATGCGCGGACAAATGGTAGATTCATAAATGTTCAAGATGCATTCTGACAAAAATACTTTCTGGTCCGACACAGAGACCCAAACTTCTCAGCAGAAGAAGCAGCTATAAATCCGATATATTCCTTCCGCTTTAGATTGTTTGAAAGAACGAGACCAAGGAAGCACAGTGTGTTGCTCTCGATGAGATTATCATCAGCCATGCTGATTGCAGACAGAAAAGTTTAGCTATGCTGGTTAAAGGAGAGTAGTTTTGTTTTGGAGGCAGTCAAATTTACAAGCCATTTCCTGTCCCAGTTAACACCTGATCAGAGGTTCTTTTTAAGAGCAGCAGCCAGGTTTACTTTGTCAGTCTTGGTAGATTTCCTATTGTGACGAGAGTAAATAGTGGTGCCATCTGCATAAATGCTTACGGGAAGTGATGAGGTCAGGAGGATCATTGATGAAGATCGGAAACAGCAATAAAACCTTAAGGGACATTTGCGTTCATGTGAAAAGATCTGGAAGCTTTATATCACGATTTAATATTACGACTAAATTAAATCAAACAGTCGTCCAGTAATACCGTAGCCCTCTCAAACGCTTTCGAGCTATCTAAAACAACAGCTCGATTTTCACCATTATGAGCCTGGTGTACATATTCAGTGATGACCGTTAGCACATCAGCAGTAGACGTGGTGAAGCGGAAGCATATTCTTTGTCAGAGAGATTAATTATAGCCTCTAATTCTTTGTTGAAAGCAGTAAGAGGTGAAAAGGGCGGTAGTTAGAGATGTTCACCAGAGTTCTCAAAAACAGGAACTACAGATGAGGACTTTCAACAAGCTGGAAAGCAGAAGCAGAGAGGCAAGAGTCTGAAGATGACTGGAGCCAGCTCAGGGACACATTTCTTTAGAACGACTGCTGAGGTTCTATCACCTCCACTTGCCTTACGGGAGTCTAATTTAGAAATGATGTCTGAAACCAGAGACTGGATTATACATGTATCACCCAGTAGAGCCTCCGTTCTAGGTGGGAAATTTGGGTATGGGTACTCCAAACGAGCCAAGTTTTTAGTTGGAAGAGAGTTTGGAAGCATTCAATCTTACCTGCTGTAGATATGAACACTTTGAATTGATTGAATAGAGGAAGAATTGAGGTTTTACTGTTGTTCAGTACAAACTTACAGAGCTGCCAGTAATCTCGAGAGCAAACTCACGAGATCTTAGAGTTTGTTTCATTCTATCAACAAAAAATAAGTTTGCATCATTTAGGACACGCTTGCATTCATTGCAAGCAGAGACAAAAAGACGTCTATCGTGATCAGTCATGCCACTTCAGTACAACCGGAAGAAATGATTCCTGTGGTCAAAGCACCCGAGCATATAGCATGGCTATACGACAAAGGAGATAACTAACATACTAAAAATATTCAAATGACGCAATCACTTTCACCAATTTAGTTCTGCCAAATTGTTTATGTCGCTTTGTTGTATGTCTTCCAAGATACTTGAGTGAAAATATTTATTTAATCGCGTTTTCTTGTGCGATTCAATACTTAATGATAATGTTCCGGTTTTGAAACAAATTGTAAAAGGTGATGGAAAGTGAATACGTCAGAACAAAGCAGGACGCAAGAGACTGTGGGGAAAGTGAAATAAACCAACACATACTACCACCAAATTTCAGTTTTCATCCATACAAGGTGATGCTGTATATATAGTGAAACTTTAAGTGAGTCCTCTACTGAAAAACCAAACGACTGATTTGAATAATTACTGCTTGCAATTAGACGAGCAAGAAACAGAAAATTAAAAGTTAAGAGAAGAGATTAATATTTCATTAGGATATTGCTAAACTCCATTTTTAGTGATCAAACAAAAATATTGACTGCTTGGCTGGGATGTTTTCAATTGTCCGATGTATTCAATATATATTTTATATTTGCATTACCATTTTTTACAGAATTTTCTTGATTTTTTTTTCTTTGTTAAGAAGATTTTTTTATTTGTTTTTTCTTTGTTGAGAAGGTTAAATATCCCGGGATATGATGCAAGTTAGCAGAAAATTAATGTAAAAAAACGGTAAATATGTTTAATGCGGAAAATAACAACATTTTTTTTTAAATTTTAACCTTTCGTTTAATACAATATTTGGAAGAACACAACACAGATATTTGTATAAAATATTAACACAATATTTTAAAGTTATTAATGTATTTAATCAGGTGCAATTAAACTGCAGCATCTGGCATAATATATGAAATGTGATACTAAGGCAACTGCTTTTATTGCATTGGCAGTATTGCTTTTTTGGTAGTAGTATCGATAAGACGAATTCAGATTCTGCTCTTGTTTTCACATTCGCATTAATGCCATTGGGAAATAGATTAAATAGTAGGGTATAGTGGAATAGGTAAAATACTATCCTGAAATGTTGATTTTCTGTTCAAGGTTGTTCTCTGAATAGTCATAGTTGAATACCTATATCGTCGGCATAGGCCCCTCAGCATCAGTACATTGACCCCAGAAAGGAAAACATGATCGCTCTCTAATATGGACAGATTCATTTGGGGTGTAATACGGAATGCTTAAAGAATCAGTGCCCATCTCTTCAAACCTATGTTGTAAATGTGCAGATCATAGCCTAGGAAAAGTATAGACAAGGGCTTTCATTTCGTCCTTGTCATGATAAGGTTTGAAATGTTTCCATACTGGAATCCCCCTGTCAGACATGTAAAATGTAGTCGACCTCTCTTAGACGGATGCATTCAATGTATTCGGAGCTTAGAAGGCGGTATAAGATGGAGAAGTATCTTTTGATATGGTCATACGCTGCTCTAAGTTCGATATAGCAGCTATATAATTTCTGTTAGAGAGGAATGCAATTTCCTGGAGTTGCTTGGTGATATATATATGTTTATTGCATATATTAGTTCCTTTACCAGAACGAAAACCAAGCTGAGTGAGCATTTGACTTAATAAAACGATGTTCGTTAATACCTTTACCATGATGAATTTAATTGTATGCGTGAGGCTCTTGAGGGCTACCTTTTTGTTTCCATATGGCATTATGTTTGGAGTACATTTCTGATTCCAGATTTCTTTCATAAAATAAAGAAACTTACTGATTTCGGGGAAAAGGTAATCTATTTTCAAAATTCGGCTTCAATGTCAAGTGATATTTGATTATTCTATAAGCTTTTAAGAGCTTTCTTAATTTCCCCATCAGTAGTTTTATTATTGTTTATGTTTGTAGACGGATTTTGTTATGTTTGAAAGTCTATTGACATATGTTCTATTTCTGTTGGAATCTTTAGTATAGTGAGGACAGGGTTGAAATGTGATTCAAAGTGTTTTTGGCGGTATGGTTTTGATTGTATGATGGTATTGTGATTTTTTTACTTTTCTACAAATTTTAACACATAGTATATGCTGATTGGCTTCATTAATTTCGATATAGGTTTCTCAAATAATTAACTATTTTTTCAAATTTTTTGTTAATTGTTTAGTATTTTCCCTTCCATTTTCTCTCCACTGTTTGTTTATTGTATCATTTTTTTTTATCTCAGGATTTTCGTCCCATGGGTGTATCTTTTATCTTGTATCTATTCTTGGAATGGTCTCTACATTTTCATATATATGAGTGGATATTGTTTAAATTCTATTTAAACGAACATAAAGGGCTCTTTAAATTACACGACATACTCAATGTACTTTTATACTATTGGAATCTTCGTGATTATAACTTTGTCCGAGAAAATACCGTTTTATATTTAAAAAAATTAATATAATTTACTCAGACGCATTGAAAAATGCATTGAAAGTACCATCATTTACAAGTCCCCTATGATTAATAAACTATCATGGATATTTTAATTTATTGCCTGTTCATACAAAATTAGGATTTAAATGATATGGAATATATAAACCTGCAAATAAATTAATAAAAATAAAAAGTGACTTGAAATTACTTAAAATCTCATTTCTATAACGATATAAAAATTAAAGTAAAAATCAAACATTCAGCTGGTAAATAATGTAAATACTAACTCATCTTAGAAATACAGACAATTTTTTGATTATATATAATAATCTTTTGATGACGCCTGTTTATCAACGAAACATCTCAAAAGTTTTTCCAAGTTTTTTAATTTACCATCAGTAAGTTTCTCATCCACATTTTCAGGCTTACGCTCATATCATGTTCAAACAGCGGTTTTAGTACGATCACTGAAGTTAAGCAACGTCCATCCTGGTCACCACCTAGATAAGTGACCGCTTGAATGGTGTAATGGATAATGGGTGGTAATTTAAAATGGAAAAGCTAAATTCCAATTCCAGTAGTGCAAATACCATTACGAAAGGTTTGAATCCACCCCTTCTATACACCCCGTTCCAGGCTATGGTTTCATTAGTAGGACTTGAATCATGTAACTCATTATTATCTATAAATATTTTGACAATTTAAAAAATAGATTTTCTGGCTCTAAAAACCTGGAGAATGTTGATAAACCGTAAAAAATCAGTCAATCATTCATAAAAGTTTCGAATTTCGGTCATATATATAATGGAGTCTAATATTGCTTCCGACGTATGTGTATACACCAACTCAATTCTTAGAACTAAACAGGCAGACTACACGGATATGTTTTTGAAGGCTTATGCGGCACCAGACATACCGAATACAGACAACTGGTGCACAAAGTTCTCATGGTTCTAATTCAGAGTTATCCTTCTTTATATATATATATATATATATATATATAACTATTAAAAAGTTGTGAGTTTTAAAATGTATTTTTTGACAGTATTTGTTTATTTCTATTATTATATTTTATATTTCAGACCGTCCTCGGTCCTTCATCAGAAACAAATGATTTTAAAATTTGAATTAGAAACGTATTTCGCGAGAGCGTCTGTGCAGGGAGTTTGTTTACATCAATACCTTCGTAGACTGAGACTAAAAGAATATTTCTCAGACAACAGATCTACTTCTACTGACAACAGCGCTAAACAATCATACTCCAAACTTCCTCTTACGAAAAATAATACCCTATGGACTCCACCAAACGGACGTAACCAACACTTGGATCAATATGCCAACAAAGCCAGACAATACATGGATAACTTCTTAAAAAACAAAGGACACCAAACAAAAAAGCACAACTTATCCAAAGTAGAACACCAAGCCATCACTTAAAAACAACCGAAACATAATTATCGTACCAGCCGATAAGGGCGGAGCTATAACCATCTTAGACACTAACAACTATATTAAAGAAGCAGAATCACAACTTCAAAATAACAGGTTCTATGTACCCTTACCTCTAGATCCGACTAGCACTTACAAAACAGAATTATCGCTTCTCATTCAGAACCTGAAACACAACATAAAAAATAAAATAAAATCACTTATTCCTGAGAACCCCAAAACAGCAACATTCTACACTATCCCAAAACTACATAAACTCCCCAAAATCATTTCAGAAAAACACCCTAATACCTCTTCATCCAACCCACATCATACTAAACAATCAAATAATGAAGAGATCTATA
The DNA here is from genome assembly GCA_037127315.1 of Ascarosepion bandense. NCBI lineage: Eukaryota > Metazoa > Mollusca > Cephalopoda > Sepiida > Sepiidae > Ascarosepion > Ascarosepion bandense. The sequence continues at coordinate 2,536,350 of JBBBDQ010001763.1, read as the reverse complement.
AAATTTCAAAAGCCCTTAAAATCACACCACCTGGCAGACCCATAATATCAGGCATTAGTACTCTCACAGAACTTATATCTGTGTACATGAACAATATCCTAAAACCTTTATTGCCTGACATACCTAGTTATATTAGAAACACTACTGACTGTCTCAACAAATTACAAAATATTAACTTAGTCCACGATGATAATATCCTAGTAACGATGGATGTTACGTCTCTGTACACGAACATTCCACATGTTGAAGGAGTATCAGCTTGCCATGAGTTCCTTAAAAGCAAACTACCTAACAACCAAATCACAGATATATGCCAATTAATAAATTTCATTTTAACACATAATAATTTTAAATTCAACAACAAACACTATTTACAGATTAGTGGCACAGCAATGGGCACGAAAATGGCACCTAGTTATGCCAATATCTTTATGCACATTCTAGAAAGAAAGATACTAGACAATTCAGAATATAAACCGTCACATTATTTTAGATACATTGATGACATTTTCTTATTATGGACTCATGGATTAGAAAAATTAAAAAACATTTTTACTTTCTGCAACAACTTCCACAATACAAAATTTACCATGGAGTACTCATACACATCCGTCCCTTTCTTAGACGTCATGATAAAATTAAACAAACATACACTTTCCACCAGTCTATACAACAAACCCACAAACCAACATAAATTCCTACAGTTGTCATCCCCTTAAATTAAAAAAATCTATCGCATACAGCTCATTTCTAAGAATCGAACGCATATGCTCAGACCATCCAGATTTTCTAAACAACATTAACAACCTAACAAATCAATTTCTAAAATGTAAATACCCAATAAAAAAAATGAAAGAAGCACTAAATAAAACCATCCACATAAATCGTAACACACTTCTCACATACAAGAAAAGAAAAAACAACAACCGAATTCCCATGATTTTTAACCACAATCAACATTCCCACACACTTATCAAAAATTTTAAAAATGATTACAAGAACCTCCAATCAAACAAAAAAACCAAAGATATTTTCGATAAACCACCTATAAATGCAATGAAACAAACACCCAACCTATCAACTATCCTCACTTTTACCAAATATCTAAAAAATACAAACCTATCAGGGAATTTAAAATGTCAGAAACCCAGGTGTTTAATTTGTAAACATTTAGTAAACGACACAATATTCTCTGTACCCAACACCAAAATCAAATTGCACCCACCACGCCTCACCTGTGACAGCAAAAATATCATATATTTTCTCTTCTGTCCAATATGTCCCAATAGTGGATATATTGGCGAATCTGGTAACTTAGCATACGCCAGAATAATCAATATTCCCCCATAGCGGTCTATTTCAATCAACCGGGTCACACTTTAGAAAATTGCAAATATTTACTAATAGACTCCGATTTTAGTTCTACACACACACGCAGAAAGAAAGAAAAATACTGGATTTTAAAATTAAATACACACAATCTAGCGTTAAATAGGGACTTAGGTGTTTTGAATCTTTACAAATATTTCAATAGCTAAACTTATTTAGATACATTCAAAAGATTTTTTATCTAAAACAAAATTTATAAGTATTATTAAAGATAGGTTTACGTTTACAAATATTTTTAAAAAAATCTGTCGCTTTCTGCGTCACTTGATGGAAACAAACTCTATCCACAGACTCGTCACGTGATGTAAACAAACGCGTCACGTGATGTAAACAAACTCCCTGCACAGACGCTCTCGCGAAATACGTTTCTAATTCAAATTTTAAAATCATTTGTTTCTGATGAAGGACCGAGGACGGTCTGAAATATAAAATATAATAATAGAAATAAACAAATATTGTCAAAAAAATACATTTTAAAACTCACAACTTTTTAATAGTTTTTCCTATACATATTAAGACAGTATACACTATGTTATATATATATATATATATATATATATATATATATATATATATATATATATATGTTTAAGTCACATTTTTGTCATTTGATATTTTATCACTAAGTTTGCTTATTACAATTTATGAGCACCCCAGAGTTATTATACAAGTGTCCCGTAAAGTAAAAATGGATGAGAAACACTGGTCCAAACATTGAAAATATAATTATTAAAATAATAGATTCGAGTATAGAAAAGTGCAAACGCAAAAATAGGACTGGGTACTGAAAAATTCTCACCCGGCCCAGATAAATGACCTAGAATTAGGAAAGATACATGTTATTCGATATATTCACCGGCAGTTTCACCTACCTGTCAAATAATTTCTAATGTTTTTTAAACACTTCAAAAAATTCTACTATTAGGTTATTGAATTAGGTTCATTCGATATCACTTCCAACCCATTTCTCTCTTTCAAAAGCCTTCTTAGAAAGAGAAAATAAATAATGCAAGATCTATTTAGGGTGGATGCTGTGGTCTATGCACTTAAATCCCAATTTTTTATTCGAAATATCAATTGTCTTGTCAGTACTATGAGTAAATGCATTGATCTATAAAAAGAGAAAACCTTTCCATAACTTCCCTCAAAATTTTTCTTTCAGTACCGCCTTCTGTCAGCACAGAAAATTTTATCAAAATTTTTCTGTTGAGATTTGTCTATTGGCCAAAGTTTGCTCATGAACAGGATCAGCAAACAGTTTCGCGAGTTGACACGATTGAAGGATTTATAAACTTGGGTCTCCAAATCTTCATGCTGGAAGTTGATACAAAATTTCCTTTCCAATTGAGTCCGATCGGCACTTGTCATTAACTGTTTGCATCATAAGCTAATACATTTCTTTTGGAGATTTTTTTTACAGAAATTTTGTGAATGCCTGATGATCAAAAATTAGTATTTCGTTATCAATTATCTGAAATAAATCCAAAAATAAAAGCAAAAATGCTGAAATTTGGCACTTTAAAATATAAAGAACACTTCTTCAGCTACAATAACAAAAAATGCTTAGATTTTGAAAAGTTGGTCAGATTGAGAACTTTTCAGCACTATCTTGAAGTTATGGTGATAGAGATCTGTAAAAACAAACGCGAATGAATATATTGAAATAAACTTATATTTTCCGCCTTTAAAACGTATGTTATTTAAAATAATACGACTGAATGTTATCAATTTAAAAATATCTTACTGGGTTATTTTCAGTTGGAGTTTTGACATATTTTCTATTCGTCAAACAGTGTCGCAACAGCAACATTTCTTCAGGTATTTTCGCTTGTTTAGCTTTCAGACAAGCAGAATTTTTAAGAACTAAAAAAATGGATTTTAATTGTGAGCTTTGAAAATTTTAAATTAATAATAAATCATTAACAATAATTCAGAAAAATTATTTTCTTGTGGAAATGTAACAGTAATTTTTTTAAATCTTCAGGCAAATGACGCCATGATTTTGCTGTTCATTCTCAAGGTGTCATTTTTTTTTCAGTGTAAAAGAATATTTGGATTAATGAAAAATATCATTAAATAACTGCCAAAATAAGCAACTTTAAAGAAAATACGATGGCTTTAATTTATACTATTTTTATTGAATATTGCTGTTATATCTTGTCTGATGCTCTGGCTATATATCTTGAGATTTTCAACAAAATCTAAAGAGGGATCTGTAATGTTATTGGTCCTGACCTGGCATCTAGACTTCAGACACTTTCTAACAACCGTGAAGTGGTTTCCACCTGTCTTTTCTATAAATATTTTCATGGTAGTTGCTTTAACGATGCCTTCTCCTTGGCTCTTCGGACGCATGATTGAAGCCTCCTACTAGATTGGCTATTATGTCTCATCGTTTTACTGTTGAAATAGCTAGATTTAACCGGATGTTCTATTCTAATAGTTTATTTTCTCGCACAACTCGTCTGTGGAACTCTCTTCCGGTTTCTTGCTTTCTTGCTAACTACAATCTTCAAAAATTTGAATGTAACATTAATCGCTACCTTCTGTCTTCATGAAATTTGTTCTCTTATTGCTTTTTCTCCCTACTAAAGTCTTCTCATTTTCTTTCACTTTAAGTAACCTTTGCGTTTTAGTGTCATTATCGTCTTACAGTGAAATTATTAAAAAAGAATATTTATTATAATGAAATCAAATAATTTATACATAATTTTTATACTTTAATTCATATAGAAAAATTTATTTTATATGCATTTCAATAAAAGGCTATATCAATATATTCTAGAACTCAGCCACTTACTAATGCTTCTTAACACAAACAAATGGACAAAAAGTGTCTAATTGATTTTATTATAGTCAGATTACTACAACTACAAAATAAGCTTCCTTCAGTTGTATGTTCTTCCATAATGCAAAATTATCTGCCAACAATAAAATGTAACTTATTTAACTGTCAACGACATTTCAACAGCTTACTTAGGACACATGGAAAAGTTTTTAAAAATTTCATTTATGACACTTGTAGAAATCTCTCTCTCTCTCTTTCTCTCTCTCTCTCTCTCTCTCTCTCTCTCTCTCTCTCTCTCAAAACAAAGGAAAGTGAAAACTCATTAATAAAAAATGAAGTCTAATAATAAAGATTAGGAATATTCTGAATAAATCATAAATTGCAAAGTTGTGCTTTAACCCTTCCATATTTCTATGTCTGCTGCCAGAATTTTTAAATTCAATAATAATAATAATGTAGTATCGTGACGACATAATAATTTTAGACTGAAAAAGTTGCTCTGCTATTTGTCAATAAATAACTATCAGTACAGCATATATTGTATGGCGTTACACTTGTAAATTACAGCAGAGAAACGAAGACAACAATTTAACCAAACCTATGATATTTAAATTTACGGTACATATGAACATTTAGCTAAATTTGTTAGGATTGTTAACAGCCTTTGATTCTAAAATTACAGAGAGAAAAGTATACGGGATGATAAAAAAAAAACTGATTTCCAATTATATATTACGAAATAAATCAAAAGTACATTAGGAATTGGGGTTGCCTGTCGCGGTAATCTCCCAGATTCTTTATAAGATAAAAAATGAAGAGCGTCATGAGAGCAAATTGTGCTTATTATGCAGATATACATCACAAGAAACCATTGTTCTAGAAAACACTAAAGAGACTAATATGAATATGTATGACAGGTTCGTTTTTTGGGAAAAAAATACTACTCTGCAGGAAAAGCGTCTATCGAAATAACATTGGCGTTATCAAAATCGAAAAGAATCCAAGCACAAATACAAAAGATATGGAATATGAACATAGTAATATGATGGTCTAAGTTTTTGACCTCATTAATAATTATATGAGAGAGACCATTTGTAAAGATTTTACGCCCCAAGTTTGACTTCAAGTGAAAAACGGTTGTACTGGGATGTGTCTGCATGATACAGATTTCTACTTATTTTTAAAAGACGACATCGATGTTTTCTAAGACTGGCTGGCAGCCAACAGAGTTGTTTTCTTAAAAAGTGAAGATTTTCTGTGTGATAATTGTATATTATGGGTAGCAAAATAAATTTATTTTAGAGAAGAGGAATAAGAACAAATAAGAGAAAGAGAAAAAATGAGTGAGAAAATGTGGAAGAGGCAAGTTTATTTACAGTCTCACGAAAGAAAAAATACAGTAACAACTAAAAGAAAAAAACAAAGAAAGTATAACCAGTTATTCCTAAGCTTTTAGCTACAAATGAAAAAAACAAAATAGATGCGCGTAAATAAAGAAATTAAAAATGAATTCGATTACTGTCGAGTAAAGAATAAATTGTATCGTATCGAACCCATACCAGCTAACGTAGAGATAATAAAGAAATGAAATTACCCTTACAAACAATAATTAAAACCGAAATTCCCTGTGCAATAAGCTACGAAAGGCAACAAAATTTCAGTTATAATTGGATGCTGCAAATCTATATCTAAAATTATGTGACTTCCATTAGTCCGTCCGTCACATCCTCTAAAATAGCCATTGACCAATCAAAAACAAATTCTGGGGGAAAAGTGCAAACAGATAATGAGGTACAAAGTACAGTTGGTTTTACTAAGGTACATAGCTTAGTACAATACATTTCCATTAATTTTTAGGAAAAATAAAAGTTATATTTTTAGCATACAATTTATTAACACTATTTTTGAAACAATTTAATGATTAAAATAACAAATACTTATTTAATAAAAATGCAATATTGTCTTTTCTTTAAGCTTTTATATTTCATCGTTTGGTTTACAATTTGAACAAAATGTAGAGTTTGTGAATCTTAACAAAAAATGTTAGCAATACTAAATACTGTGAGAAATTCAATAGACTTATATCGATAGGTACCAGAAGAAGACCAGAGAGTTCATCAATCATAACTTCTAGTTAATAAAAAGTTTCTGGAAGTGTTTTGCAAATGTCACTACTTCTGTCATTGAAATATTTAGGCTGAGAAGGAATAATATGATTTAAAATGCTGGATATAAGTCTAACTGATCAAATAATAGGTTAAGCAGTTAACAGAAAGATTTAGAAACTATGAATCTGAAGCCGTAGGAAGATGGTTAATGTTTATTGAAGCGGCCTTGTGTCATACATAACCGAATTCCCTATAACTTAGGATTTATTCGTAATCATCTACGATGATTACGAATAAATCCTTGTAGATTGGAATGTGTGGATTTGTGGAAGAATAAAAGTATTTTTGCATCTTTTGCATGTTTGAATAAAAATTTATTGATAGAAAAGAATAACATGAATTGGTAGAAGTTAAGCGTTCCAAGAGAAATAGTATTAAGAGGTTAAGGGCATCAAGAGAGTTCGTAATAGTCCTTGCGCGAGTGAGTTTATGTGTACGTAGACAGGAACGTATGTATGTGTGAGCGTTATCTTTGAGTAGAAGTGTCTTTGAAGTTATCGCTCACGGTGACTGATGAAAAGGCAGGAGGTGAGTGGTGAACGATGAAGAAGGAGGTGAGAGGTGAGAGAGAAATATACAGACAATTATAATAACGATCGCTTGATGTTTGTCAAGGGTACGTGTTAATTACTCGTCATCTTAACTCTCTGACGAGATGATCGGGCTTGCTCAGAAATTATGACTAAACTTGTCAATATAACGTTAAACTATGTAATCGTTGAGAAGTTTGTCTATTAAATCATTACGACTTTAGTAAGTTCAATCTCTTGTGCTAGACTAAATTAACTAAGTAAATATCTATTATCATTGACTATTTTTATCATCTTCCCCATGACATTATTATTAGTAGTAATATTACTAAAAATGATAGTAGTAGTAGTAGTAGTGGAAATATGTAGTCCAAGGGATCATTTTCTGTCTACATTTCTGAAATGAGGTATTGTAATTATTTACAGTATTTACAGTGTTCGGACTATCGTCCTCACCCTTATTGTCATATTCACGACATTTCGGCTGTTATACGCTCCTGCCTTTTTCAGGTCATTGAAATTTCGAATTAAACCTTTTTTTTTTTGTCCACCAGGGTAGATTGTTCTAGTTCCACATGCTATGACACTCTCGAATGTTCCAGTTTCAGTTAATCTACTCCTGTGGATGAAATAAAAGGTTAAGTATTCTTTTTTCTCTGAGTTTCTGTTATGAGGAAAATTATTATTTATATCATTTGCATTAAGATCAGTCATCTTTGTTGATATTATCACAGCGTTATGGCTGATGTACTCTCCAGTCTTCTTCTGATGCCTATCGACATAAGACAATAGTCTACTGAATTAGAGCAATCCCTAGCTCAAATAGTATAGACAGGCTCAGTAGAAAAAGGGCGTGGATATCTGAGCGCTATAAAAAAAGGACAAAACGAGATAACCTGAGATATGGTCAAGAAAACGGGAACAATCTTCCGCACAACGAATTTTAAGTAAAGGGTTCAATTCGAAATTCCCTGTGACCTGAAAAAAGCCGGAGGATCAACGACCAAAATGTTGTGATCATAGCAACAATGTAAATAAAGTAAATAGTATTAATTCTCCCTTGCAAATATCTTTGGAACAATTCCTAGTGGCCCGATGTTTATGAATACAAAACTTGTTTAAATATTCGCAATTCTCTCACAAGATCTTACTTCCGTTTCAATTTATTGTCTTCTGGAAAAGGTAGATTTTCGAATTCGTAAATTTTGCGTCCCTTTTTATATCATAGCTGAAACTTAATTCTCTAACTAGACTAAGGAACCTAGTTTGAATCTTACTCGCTTATTTCCATATTTTCTATTATACTCAGATTCACATAATTTGTTCGCAAAATTCAAGTTAATTAAAATCGTGTATATCTTTGTACCGATAGTATAAGAATTAGTAAATAAAGAGATAAAACGAGTGAGACAATTCTGTAGTAAAAATGATGATGATGATTGTTATGTGCGACATTTTCTTTATCATCAGGTTGCTATTCTATCACCTTTTCTTCTTATCTTTTCATTTCTGCATCCATTTTTTGCATTATTATTTGGATTATTTAATGTTATTTGATTATTATTTTTCCTATTCTATACTCATTTTCTCCCGTGTACCCAACAAGACACCTAAGATCAGAAATGCTATTATGATATTTTCCACTGCACATTTCTGTTAAACCGGACCAACAAACACATACACATTTTACATAGATAAAGCCCTTCTTAGCCTGGGAGTTGTGATTGTGGGAGCCTGCATTTCTTTAAAAGTTGTCTTGAATCTCTTCAATCAATCTATAAGAACATGTCCCAAACCTAGGGCTCCAACCGCAACTGAAATTACAGATTTGTTTTTTTTTTTTAATTTTCACTTCAAGATCCTTGCATTTTCATGGATTTTTTAGTATCTTCAAGGTTACGCCATGTCAGTATATTCTGTTTTTGTGGTCTTCAATCACTATGTCTGGGCGATTAGCATTGATTGTTCTCTTTGTGTGTATTGTAAAGTTTCACAAAATTATTACATGTTCTATGTTTGTAGCCGAGTCTGGGTTGTGTTCTTGTAGTTTCCTTTTCATAAAGATTGCGAATTTTCCAGTAAAGATAGTGGCCCACTGTAATATTTTAAATTTTATATTCGATATATACTAATATCATGCAACCTGATACAAAATGATTGTTTCAAGATATTTATCACAGAATCTGCATTTGGAGTCGACACAATTTCACGCATTAGCCATGTGAAGCAAGAATAAAACCTTCGGTTTCAGCTTTTACAACTACACTACGCAACCACTGATTGGTATTGGTTTTGTTTACATCAACTTGCTTGCCGTTTTATACTGCCATTGTTTCTGCATTTGGTCCATTACATTTGCTTTTACCTTTTTTTTTTAAATCCCTTGCCACTGCAGTAGATGGATAATGTCTTACTTTCTCTTCTTCATTAACATGAAATTATGTTCTTCATTTATTGGCTTCCTTGATCACGGAATAAAGTTCCTTATTTCTTTCACGGTTTTTCACACAGGCTATCATCCAGTTTAGTTTCTAGATATCTCTGAGGGCCGATTGCTGTCATTTTGTCAGACAGTTCTAGGTGAACTAATCTGCTACCTTTTTCGATTTAGACGATCAGCATCGGCCTGAGGATGATGTATGCGATGATAAGTTTTCTCATTTTCGCATCCATTCGCTTAATGTCAGCCATAGCGTAGTTAAGGATGTTGAAACTGTAGTGCACCACTGATACAGCCAAAGTGTTTATAGTTAATATTCTGTTTTGAGAATTCAATTCAATATTCAACACTAGACACGAACATTATTTTCTTCTTTATTTGGTTATGCTGTATTGCATCTCCTTAGCTAACTCATAAGCATTTATGCAGTTCTTCTTGCTCCGGTTCCCTAGTTTGTGACAAAATCAAGATCTATTGAGGGTGTTTCAGGAACTCTTTAGTAATTTTCAACTCATTGTCAACATTTACAAAAATTTTGCGATCATCTATTTCGAATAATCGCTTGAAGGAATGGTTATTATTATTATTATGTCATTTTTCATCATATTTCGATTTCTGCTTTGGTCTCACTACCAACCAAGTCTGCGGGGAGACCTAAGGCAGGTAGTGGCGTGTTGTTATGACTCCATTTCATGTTTTTCTATCTTCCCTATCATCCCCAGCATTACATAGATAACGTTTTCCTTAGTGTGTGGGCTGTACTTAATAAGACAATTTTTTGTATATCTCTTAAGCTGGGGTTTCCAGGGATTCTTTCAATGTGTTGTTTTGTTCCATTTTTTATCATTCCAAGTGCACCTACTATCACTGGTACAACTCTTGTTTTCAATTTCCACATTTTTTCTATTTCAATTTCCAGGTCTTTATATTTTGACAGTTTTTCAAATTCCTTGGTTGCTATGTTACAATCCGCTGGACAAGCCATATCAATTAATAGACAAGTTTTCTCCTTCTGGTTTTTAACAATAATGTCTGGCCTGTTTGCTTCAATTTTTCTGTCTGTGTAGATGGTGTAATCCCATAGAATGGTTACATCTTCTATTTCTGTAACCGGTGCTGGATGATGTTCATACCAGTGTTTGTTTACAGCTTTTCCATAATGTTTGCACATTGCCCAATGTAAATATTGCCCAACTCTATCGTGGCGATTTTTATATTCGTTTGGGGCAAGCACAGAACAGCCTGAGATTAGGTGGTCTATTGTTTCTTGGTGTTTATCACAAAACCTGCATTTTGGATCCATATTATTATATTATTTGCCTGAAAGTTTCTCGTGAAAAGACTTTGGTCTTGTGCTGCAAGTATAAATCCTTCAGTTTCAGCCTTTAATCCAGATGCATGTAACCAACGATGAGTATTAACTTTGTCAACATTGGATTTATTGGCACGTACTGGATATTGGCCATGCAGAGGTTTGTCTTGCCAGCGCTGTTTCATCTTTTCAAGAGCTTTATCTTTGGCTTTCATTTTCATATTTTTTGCTGCAATAGTTGGTTCTTGGCTACTGTTTTGCTTTTCTACAGAATCTACTAACTGTAATTCTTGTTTGTATTTACTGCCTTCTTTTATTATTGAATATTTTTTCTTTCTTTCTTCATGTTGCCTTACTAATTGTATCATCCAATCCTTTGTTGTTTCTATGTATGTTAGTAAGCCAATAGTTGTTGTCTTGTATGACAATTCCAGCTGAATAAGACCCCTTCCACCTTCTTTACGGGGTATGTATAGACGGTCTACATCAGCCTTTGGATGATGCATCTTATGCTTAGAAAGAAGCTTTCTTGTTTTAAAATCCATTCGCCTGATGTCGTTTAGAGTCCAGTTTAAGCTATATTGGACAACTGGGATTGCAAGGCTATTAATGGCCATAACTCTATTCTGTGAATTTAATTCAGTTTTTAATATCATTCGTAGCCTTCTATAGTACTCTTTACGCACTATTTCTTTCATTTTTTTTATGGTGAATGTTTTCGCTCTCATTTACACCTAGGTATTTATAAGCTTCTTCTGGTTTCAATTCTTTTATTGTTACAGCAGGGTCTAGGCTAATTGAGGATGTTTCTTGTATTGATCCACGTATTATTATTATTATTATTCCATGTTTCCTTAGTTAGTTGGCACGTACATTACGTCCTGTCAATACCTCATAGATTATTCTGTTTTGATCTCGAGAAAAGACAGAAAAGATATATCAGAATTGCTGTTCAGTTTCAATGAGAACAAGAAAGAAAAAGGAAAGAAAGAAGGAACAAAAGAAGAGAGAGAAGGCGATAACATTCTCAAGTGTATGACGTCTGCTTTAGTGAAAGGAAAAATATTATTATTATTATTATTATTATTATTATTATTATTATTATTATTATTATTATTTATGAAAACGCATTTCTCCTTCTAATATTCAACAAGATTCGCTATCAAATGTCATTTTATATTCCCGTTTTTACATCACGTGTTACCATTATAATAAATGTAAAAATTATAACAATTAGAAAAAATATCAAATTCGCTGTAATTTTTTAAATTTTACAAATTATATCAATTTACTCAGGTGCGATTGGTACATTACCGCCATTTTATATTTTCAATTTCATTTTTTGGTTTTGATTTTGTCAACTGCACAGTATAGTAGGGTTAGTTGGGCAACGTCTGTAAAAAAAATGCGCCATGACGCAATTCACTCCACCAGATATTTGGAAAGAGCATGTTGTACTGCTTGGCATTTGCACCGGAAGCTACAATACAAACATTTTAGAATGTTTGGATGTTAATCTGCAGACAGTGCAGACGATTCAGAAAGGGTTGGTTGGGTCTAATGGTTATTAAGAATGTTTTTAGAGTAAACACTAGTGGTGGTGACGTTATGTGTTCATTCGTCATCCCACAATACCTCAGACTCAAAACGAAGAAGATAACACTGTTCTGGGTCAAGAGGGTTGCTGCTGCTGGAAGACACTATGTCTGGAAACAGGGCTCTGCACCATGCCACAGAAACAGGAGAACCCAGTCATGCCTGTCAGATAATTTCTGTGACCACATCACTCGTTGCATCTGGCCACTGACTGTAACACACTTGAATATGTAAGGTTTAGTTGAGCGAGTATCAACAAAACTCCTTTTAACACCAAAGAGGAACTGAAGGCAAAGATTACAGTAGCATTCACCAACTTAAACAAGAAGACCGTCCAAAAGAGATGTAGGAGATTCTGAAATTGTCTGGGGGCAGTGATTGAAGCCAGTGGCGATTTGATTAAATAAATTTACTCTTTAGTATTTAAAGATATTTTTCGTATTTTGGTAATTATATCTGTTAAAATGAGATGTCAGTGTTATTTTAAATTTTGCCTAATTTAGACTAAAATTTATTCATCGCATCCTGTATATGTGTGTCTGTGTATGTGCATATTTGTTTCAATGTGCATATACTCATGTCTGCATGTATATGTATCTGTATGCGAATGTCTGTATCTACAATTATTTATGTCTATTTGTGTATATGTATGTGCATGCGTACGCGTGTAGAAATGTGTGTATGTGTCTGTATATATCCGTGTTTGGGTACGTGTGTATGTGTTTATGTGCGTTCACATGTAGGTCCGTGTGTGTCTATAGTAGCTGGTACTGTACTACACGAGTAAAAATGGTTTTAAAAAAGAAATTAAAGAAAAGTTGCAATACTTTCCTACCAAAAAATTAAGAATTAATTAAATATTACTACTATACTAACAAATTCCAACTTAAACACACGCACATACATGCGCGCACATACATACGCACACACACACACACACACACGCATACATGCGCGCATATACACACATATTCATATGTACTAATGATGCCTAATGATTCATGTGATTCTTACCCTACGGTAGCACCTCCCTAATTGTAGATGATTGATGGATACCAATGCCGTGTGTCATAGTGATCCCGATCGCGGGAACTTTTTTGTCCTTGACCTATATGCATGTTCATAGACACAATACATTAAACCTGACCTTTCATCATCTCCTACCACCGTGGGAAGGTGGGCAAATGCCTATTTATCAAGTGTGTGCAAAAACTTCCAGATAAAAAACCGTTTTCAACATTGTATTCAGTTTCTAGCTTACACAAAAAAAGACTGTTCAAAAATTTTGTACACACATAATAGGTTTAACTTGTGTGTGTGTGTGTGTGTGTGTGTGTGTGTGTGTGTGTGTGTGTGTGTGTGTGTGTGTGTGTGAGATACTCAAGCCCAAGAATAGAGTTACTGTAGAGAAAAATCTTTTTTCTTGCAAAAACTCTGTTTAAAGCCTCTTTCTGAAAGTACTTCTCTGGTGACGTCATTAAGAGGCGTGTCATATGATAATATATTCAGTTAGGTTAATATTTGTGGTTGTCATCAGATGATAGTGAGTGGCCTTTAAGTCATGCTACAAATTAGTTGCAACGTTGCTCGAATCAATGTAGGCACAAAAGTACAATTTCTATGCATACAAAATCACGTGTCCCAATTCCAATCAATAAAGATGAGCGAGTAGAAAACAAATCGGAATACAATTTTCTATTTATAATTTCTGGCAGTCATTTGGAATACAACGCTTCCAATCTTTGTAGGAATATTCAAATTTGATAATTGAAATAGCGGGAAAAGATTTCGAAGACATGTCAACAAACTACGCACAAAAACGGACCAATATATTTATATATATATTCAAAACGGCAAACTCCAGGAAACAAAAAGCCACCAGAAGTACCATCTAAAATAAGATTTTAAAAATTGCAGATGAAGTAGAAAACAAAAAATGTTGTATAAAAAGAGTATTTTCATCTAAATTCTGCTGATTGGTATAAATTCCCAAACTGTTATGTTTGTAACTCTTGAAAACGGATATATATATATATATATATATATATATATATATATATATATATATATATATCAATTATTTAATTTTTGGTCATAATGAAATTAGACCAGTGCACATTTGTATTAAAAAGTGTTCAATACAATTAAATTGTAGAACTTTTGAATATTCTTCATTTGTAAAAGAGTTATTACGCGACCTAGGTTTCTATCATGTGGTGTCTTCAGGCGATTTGCAATAAGTGATTTTACCGTTTGGCGATTTTTTTTAAAAAACGTTCACATAATTTTTTTTTTTGAACACTCACGTGACGGTGAATTTTTGAGCGTTCAAAAAAAAAACACCGATACGTGAGCGTTCTTAAAAAAATGAGTAAACAGTAAAATCAGTTATTGCAAATCGCCTGAAGACACCACATGATAGAAACCTAGGTCGCGTAATAACTCTTTTACAAATGTAATATATATATATATATATATATATATATATATATATATATATGAAACTTGTAGTCAATCAACGTAACCATGCTAGTACTTCGAAATAAATATACACCAAGCGACTCCCTTTTCTCCAATGTGGGAAGCAAATGGTTCACAATCAAAACAATTCACTGACAACCGAAACTAAATGCAAGTTTCTCTAAGCCAATTCGGTTGTTCGTTTTTTCTTCTGTAAATTTTGAGTAATGACATTTACTAAAATGTATTAACTTTATTTATATAAAACACGTTCGTTCTGTTGAGCTTTTTAATTAAACTGTTTACTGTGAGAAGATACACACACAAAAAGAAACATACAAATACCTTTACATACACTTTGTTGTAGAAATATAAATAAATAATTTTGTAATGCTACATAATTATTGGAAGTTTATTCAATATATTACATTAGTTTTAACTATGACTAATTACCAACGTCATTATTATAGTTATCAAGCCACTTTTAACATTAAAAATGACGGATTGTACTTAAAGTAAAATATTTTCTTTAGCAGCATCCTGCACATGAAAACTGAAACTAAAGTAATTTTCAATTGTTATTAGTTTTTAAAATAAGTAAAATTAGAAAAGCTGTTATATTTGTAATCAAATGACCAAAGTCTATTTATCGTCCGATTCAATTATTGACATTTACTAACCTTAGCTTAGTCTGATCTAAAATCACCGATGTTAGACACTCAGTGCGGTTCCAACTCTATACAGTAATAACGATCTGCAAGAATAACATGGTAAGCATTTAACCTCAGTGAAACACTTTTTCACTTTATTAATTGGAATAAGAAATAGTTCTTCCCGGAATAACAAATATTGTCGCATTAATCTAAAAACATGAATTTTCCAAAGAGTTGTTTGCCTCCACCAGGCTGTCTCAAAACATCGTATGACAACAACCATTAGGAACTTTCTTTTTAAGTGTTAAGTAAAAGATATTTGTGGGATGAAAACATTAGCTCCAACAGAGTGCTACTTATTCTTCAGAAATGAAGAAGAAATTGAGTTCACTCACAGTAACTTGCGAGTTCAGCATGCTAAATACTTTACAATAAGGATTGATTTGGTTAAAAAAAAAAGATGTTTTGTAAAAGGAAAGCCAGAGAATATATATACCGAAATGTTGGAGAAAAACACAATATTGTCCAAAAGAAGGATTGAATAATAGTAGCAAAACCTTATTTCGAAAATTTGGACGATTTAAAACAAAATAAACTTTGCAATGCATTTCTAAAGGGTATTTTGTCTGAGCTTTTGAGATAGATAATAATAATAATAATAATAATAATAATAATAATAATAATAATAATAATAATTATTATTATTATTATTATTATTATTATTATTATTATTATACACTAATTAATTCAAACTATTATTGTTATCTTCATTTTTCCCGTAGATAATACATTATATATCAACCAAGAAAAAAACAACTTATACATTAATATGTTTGGACTGGATTACTTACTAGTCGAAAAAACTTAGTGTGTGTCTGTTTTTCTATTGTTTTCTTTAAAAGTCCCTAAAATAGTTTTTGCTACACATACAATGAATTTCTCTCCTCATGGAAGGTCTTTTCTAGCAAATCAATGTACTTTTTCCCGCTCAGTCGAGATTATATGATCCACAACCTGGCGTCGCAATTAATTGTGAAAACTATAATCTTTTCAATGTCTGTATAATATGCACATCGCCGGGGCTACAGACCCAGTGTCCCAAAATTACTGTTTTGGATTTAAAGTTGTCTTTTTATTTAGACTGGTAGTCAATCAACGCTAGAGAGTTCACTTTACCCTGTTATTTAACCCATAGCGGGTGGGTTGAGCTAGAAAATGACTTCATACCTTTACTAATGGTATCTGTGCGAAATTGAACGTAACAAATTCGGCTTGAAATTCTTCTGCTTCTATGTCCCTAGTCCTTTCAGGACGTAGGCGATCATGACCTTCCACGTCTCCCTATCTCTGGTGGTTCTTAGCACGCTTTCTCCTGTAAAATCTCGCAGCCCCCGTTCTGTCATCCAGCTGATCAGGCCCTTCAAATATGTTATCCGCTGTTTTCCTCTGTCTCTTTTTCTCTTTATCTGGCCTGTTAGTATCAGGTTCTCCAAGCCCTCCTTCCTAATTGCATGTCCCAGGAACTTCAGTTGTCTCTTCCTGATGCTCAATATTAATTTCCTTTTCGTTTCCATTCTTTCCAACACCTCGTCATTGCTCACATGTTCGGTCCATGATATCCACAGCATCCTTCTGCAGAACCACATTTCAGCTGCTTTTCAAGTTTTCTCTTCATCTTTGTTGATATTATTGTCCAACATTCACTACCATATTGAAGAACGGACATCATATAACAATCTAGTACTCTCTTCTTCGCCTCTAGTGAAAGTTTCCTGTGTCTTAATACTTTAATCATCTTCTGGAACGCGTCCTTCGCCATGCCAATTCGCCTTTGGTTCTCTGTGTCGCACTTTCCTAGATATTAAATTTTTGTACCTGCTATATTTTGATATACTCCACCTATATTTGGCATTTTGGGTTGCTCTTTTTGCTGATGACCATGCTTTCGGTTTTCTTGTAGTTTATTTGTAGTCCTTTCTTGTCACTCTCTTCAGCTACCTTCTGTAGGATGTCTTGTAGTTTCCTTTCCGTGTCTGCAGTCAGCACTGTATCGTCTGCGTATCTTTGGTTGTTCAAATTGTGGCCTCCGATGACAAATCCTAGCATAATATCAGGGTCCTCAAAATATCCCTGCTGTACAAGTTAAATAGATCCGGTGAAAATATACATCCTTGTCTTACGCCTCTTTCTATCTTTGTATATCTACTGAATTCGTTACCTGTCCGTGTGCAGGCAGTTTGCTTCCAGTAGAGATTATTAATTACCCTAATTACTCTAATGTCTTAAGTATTTGAAATGATAATTTTCCAAAGATATTCTAGTCAGAAGATAAAAAATTTGTTTGAAAAAATGTAGACGCTTGACAAATAAATTTAAAGACCATTTATTTAATTCAAGCTTATTTTCATTTATGACCACACATCTCTTCTATCGAAGTTGTAATTATTGCGTTCATTAATCCATTCAACGAATCTGAAAGCTAGAATAATCTTAATTTATTTCATGATTTCTTGAGGTTTCACTAAGTGAAAAATATACACAAATTAAACAAGAAGAGAAGCAAGAAAATAATATGAAAATATCTTATCTTTTAGTTCTACTTCGTCTTTTTTTTTCTGTAGATTCATTGAAGTTTCCATTTGAATGTCTATTTTTCTAACGAGAGGTGATTGTCAAAATAATCAGATCTTTCAACCTTGCAGTCTCGAAAAGTAAGACTTACTGGTTCCTACCAGTAAGTCTTACTTCTTCAGACTGCGGGTTTTAAAACTGAAAGATTATAAGTGCAGCGTAATTGGGATTGTCTTCTAATTATATAGCAGATAATAAATTTCCACTCGTTATTTTGGTGAAACATCTGAAGTACTTCGGCGACACATGCTCACTATAAAAAGAAACGCAGGCAAAAGAATTTAACAAGTAATAAAAAGGTTGATAAAAAGAGTTGGTATTTTAATTTCAAAGAAGTTTTTGGAGAAGTTTACTAGTTACTTTAAATTCTTTAAAGTCTATAAACTTTTTTTATTTCATGCATTGAATGTTTCTTTTATTTTATTTATTCTTTTTTCAAAAGAGTTTTCTAACTTGGCGTGCTTACTTTTTCTAGTGGCAAACGTGCTAAAGTAATATTGCTAATAAATTATCTTAAAAAATATAAACACTAAAGTATAGCGTGCGATTCTTGTGAAAAGCAGGTGCATGCAAGCATCAATGCTGAATATCTTTCCATTTGAAGAGTCTGAAAACCTCACGTTCCTTCATCTCGAACATTTATGGCTTCCCCAAAAGATGAGAAAATATTAAAGCAGTTCTATAGTTGAATCTTGTAGCAGATCCCACTTGACTCCAAATGTTCATAATATTTCGGAAAATTGAATGTGCACATAAATTGAAACGCGCATGCAAACACACACGCAAAGGTATTCTGACTGTACGTTTGTACGCACACAGACGTGTTCCATGGTCAGAAAACTATTTGTATTTGTTTTTAATATTTTGCTCCTTATTTTTCATTTATATTTATTTCTTTTTGCTCATCATGAAATTTTTACGGGATTGATTCTCTTTGGATTTTAAAAAATAAAGAAAAGACTTAAGTTAAAAAAAAAACAGAAATGATATTTTAAAATCAATTGTTCATTGGTTTTGAACCCACTTTATGAAGACATAAGCAGATGACATTTTAAAAACAATTCTTGAACATTACTTACATTCATTACTTATATTCATTAACCTAAATGAAAACTTAATTATATAAAATTATCTTGTTTAGAATAAATACATGTATAGCATGCATGTATGTTGTCTGTGTTTGTCTCCCCACCCCCACCCTTCTCTCTCTCTCTCTCTCTCTTTCTCTCTCTCTCTCTCTCTCTCTCTCTTTCTCTCCCATGTGGTGTAATGGTGAGCAAGATTGTCTGGCTAGAACCGATTACAACTGAGTAGTGAGTTCGATCCTCATTGTGTACCCCATGCTTTCGGCCTTGTGCCACATCTAAGCAGCGCTTAAAAAATCAACACTGTCACACTCACTCTCTCTCTCTCTCTCTCTCTCTATCTATCTATCTATATATATATATATATATGTGCGTGTGCGTGCGTGTATGTATGTGCATGTGTGTGTTTGTGTGCGTGCGTGTGTATTATGAGGGCAGTGCACGAGTGTATACGTTTACAATCTTATTTACTGACAATGTTACAGTATAAACGTAAAAGAAAAAGACGTATTCCATTCTACTTCTACGTACTACTGTGATAAACAAATAAGGGCAAGAGGATGAAGCACTTACCTATAGTGGACACTACAGTTCCAACAAAGTAAAAAGATCCAACATAGTCCCAGCGAGTGGCCTTTCCTTCTACAAAGCCGGCAGCGCTGGCATCAGCGTACTCCTGTAATAATAATTCCAATTCAGAACGATTAGCTTCAGGGTATCGGTCCAAAAAGGCTTCCACTGAAGCATTAATGCGGCTTCGTTCAGATTCTTCGTTGGGGGCTTCCAGTGCCATAAAAACTCCGGCCCCTACTAGCATGTATCCGATCATGACAATGAAAAGTAAAAGAAAACGAGCATTATCCTCTTGTAGGTGGAGGAACGATAAACAGCCATGATTACCTGGACGGGGCATTCTTTTGATGTTGTCGCCTGATACTATATATTTCCCACTCACTCATTCACTCACTCTCTCTCTCTCTCTCTCTCTCTCTCTCTCTCTCTCTCTCTCTCTCTCTCTTTTCTCACTTTTCTCTCTTTGCAATATAAACCAGAAACCTCTAAGTGCCCGAAATCAGAATTCAAGTAACTTTTTCATTTCACTTTTTAATTTTCAGAAATTTTATTTTTTTCATTATTTGTTTTATATTTTTCAATGTTTGATTTTTCCAGACTTTTCCTGATTTTTAATTGTTTTTTTTTTATTTTAAAAGATTAATTTTTCATGATTTTTCTTAGTTTTTAAAAAATATAATTTGTGAAGTTTTCAAATACTCCTTCTTTCATACAATTATTCTCTGGTTTTACTTTTTTAAGTTGCAGGTATTGAAAAACTTGGTTATGGAAGATATTTTGTGCTTACTATGATGTAATATTTGTATGCATGTTGGATCAAAATATTTCGACTGAATTCATAAACAATTAAATTAAGCTATTAATCGGCGAAGGCCAAACGGAAAAGAAATAAATGTTTGATTAAAAAAAAAAGAAAGATAAGAAAAAGAAATTATCAAAAATGTTAAAATTGCTTTACTGCAAAGCATAGATATTATTTTTTAAAATAATTATTTTTTTCTCATTTTGCCAGCCCACAAACCAAGTATAACGAAATTGCCATATGCTGAATCAAGCACCATAAAAGTCATTAAATTGCACAGAGGGGTTACCTGTGACGGGATCATGTACACTCATACCGGTAGGTTTTTTTTACGACCACACGCATACATTTTATCGTCCGTGAAGTGGGAGATAACGGGAATAATGTTTCTACCTAAACACAAACGTACAATTCTGCTGCGTACGTGCATTAGACACCGAAGCCGGTTTGGAGAAAAGAAGGGCCGGAAATGAGAGAAGCGAGAGGTGACGCGTCATGTGAGACATTTACGGGTACTTCCAAGTGGAGAGTTGGGTGGGAGAATTTATTTGGATAGAAACGCGAAAAGCGAGAAATATAAAAATTCAATGGGAGAGGGGTAAATGAAAACTTAGAATTAAAAATAAATAAGCTGATTAAACACTTTATCTAGAGGAAAGATAGATAGATAGATAGATATACATAGATAGATAGATAGATAGATAGATAGATAGATAGTAAACAAACTCCTTATTTTTAATAATAAATGGATAAAGTAAAATAAATTCGTAATTAGTGACTCAAGGTAAATCTGGCAAGTTGTTTTGCCGCTCGACCCGTCGGAATGCGATCGTTTTCCCGCCTTGATTGATCCTACGGCGAACGTTCGAATAGAGGATGCCTCGATAGTAAAGGCGGCTGCCAAAAATTGGAGAAAAAGAAAAATAGTTAATCGTGAAAAGTTATGCAGCGAATGAATATACGACAGATATACATTTTGCATAAGAAAATTTCAAGGCATATCTGGTTTTACGAAGCTAATAATCACTTACGTCCGTAATATACAAACATAAACACGCATACAAAAATCTGTTTATAACAAAACTAAATGTACATGTGCAGACATACATATCCTTACGCAGAGTATTAAACATTTCGCGTACATAGATGTAATACGCTCACACGTATAAACATTCACACATACAAGCACATACTCACACACAACAATCAGAATTTTCACAATAACAGAAGCATTTTCTCCTAATATATATCTGTGAAAAATGCTGTTATTCTAAATATGATAAAGTATGGTTTGTTTACATGACGCAAATGTTACAAGTGTTTGTTCAACGGAACGTTGTGGTAGTCGTAGACAGGGATTTGCCTTGAAGATGCTTTACTTTCTTTCCGTTTTATCTCGTGATACTGTTTTGTGTTTGTATTGAATCCAAAAAACTAGCACGTGTAGGTGTAGGTCGTCGTCTCTGTGTGTGTGTGTGTGTGTGTGTGTGTGTGTGTGTGTGTGTGTGTGTGTGTGTGTGTGTGTGTGTGTGTGTGTCTAATTTTAAATGTAATTTTGTTTACATGCATGTAAGAATATCAAGAAGATGCGGTCAATTCAAAATAACGAAACAAACAGGGACGAACAACCTTTTTTTTAAGTGTACTGTAAACTTTAAACAAGAAATTATTATTGAGACTCTCCAACCCAAAATAAATAAATAAAAACAAACAATAGAGTGTTTTCCAGAAATAGAGAATGAAAATAGAGAGTCTTTGTAAAATAATGAATGAAAAGAAGAAAGAAAGAAGAAAAAAAAACAAAAATCTGACAGTAAATAAAAAGGTTTGAAAAGCCAGACCAATGAATAAAATATAAAAAGAAAAACTTTAACGAAACAATGAGAAAGAAATGATTACCGCCCAAATGTTACGAGAAATAAACGGAAGAATATTAAGGATATTCCAAAAACAAAATATCGAACGAGCAAACGATAAATTAAAGAAAATAAAAGAAAAAAATCAATTTTAAATAAATAAATAAAATCAGTCATAAAAGTAATTAATGATGGGGAAAATTAAAATAATGCTAAAAACGTAGTAATAGATAAATTAGTTAAATATTTTCAAAAAATGCATGTGTGTGTGTATGTATGTGTACTGATGAGTACAAAACAATTCTAAGTAAGCATGTCTATATTTTCGTAAATATGATTAGTAAGAGTGTGCAAGGACGTGTTACCGTCTTCCACACGCAAAGCGGCTTCCCTCTTACTTAACTATAAACGTTTTGTCTCCTCCAAGGTAAGTCAAAAATAAATTGGCTGATGTGGTCGTCAAGGCTGCAGGTGATGTGTAATCTTCGTCCAGAGCTGACAATAATTTGTTCTAATGAGTCTTAAATAATAGGCTGAGAAAATATCAATCAAGGCGTTGAGAAGTAAAGAAAGACGCGTAAAAAAAACTGTCGGCTTCTCTACACAGTAAATGTAAGTGTTTTAGCGATCACTGTTAAAATCCTTGTGTCGCTGCAGTTGCTGCAAATGTGTGCAGAATAGTATCGGAATAGTAAGTTATCTTTTCTGTGGTTTGTTGGACGGTAGCATTTCACGCTGTACACACGTACCTCTGTGTGTGTATGTGTGTGTGTGTGTGTGCGCGCACACGCACGCACTTATTTGATCGCGTTCAAATCCTTAATTCTTAAGCCAAAAGGTTAGTATTACACAATATCTGATTGATGTAATATTTTCTGCGTTCGTATATTTACTAAATTTATACCCACTCTTATTTATAACTAATTTTGTGTATGTATCATATGCTTGAAATTTATATCCGCCTGTGTGTATAACTATTTCTGTGTGTGCGTGTATAATTATGCATAATCATATGTATCAGTGTGGGTGTGTATGTGCATGTGGGTGGGCATAGATATATTCATATACATAGAAATTGCTTATTCTTTTTGCTTGTATGTGTACAAATACTGTGATGACTATTCATGTGTCATTATCTTTCAAAAAGTCTTTGTTAATGAGCTTTTGACTAACAAGTAAGATAACATCTCCATTTCTCAAGCGTTTAAAATTTTATAACTCAAAGGGACAGTATATTAGTTTAGGCTAACATATGAAATCATCAATTGGGATATTTACCTATTTGAAAGATAGATATTTGCGCATGATCGTAAGTGATTTGTGTGTGTATGTGCGTTCTTTTCAGCAATTATGAATTTCGAGTCTGGTATGTGCGTATATGCGTGTATATCAGTATAAAAAAATGGGTGTTTTGGATGTCGATTGAGTATGACTGTATCAATGTATTAAATAAAGTGTGTTTATGGGGTGTATGTGTGTATGTATGGGGTGAGGTGTGTGTATGCATGCGTGTTAAAAATATAAATGTTTAAGTTCTCGTGCATCAGAGTCTCTATCTCATTTGATATCTTTTGTTTTTTTAGATAATTCCAGGTTGATCCATTGCGTTCACTTTCGCACCAATACATTAATGAAAAGCATGAATCCGTTTCTTCTCTCACTAGACTTGGATGACAACCAGTTTAAGAGAAGGAATATTCTGAATTCCAAAGCTTGAAATAGGAAACGCAAAACAACTTCACTAGCTTTCCAAAGAAAGCATGACAATGCACAAATGATAAATAAAGGGAATCTGTGGAGAGCTATGACCGCCTATGTTATGAAGAGATAACATGGCCCAAACAAAACAGCAATTCCTATTTAGCATAAAGTGCATCAGTAAACAGTATATGGTTCACATATTAATTAAAAATTCAGCTTTTTACTATATCATTTTCTGAGCGTGTATATTGCTCTGGCTCTGCACATGTACCTAAAGAGATGTGTGTGTGTGTGTGTATGTGTGTGTGCGAACGCGCACGCGTGTGATTATATGACTGTAAATGTGTATGTCCAATATATATTTTAATGATTTCTTTGTTACCGTAAAATTACAAACACTTACTTATCAAAAGAAGCCAACCGAGTAAATAAAGATCTTTGCCAAAAACAGCCTTGAATGAAAAATTCTATCCTTCAAAGGTTTTATTAAATTTAAATGTGAAACTATCACAAGTTTTCCAAGGGAATTTTTTTCAACAGTTTATTTTCTTGAATTACTACCTACGAAAGAAACTGGTTGATTTACACATTTTAAACAATAAAACATGAACCTGAAAGGAAATATTGCAAACTACAGCTCAATGGTAAACAAGAAAAAAAAGTAAAAACAAAGAAAACTAAATTCATTAATATATGAATGTATATATGTACGCTCTTGCGCACGCGCCTCTGTATGTGCGCCCACAGCCAAACACATTGCCAAAATAATGACCTCATAAAACAAACGAGCAAGGTCAGAGAAAGACTCCAGTATAAAGGGTAGTATAACAAATACGTTTTATTTACTCTTTAGTAAATAATAATGAAACTGACGCAACAAAAACTGAAAGGCTTGCAAAGAAATTTAGATTCTTAATGTAAGGAGGATATACTGGGCGAGGCAGTAATGTAGTTGCATTGATCGATGTGTGCCAATATAGATATTTATATTACATAGATAAGTGAATATTCCCAAAAAAGACTGACTGCTGAAGGGAAAAGGTGACCATAAAACTACAAAATTTTAAATGCACATCTTATTTAAAAGCAAATTTGTATCATTTTCAGACAACCTACAACCATAGCATAATACTAGAATATTTAAGTGTTGATAGGAGCAGAAAAGTTCGAATCCTGGCCAATTTCTCAAGATCAGTATCTTCATGAACAGACATCAGAATACTAATTATTAGCTTCCTCTTATCTAAATATATTGTGAGGGGAGGGGGCGTGTGTGTGTGTGTGTGTGTGTGTGTGTGTGTGTGTGTGTGTGTGTGTGTGTGTGTGTGTGGTATTGGTTGAAGAGAAGTGCTCAATACCAAGAATAGAGTGTTAGAAATGTGGAAAATGTGGAAATCAGCACCGCATGGCCTGATGATCGATTATGGCGTGAAACAGACAATCCATCTACAATATTGATTTCTGTGTTCACATTGTTTACACACACACACACACACACACACACACACACAATATATATATATATATATATATATATATATATATATATATATATATGGACAAAAGTACTTAATATCAGAGATATTGTAATATAAAGTAGACACTGAGGTCGAAACTAACCAGTGACAGTCTGTTTCATGCTTCACAAGGAAAACATCAAAACAAATGCAACATGAAGACTTTTAGACCCACCTGAAAATAAACTAAATAAAATAAGAAAAACAATACTGGAAAGAATTAACTGAGAACTAAGGAAAAAGTTAGAAGCAAATTAGTAGAAAATTACAAAAAAAACTACTATACACTTTAACGCAAAAAACAAACTCAATTGTATATTTATACTATTGGATATAATATATTTCTACCCTCCTATAAAAGAACCTATGTTAATTAAGGCCTTCTCCTTTTCTCAAGTACTAATATAAATGAGCAGAAACAAATTAAAAATCATTAATCACGGCCGAAAATCACTATTATTCGTTAACGAAGAAGGGTGGCTAAAGTAAGAATTAAACTTTGATGCTACATTGGGAGGTTTTGATGGTGCAATCAGCAAAAATCTAGGTATACATTTATTACATGATATAGGTATCTACATGGTTGCTGGTCGCATACTCCTAAAAAACTGTAACAGAAAAAATCAGAAAAATAATTATATAACTTTTCAAAAATATGAAATTCGACAGAGATATAAAATGACCTAAAAGAAGTAACACACTGCAAATAATAATCAAGCAGATCCGACAATCAATTGTGAATTATCAAATTCCCGAAAGTAAACTTCTTCAATAAACGTAGCGAAGTAACTTCCATTTGTCATCATCGTCTAAAACATACCCTAAAATATAGTTAATTTTGTAAATATAGTTGAAATATAAAAATATAAAATGTAGTTAAAATATAGTTATTTCAAAATATATAGTTAAAAATTTTTAATTTATTTTAAAATATAGTTATTTTTTAAAATATAACTAATATATAGTTAAATTTTAAAATATTAATTTTTTCCCTAAAATATAATCGTTTTTTAATATAACTAGACATCTACAATCTATCCCCTAGCATATATTGATCGATTATCCAACCTTTTGATTATTTAATTTGTTGCAGCTTAACCGATAAATCACCCACTGAGTCTAAATATATTTGAGAAGCAGTGTAATTAAAAATAAAATACTTTATCTATTGTGCACTACTTTGAGTTGAATAATAACTTAAAGAAAATCCAGTAACCGTTTCGCAATGACACGCGATAATCTTTCAAATTTACAATATTGTATCTCAATTCATTTCATCACTCGCATGAAAAATGTCTAGGTCTTATGTAATTTTAAGTTTATCTCCCTTTAATCTTACAATCAAATTTCTCCTACCATGACCTGATTTCCTATTGTTTAGCTGAGATAAATCTAAAAAAAAAAACAAAAAAAAACAATTCCCCACCTTAATTGTCTGCATTTTTTTAAAAATTGTGTTGTCTACTAAGCTACTATATATAATAATTACTAACGGTAAAAAAAAATATTTCACTGCCTGACGAGGTGCTAATTGTGTTGCAGTAAAGTATGTTTTTATTATAAACTTATAATAAAAATATTATATATATATATATATATATATATATATATATATATATATATATATATATATATATTATAAGTTATAGTTTAGACAGTTAATAATGATGTTAATAAACGTTATTTTTTAAAAGGAAAATTACCCTTGTTTTCGATTTCTTTGTTTTCGATTTCTTTGTTTTCCCATCTTTTCTATACTCTTTACCTCGTAGAAATAAAAAAATTCAAAAAATAAAGGGGAAGTGAGATTTAAAGAAAAAGGAATTTTCTTTTTCAAAAATAACGTTTATTGCCATCATTATTAACTACCTGATGAGACATTGTATTTTCGATGTCAAAAAAAATGTACACTTTTGTTGTAAATTATAATTTGTACATGTTCTAAACTATAACTTATAATAAATATTCATAGCTCTATTTTTATATTGAGCACTGTTTTAAATTAATGTTTTGAACGTTGTTAATACTTTCTTCATTCTTTATTCACTTGGATATATATATATATATATATATATATATATATATATATATGTAACAAAGATTGGCTTCCGACCTTCCCTCGCAAAAAAGTTATCCAGGGTATTTCCGGAAGATATCGCGTTAAGAAATACAAATCTTATAACTCAACTGCTCAATATCAAGAGATAGAGCATTAACAACAGGTCGGAAAATTAATCGTTCAACCTCTCTGTTCCTACTCAAAATTTCGGAACAATAATATCCACTCATTATGATTTATGTAAATTAATTCAGGTATAATATCAATCCCGCTTGATCACAAAGGCCATCGACTTCCCGTCTTCCCCTGTCTCACAAAGCACAATCGCAATAATATTTTTTTATCATAGCCCGGGAAGTCTCAAGATTTATCAAAAGTCTTGACCCTATTTGGTTGTCCTTCCTAATATCAGCCCTGATTTTTTTCGGCTTTAGCGAAACTACTTAACCACTTTTTGATGGAAAAATTCCTCCCAAATCTGTGTAAGGTGTCAAGTGTACATCTTGTTTTCAAGAATGTGGGTAAGTGCTCATCATGTCTTAGAATAAACTCATCAACCTCCACACTGTCTTTAGTTGAACTTTTTGAAGCTATAATCAACAAAAAGGTTCTTGATTACCTCAATAAAGAGAACATCTTAAACTACAAACAGTGCGCAATTTGATCGGCCCAGTTCACTGCTTATAATCTAATTATCATTAATCCCGTAATCAGTCAAGCACTAGAAAACAAATATACCCTAAGGCTGTTCTCATTATATATTTAAAAGGTCTTTGAAAAGTTGTGACATAGCTCTCTAAGTATGGAGTCACTGGAAAAGTCTTATCAAGTTCTTCTTAATAGGTAAGTCACTGAAGGTATTTGTTATTGGCCAGTCTTCTGAGTCCCCCAAGACTTGCTTCTCATTTCAATAATCTTTCTAGTTTACATAAACCATCTGCCTAAGAGCATACTACGATCATATATGAATACCTATGCTAATGATACAACGGTATATGTTCGCACTTCTAAAATTCTAGATGACTAGAGCCTGGCAGCTGATCTCACCACTGATATAGCTGTAACAGCTCGATCCTGAAGATGCTAGGAAAATGAACGGTTTTCTGTACCGCTTTAGTACGTATCTGACTCTTCCTGGTATCTTCTACCTTTACAAGAGTCAGATCATGCTGAAAATGAAATACTGTTGTCATATATGTCTAGAAGCTGCCTTGTCAACACTTTCCAGTCTTGGTAGAGTCTAAACTGTCACCGCGTTCTTGTAGATGGTGAATTATTTTTTACCCTACAATCCTTTTCCCACACACGAAACGTTGCAAAACTCTCGCTGTTCTATCGCTATTTCAATGGAAAGTGTTCAGACAAACTACACTCCTTAGTTCCAATAGTTTTATCCTTCATGGGTGTACCGACATGTTATGCATCATTTAATGACAACTTCATTTCCTTCGTATTCGATTCAAGCAGCTTCTTTCTGTGGGCCGCTGCTTTGTGAAACTGGCCCCAAGAGGACGCATCAAGTCTAAGGTTAACCGTTATCTTTCCTACATATCCCGATAAACTGTACCTCTTAGTCTGTAACCCTCTACCTCAATTGACTCTAGGTAAACATTATTGTAAAAATTATTTTGAACATTCAATTTTACTTGTTGCTATATATATATATATATATATATATATATATATATATGCTTTTACATACACACACAAACCTGAACACACGCATACACACACACACACGCACACACACACAAACCTGCACACACACGCACACACACACGCACACACATGCACACCTTAAAATTGTTGTACCAATTGAAGACTTTTCATTCAACTGGTCTAATGCTAATCAAATTTAATTATGACAAAAATCTGGTGAACAATAATTATTATACACACACACACACACACACACAGACACACACACACACACACACACACACGCATATATATATATATATATATATATATATATATATATATGGGACAGCCATATATATTATAGACAGAGAGGGAGAGAGAAACACACATTGAAAACTAGGAATCAACATGGCAGTTTCAAACTCAAAGCGATATTCCAACTAAATATCATCCTGCCTATACATAGAGTCGGCAAATGAAATAGTGACACATATAAAATATACAGTTTTGATTACTATATCCGTATTATCTATATCGATAATTTTTCCACCTTAGCAAATTTTAACCAGTACATGTGTGCGTGTAGATTTTCAGGAAAATATATTTATTTTCTTAGATATTTATTGATAAAAAGCATTTTGAGTAGATATACTGCTTAAATAATATAAAACCTATCAGTAATCAGTCAGTCAGTTAAGTGCCATACGTGATACACGCTTTGGCGATCATATCTCGAAAGAGGCATGGCTGACTGGGCAGAAGATTATCTAGCAGTAGGTTGCCATTACTTTCTGCGGTAGACAAGGCTATAGAACCCAATCTGTCCTGTTATTTAACCCATAACTGGAGAGAAGAGATAGATTAATACATTTCCCAAGGGTATTTGCGAGTAAGTGAATGCAAGGAATTCAACTGGAATTCAAACTCGTTCCGAGCCGATATCCACTGCACTACAACGCACATCCCATAATCTATCAGTAATAGATACCCTAATAATATAGTTAAGAAAATGAAATTTCATTTAAACAAATTTTTTTAACAATAACCATACTCATAAATATTGACATTTGATAACAGTGTTATCACAAACGAGAGCTACTCACAAACGAGAAACCGGGGAGCCGAGTTCGAATTCCAGTTGAATCCATTGTATTCACTTACGCGCAAATACCCTTGGGAAATGTATTAATCCGTCTCTTCCTCCCAGTTATGGGTCAAATAGCAGGACAGATTGGGTTCTATAGCCTTGGTCGGCAACCATTCTACTGCAGAAAGCAATGGCAACCTACTGCGGGATAATCTTCTGCCCAGTCAGTCATGTCTTTTTCGAGACATGATCGCCCAAGCGTGTATCACGTATGGCACTTAACTA
This sequence comes from Ascarosepion bandense, assembly GCA_037127315.1. NCBI lineage: Eukaryota > Metazoa > Mollusca > Cephalopoda > Sepiida > Sepiidae > Ascarosepion > Ascarosepion bandense. The sequence continues at coordinate 2,505,777 of JBBBDQ010001763.1, read as the reverse complement.
ACTGACTGACTCACAAACGATATCAAAAGACTGACAAAATCAAACAGTAAAAACACACATGATCCTCGAAGCAATATTCATACAACAAAAACAGCCATCCACGAATAAAAATAATTATAATTTAAAAGGCCGCATTCTCAAATATATAAAAAAAATAAAATCCGTCACTTGATTTTGGTTTCTACTTGACAACATACTTTGTCCACATCTCTACATTCACAATTTCTACGAAACTCACCATTCCTCACTACCTACTCTATAGCTGCAAGGAATTCAGCCGAGTTCGAATTCTAGTTGAATTTCTTGCATTCACTTTCGCACAAATACCCTTGGAGAAGGTATTAATCCGTCTCTTCCCTCCAGTTATGGGTTAAATAATAGGACAGATTGAGTTGTATAGCCTTGGCTGGCAACCAGTCTACCGCAGAAAGCAATGGCAACCTACTGCTGGATAATCCTCTACCCAGTCAGTCATATCTCTTTCGGGACATGATCGCACAAAGCGTGTATCACGTATGGCATTTAACTGACCGACTCTTTAGATGGCTGCCTACACTATAGATGACCTCTACAAAAACTAACTTCGGACGGAATTTACTCTTTGTCCGAGAAGGATAACTCGTAATTTTGAAAAGTGGATCAATAAAATTAATCGACACAAAAATCCCTGATGCCTTTAACAAAATTCACCTTAAAGAACATTTACTGCTTAAATGCATACACACAGAGTAGTTTATATATATATATATATATATATATATATATATATATATATAAAGAAACAATTATTTTTTTATAGATAAGTGTGCTCAATATCAAAAGTATAGCTAGTGAAAGTGGAAATTGAGACTAAGATTGAGTGTCGACAGTCTGTTTCCTGCTTAAACGAAATTTTAAGGCCACGATGCCGCCACTCAGCAATGAACTCAGCGTCCATATATATATATATAATTTCACAAACCGCTTCACACACACACACACACACACACACACACATATATATATATATATATATATATATGTTAAAATTCTATATCTCGCCGATGAACGGACTTCATCAGAAAATGGTTTTCATCACACCAGTTCATCGGTAAAATATGCTAAAGTAGAAATTTTCAAAGTTGCCTTATATATTTATTATTACGTTGGATTTTCATATATATATGTGTGTGTGTGTGTGTGTGTGTGTGTGTGTGTGTGTGTGTGTGTGTGTGTTCGTATGCGTGTGGTGGGGTGTAATTTGTGTAAAACAAAACAAAATAAAAACTCAAAAATCTGGTCATGAATTGAACCAAATAGGTCATCTAAAAAGTCGCTAGATTTTTTCCAAATGAAATACTTTACCAAGCACTGAGATTTTTCATTCATTATCTGAAAAACCAATGAAGGAGATATTTGCAATTTTGTTTTCCTAAATGCAGAAATCTCCAACCAAGAATGATAAACAAGGTACAAATAAGCCGACCATATGCTGGCGTATATACAAACAATCAACCAACCGTCGCACAATAATCTGATCTTTATTTAGTCAAGCTCATAGAGTATCAGAGTTTACCGAAGCATAATCCATGATTGTTTGGATGATTAGCTAAAGTTGCATAGAGTGAGCATTAGCCAGATAGATCTATACATACACTTAGAATATATAATAAAATACATAAAAAATGACTAGATCATTGAAAAGTTTAAAAATTAGATACGTCAACACATGCTAATATTACTTACTACATATGAACAGAATTATATTTACACAATAAGATAGATAGATAGATAGATAGATAGATAGATAGATAGATAGATAGATAGATAGATAGATAGATAGCAATAGAAAGGGATAGACTGAAATGGTTCATGTTTTCAGAATTTTACAATTACTCGGATGTACTGATTACTGGATGCATTAAGATTGCAGTGCCAATCTTTTTATTAAAGAAATTTGACTTAATTAGTAGTATTTCATTTTGAACGCTAACTTTTTTATTTTGTGTCTATTGTGTTGTGTATATATATATATATATATATATATATATAAAGAGAGAGAAAGAGAGTTGAAGAGATAACGAAAGAGAAAGGGGAAAAAGAGAGAGAACAATGCAGAGGATTAGCTTTTACCTAACCAGTCAATTCCGATGTGGAAATCCTCAACTGCCTCTCTTTATTCCCTTAGTCTTCTACCCCATTCTATGGGGTAGAAGACTAAGGGAATTATTTACCGCCACTGCTATTCCCCTTGTCACATCGTCCGCAACCGCCCTCTTATGCTTGTTGTTGTTGTTCCAAAAGCTGAACCTACGAATGGAGAGAAACTCGAAGAGATGAAATAAAAAAAAAGACAGAAGAATAAAAGACGAGAAGGATGAATAGAAGCCATTCCGTTACTTTCACTTTCTGTGTTCATTCTTTACGGTTTTGAATAGCGCGCATGTGTCTGTGTGTGTGTGTGTGTGTGTGTGTGTGTGTGTGTGTGTGTGTGTGTGTGTGTGTGTGTGTGTGTGTGTGTTTGAGCTTACCCGTGCGTACTAGTGTATGCGTTTCTCTCTAAAAGAAAACATAAGACAAACGTCACCCCGAATATCATCTTATTAGTAAATTAAATACAAATTTCGATTTCGGGTAAATTTTTATTCGCATCATTGATTGAATGCTAAATTTAACTGAAGGGACACGTTAAGAAGAAGAAGAAGAAGAAGAAGAAGAAGAAGAAGAAGAAGAAGAAGAAGAAGAATGCGCGCACACCCACATACATAAACTTGAAATGGAGTTAATGTTATCAGATAACACACACACGTATATTTATCTTTTATTTATGCTTATATATAAATATAAATGCAATAGCATCTTGCTGTATATGCGAATGTGTATAGGTGTTAATCTATATATGTATGAGCATAACCATTTTCTTCATTTTATTGGTCTGAATTATTTTAGATAAAGAAATTATATATTTAGACATATTTTCACATTTTGGTTTTAATTATTTCAACAGTTTATACTCTCCAGCCTTCTTCAGAAGTTTGTAGTAGTTAGTAACCTATTAAGAATTTTGAACCCAGTCTTTTATTTAATTCACTAGAGAGTATAATATTCTTATTCTTTCTACCACGCTAAAAATAACAATGGTCAATTGTTTCTTTTTCATATCACTTTTCGTTTTCATTAAATTAGAGAAAATAAATGTTTTGCACTTCCTACCTCATGGATTTACTCAGAATTATTTGGTTACTCGATTTCATTTACTAGGACGAATTGGTGCTGTAAACGGAGCCTTAAATCTAATATCTACCATTTACCTGAACCAGAGCTTTAAATTTTACACTATCTACAGTGTAATTAGGTGGTGGAGTTTTAGAGTATGAAGTTATATTAAACTTTAATCTTAATTAAAGATTTCAATATGACATTAATTTCTCTTCTAGCTTTTTCTGAGGAGTAATTAATGCCTAGCACCTACTCTCATTATTTTAATTATATTATTTTCTTGAGCTGTTCTTCATTATTCTGACTTAATTCCATAAAGGTTGTTAATACACATTTCCCGCCACCTATGATCAGCTATACCTGATTTCATTGTATTCTCTCAGAGTACAATGTCCCCCCCCCCATCACACCTACATTTGGTGGAGTTCAGCTTGTTTTGCTTTTGTATTCCATGCCACAATAATATGGAAGAGAATCTAGGTAGTGCTTTGTTTTATTTTCTCGTGAGCGATGTTAGTTTGGGAGTGATGTTGTATAAACTGCAGAATTTTCTAAATTGTTTTTGATATGTCTCAGATGTAAGGTAAACAGATTTAGGATCATATATTTCTGCTCGTAAAAATTGGTGTTATATTTTCAGGAAAGTTGTTGATATGAATGGTATTTCTGATGTTGCTAATCCAATGGTAGTCATTTCGATCATCATTTCTGTGGCAGTGGGCGATTCTTTTCTTCAGGCTTTTTGGGAATTTAAGTTCAAGCATTGTCCGGTGAATGTACCTTTATGCGTTATAAATATATTAAAACCAATCTCTACGCGAGTTGTTAGCACATCCAGGAAGACCAGACTATCTCTCCTTTTTCCATTGTAAATTGTATTGAAGATCTTATTGAGTTCGCATCGTCCAGCAGTGCGTGCACATTGTCGTGAGGCCAGATTATGATGATGTCAGCTAACGTATCTTAGCCACATAGCAGATTATATATATTATAAAAATGTCTATTGACGACGCTTCGGCTGTTGTAGGCTTTCGTCCGTCGAGGGTAGATTGTTCTAGTTCTATGTGCTATGCTTCTTCCGGATATTTCAGTTGAAGTCATTTCCCATTAGTAACTCAACAATAGATATTCAGAATGGGCAGGTATTGAACTCACAACTCTTCGGGCCAATTCACTGTATTACTTCAACTAACGTTTTTATCCACTAGGCCATGTATCCTTCGGGACGAAATAAAGAGTTCGACTGGAAATTCCAACGTGTATCACCTAAAGAAGGCCGGGACGTACAATGGCCGAAACGTCGTGAATATGACAATAAAACTGAGTGCAACAGTCTCAACAATGTAAATAGTGTAAATATATATGTGTGTGTATGTGCGTGTGCGTGTGTGTGTGTGTGTGTATAATACTTACATTCGATAAAAGAGTGCACAAATATGTGTATATGCATTTGTAATATTTGTAATATTATGCCTGTTGAACGAATACGCTTATATACGAGGGTTAGCTGCTGGCTATTGTATTCTGTCACAGTTGCATGTCTTTTAATCTACTAACTGGTGGGTCTACTTACTTTTCTATCTTGGTCAGCCTATAAACATTTCAGCCGACCACCGTAAGTCATGACAAGTTAAATCCATGAAGCTAGACATTCCTGACTTACAGATATTCACTACAAGATGCATGTGACAGTTCTCTAGTTACGTAGCTAGAAGATACATATCTACGCACACGCTTATGTATAAAGCGTGAAATAATCGGGTACGATTTATAGAACGCTAATTTGTATCCTAAGTGAAATCTGATAATGACTTACGAGCATGAATATGTTTGCAGTGTACGTGTAATGGTATGCATAAACATGGTATACATACATGCAATGAATACATATACGCTGCAAACTGAAATAGATAGATAGATAGATAGATAGATAGATAGATAGATAGATAGATTAGGCTTAAATCGTTCAGTACTAAGAGGCTGAAATAAATAGGTAATAAAAACTGAAATAGATAAGAAGGAAACAGGTTTTCAGTTCCAAGAGAAAAAAACTAACTTACAGATACACGCACACACACACACACACACACACACACACACACACACACACATACACACACACACACACACATGTATGTATGTACGCTCTTTGACGCAACGAGACGTAATTTGTGATTGTAATTGCAATCTCAAATTAATTCATTAATTCAGACCTGCTAAAAGAAGAAATTAAGGGCTAAGGACTTTAATGAATTTTATTTTAATTTTCCTTAAGATATAATTATTTAATGATCCCATCAAAAGCATCATTATTTTTTATCGCTTTAAAAACGTCTCTCATTAAATATTGACAAAATATGAATAAGTAAAATAAACGGAACGCTCACAGTTCATTTGTCTTTCCTTTATTTTCCATGATCGTTGCAGTGGTCATAATAGTAATACAGTAATAATAGTAATACATAATACATACTGTGAACATGGTACCGTTATCACTTACGATTGTTTTTGGCACCCCCAGCCGGCTAAATACTTCATTTAGAGCCTTTATCGTGTTTGCCGCTGTTGGTCGCTTGAATTTATATACTTCAGGCCATTTGGAAAAACTATCCACCATGATTAGATAATATTCTCCTTTTATTGGTCTTGCATAGTCCACATGTATTCGTGACCACGGCACATTCGTTTTAGGCCACGGCTGCGTTTTTATGGGTGGTGATTTAGCTGCTAACTGACAGCCTTTGCACTGTTTCACCAATTCTTCGATATCTTCGTGATATGCCTGGATGACCCAGATGAAATTCTTTTAAAATCCTTTTTCTTAACACCCTTGGTATTACCACTCTCTGAGCATACATCAGTGTCTCGTTACAAATTGAAAATAGTGAAATTTTTCCTCCTTTATTTTCTTTATTTCCTTTCACTTGCTTAATCATTTTAGCAACATAGTCGTCTGTTTTCCCTATTTTTTTAATTTCTTCCGGCAATACTGGTAATACGCTAACGGTGTTTATTAGTACATCCTTTAGTTCTTTTTCTTCTTTCAGCGCCCTATCACTGTTTTTTCTAGCAACTCAGGCTTGACGGTCTTGACAGAAAATCAGTCTTGACAAACAATCCGCATGTGCAATTTCTTTAGATGGAATAAATTTCATTTTGAAATTGTAATTTAACAAAATTACAGACCATCTTTGTAGCCTGTTCGCTGAATGAGTCAGTACACCTATTTTTACCCAAATATTGATAATAACGGTTTACGGTCGGTTTGCAGCACAAACTCTCTCTCATGAATAAATCTGTGGAATCTTTTTACTGCATAAATTATAGCTAGTGTTCCCTATCTATCTGGCTATATTTTCTTTCTGTTGGAAGCAACGCTCTCGAAGCATGAGCGATAGGTTTCGTTGCGCCATCCTCGAATTTGTGTAACAATGCTGCTCCAATACCGTATTCACTTGCATCCGTTGCTATAATTAACTCTTTCTTCGGGTCAAAAAGCACCAACGCCAAATCTGACAACAAGCACTTTTTGATTTTTTCAAAAGCTTCGTCGCATTCCTTCGTCCAACACAACTTTTTATTTTTTCCAATAATTTATTTAAGGGTTCTCTTAGGTCGTGCATATTAGGAATGTAGATGTTATAATAATTTGCAAACCCCAGAAATGACTGTAGCTTAGTTACATTATCTGGAATAGGCATATTTTTAATTGCTTCAGTTCTGTTTGGATTAAGGTTTTCTATCTTTGCGATCGATAATTTGACCTAAATACTCAATCTTGTCCAAGCAAAACTCGCATTTTTCAGGTCCTACTTTGAACCTATAATTCCTAATTCGCTTAAACACTTCACGGACATGCGTTTTATGCTCTTCTATACTTTCGCTTTTAATCAAAATGTCATCTAAGTACGCCATTGCATAGTCAAGACCCGATAACATAGTAACCATGATTTGTTGGAATGCACTAGGTGCTACCTTTAACCCAAACGGTTTCAATCTGTATAATCCTCTATGTGTGTTTATTGTCAAATACTTTGAACATTCTTCCTCGACCTTAACTTGTAAATATGCATCTGACAGATCTATCTTTGAAAAGATCTTTCCTCCATTTAACTTTGAAAATATCTCCTCTGGTGTGGGGAGTGGATACTTGTGATCTTTTAAGCATTCGTTTACTCGTGTCGAAAAAACTGCACACACTCTTATTTTGTTATTCTTCTTCTTTACATAGACGGTAGGCAAAGCCCAGTCCGAATAATCTACTTTTTCAATAACTCCATTTGTCTCCAATCTTTTCAATTCTTTGTCTATCGCCTCTAATGATACAAAGGGAACTTTCCTTTTCGGTTGAATGTTGTCCTTTATTTCAAACTTCACTTCAGTTTGCGTACAGCAACCCAGTTCCTCCGAAAATACTTCCGTGAACTCATTTTTTAAGTTTTTTACGAATTTTTCAGTCTGCTTCGACTTTCCTACATTTGACGCATTTATCCTTCTGCAAAACATATTCATGGGCTTTTCCCATAAATTAAATAACACACGACTAAATCTACACCAAATAGATTTGTATTCTTTCCTAAAAATCACATAGATTTTAGTCTTGTGTAATTTGCCGTCGAATGCTACTTTCGCAAAGAATTCACCTTTGAATTTTAATTTATTACCTGAAATGCCTCTTGCAATCTTTTTATTTTTCTGTAACTCTGGTCGGCCAAATTTTTTCCCAGGTATATTCTTCTACTGTAGAGATATCACTTCCGGTATCCAGTAAACAAGTGATATTTTGTCCATTTATTTTTATGTCCACGTACTTTCTAGCACCGCAATCCTTTATAACTTTCTTCGTTACCACAGTATTTATTCTTTTGGACTTTCGGCCCTTTTTTTTCCTACACATCACTGCTTTGTGCCCCTTTTTCGCATATTCGAAGTATATTTTATCTGTAAAATAACATTTACTTGTGACGTGATTAGTTTTGCCACATACTTCGCAGTATGATTTTGCCTTTTCGTAGGCCTGTTGCTTAACTTTATGAATTCGAGCAACGCTTTTTTTTCAATACAAACATTATCTCTTTTAATGTTTATCAATTTTTGGCATTCTTCCGACACTTTCTGTAGCGTTATTTCTGCATCCTGATCCAACATTGTGAGAATCTTAGAACATACTTCCTTATCTTTCGCTGCCGTTAACCGTTGTACAAAGATTAAACATTTAAACATGTCTTCTTTGATATCTTTAATTTTAAATCCTTCGCATTGTGAGTTAACTTTTCCAGCGTACGTAACAAAGTCTTCATGTTCTTCTTTTACGATATTTAAACACTTATATCGTGTATAGAACAAACTTTCCCTTTCTCCAAACATTTTCGACAAAATTTCGACCGTTTCGTCGAACGAAATGTCTTCAGGTTTTTTCGGTAAAATAAAGTTTGTGTATTTCATATTCTCCTGAGTTCCTATCTTTTGTAATAGAAGCATTATTTTTTCCTCGACGGTCCATGGTTTGCACCGTATCGAAAAAATCGTTTCGTATCTTTTATAGTACGAAGAAAAAGTAATTTCTTCTTCAGGATTGTATACAAATTCTGTAAGAGAGTTTGAAATACCCTCTGCAGAGAAGACTCTAGAACCTTCCTTCGGTTCGCCCTGCTTTAATATCATTTTTTTTCAAAACCTCTTGTTGAAGTATCATTTGTTGTTGGAGACCCGTTTGTAGTTTTTGTTGGCTTTTCTGTTGTTTTTGTTGGCTTTCCTGTTGTTTTAATAGTTGTTGTTGGAGCTCTGTATTTTTTGTTGAATTTGCTGTTGTTGCATTAAATGTTGGACCGCTCCTCCCAGCATTTTACAAATTCAGCTAATTGTTCCATATTTTTTATATGTACAGCTGACCAATAAGTTACACTCTTCGGCAAGAACAATAAACGTAGTTTGTTTTTTTTATGAGGGGGTAAAAAAAACTACCTCTTACCGTAACTTATTTTTCTTTTCTCATCAACTTTATATATGGCTAGACGTTACTGCCTTTTTTTTTCAATCGCGTAAACTTCCAAATCTTGGTCACCAAACTGATATTTGGCGAGCTTCGCGTAAATGCCGAATCTTTTTTACCAATCTGATATTTTGGAGAGCCCCACGTAAATGCCAAATCTTCGTCGCCAATCTGATATATCCCGGGAAGGAATATCAGGGAAAAGAATAGTGCAAGAATAATACTTAACACTAAAGATAGATTAAAAGAGATTTATTATACAACAGTACAATAAGCCAATAGACGTGCAAGAACAATCAACGAATAGTAACAGGAATAACGATCAAGTAGAAAATGTCTCCGCCTATGACGTATGCTCCCGTCTAGTGACGTATGCTCCTGTCTAATGACGTATGCTCCCGTCTAGTGACATATGCTTCCGTCTAGTCACAGTCTTTTATAGACTAGACCATATCCATTACGGGGTAGGATAGGATGTTCCTCTACAACAGATGGGTACAATTATCACCTTCATATTCCAAGATTTATCAGCTTTTCTCTAGTTTAGAAATGACCCTGAAAATCACACAAAAGATATTTGTTCCCGTGATCATATGTGCTAAATTCTAGTGCTAAATCTGTTCTTCAATATTTTCCTTGTTCTTCTGTTTCTTTTTTTCTATCATTTCATTCTATGTGTGTGAATGCACTTCCAGTATTCATAGATAAGTATAGCTCTCTTTCTTGTTCATTACTCTGATAATTTCTTGGTTCTTTTCCTTTATGCATCGTGTCTTCTCAGGCCGTAGACGATCATGCCTTCCCACAATTTCCTGTCCATTGTAGCACAATAAATTTTGTCTTTATTTCTCCAAAACCTTATTCCGTCCTCCATTTAAGTCTGTTCGCTTACTATGTTATGCGCTGTTTTCTTCTGTCCCTCTTCTCTTCAATCTGTCCTGTGAGCATCAGCCGTATTTCATCATTATATGCCCTAGAAATTTCAATTGTCTCTTCTTTGATTTTCAGTATCAGTCAGTTTTTTAAGTGTCATACGTGATACACACTTTGGGCGATCATCTCGAAAGAGACATGACTGACTGGGAAGAAGATTAATCTGCAGTAGGTTTCCATTGCTTTCTGCGGTAGATATATGACAGATTGGGTTCTATAGTCTTGGCTGGCAACCAGTCTAATCAACAATTAAACAAAATTCATGGTTACATTCTTCAATTTCTTATGTTGCTTCTCTTAGTTTTCTTCGTGACAAGCATTGCACGTTTCTCGATCACAAATTATTTTCTTATTTTCTGTTTATGATTATTTCATGGTCCATAATTCTGAGCTTTTTAACTAAATCCTTAGTTATCAGCATACTGTAAGTGGTTGTGTGTTTCATGTGATTTTGTAAATATCCTCCATTACAATTCCGGAGGATTAAGCAGTTTCGAATTTTTCAAAGTATTGAAGCATTCTAATATTCACGTTGTCCTCTTATGTAGACTTTTAAATAATTTATCTCGGCAAAGTGTTCAGTTTTCTTTCTGTTTTAACTTATCTGACGATTTTTAAAGCTATAAATAATGGAGAAATTTATCCTCTGGATTTTTTCTGTCACACTTTCTGTTACTCGAGTAAGATTGATAGATTTCCTCGGCAGGTTTTTCCCTTGTAATCTTTCAGAGAATAAGCAGTCACGTCATAGGTCTGTAATTACTAACAAATATTCCGTTCTGAATCAAAAGTGTTATTGTTTTCTTTATCCACGTGCAAATTCTTACCGCTGTTATTCATATGAAATAATTGATGATTTATTCTTTCTTGTATACTTGCCAATCTCTTGAGGTAAAAGCCATGAATTCTCTCTTGATCAAGAGCCTTCTAAATTTCAGTTTTCCGTTGATATTCTCATTGAACACGTGCATACACATACACACACATACAAACATATGTGTGAGTGCGCGCACGCGCGTGTGTAATAAGAATATGGATAGAAATACACAGACACAAACACACACACACACATACAAACAAACACACACACACACACACACACACACACACACATATATATATATATATATATATATATATATATATATATATAAAATAAAGAACAAATACGAAACGTTTATCAATCTAGCTGAATTCCTTGCATTCACTTACGCGCAAATACCGTCTAGTTATGGATTCAATAACAGGACAGATTGGGTTCTATAGCCTTGGTTGGCAACCAGTCTACCGCAGAAAGTAATGGCAAACAACTGCGGGATAATCTTCTACCCAGTCAGTCATGTCTCTTTCAAGACATTGTCGCTCAAATGTGCATCACCTATGGCACTTAACTGACTGTTATCAATCTAACAGGTTTGACTTTAATTAAAGCTTTGTCAGAGAACGTCTTCTCTCAATCTCTGACGATACTCTAATAAAAGTGAGACATATTGGATTGCTAAGCATTTCTTATTTGTTCTTTATCTTATCATCCTGTTAAATTTCCATCCATATTTGATCTGCATTTGATCTTTTTATAGATAGATAGATAGATAGATAGATAGATAGATAGATAGATAGATAGATAGATAGATAGATAGATGTGAGTTTGTGACCGTGGGTTTCACGCTCTTGCGATTGTCAGACAATCGTCTGACGATCGCAAGAGCGTGAAACTGACATATGAATATGTCAGCTCTATCACTGGTATTGAGCGCTTTCAAATAAGTACTGCGCATATATAATATATAAATAATATAATATATATAACAAATTGCATATATATATATATATATATATATATATATATATATATATATATATACTTTTCCCATATATATATATATATTATGTTTATTTCTGTAACCACAAAACATGCTCGAAGGTAAAAAATAATAATTTTCGTCGCATGCACTTATTCTGTTTGGTTCCAATTCTATTTTCATTTAGCCATGAGTAAAAATGGATTTCATTAATCCGAAACATTCTATTTTGTTTATATTGCCGAAATCTATGTCAGTGTCTTGCCTTCCTTACAATAAATTACCTTTTTTAAAATTTTATTTCATTTTACAGAACTGCTGATCCCCTTTCTTGCATTTTTAATTTCGTCAATTCACCATACGATTTATGTTTTTAAAGTTATTTTCTATTTTTTCTAGTTTTTTCTATTTTTTTGCTCCGCTAATCTCATCTCACAACATTCTTTAGAATTTTATTTTTAGTGTGTTTGTTTTTGTTTTGTTTTTGTTTTGTTTGTTTTTTGTTTTTGTTTTTTTTGTTTTATTTTTATCCACTCCCATAAATATAAAGTCGTTTGGTTTGGTGCCAGTTTTAATAAATGTCAGTAGTTTATTAACTTTCGCCATTTCAATTTTTTTTTTTCTAGTTTATTTTGCTCAGAGGGCCGTGTCAGTTTATTTTCTGAGATTATTTTATGAATTTCTTTTAACATTATTTTGTCGACAAATACTAATTGCTCTTCTGCATCTTTTTTCTTTTCATAACTATCCTCCCGACCATTATTGTCAGGAGGTTTTATGAGCATCGTGGAAGCATGAAGTCACAGCAAACAAGCACTAACATAAACAACGTGATTTTAAATGATTCAATAATTTCTACGATTTTCGTTTCAATATAATGACAATGGTCTTTGGAAATGCCCCAAGATTCATTAATTCTAATAATTTCGGACAATAATTTAATCGTTACAATATTCTCTGCTCCTTGGACAAGTTTATTTTCTCGCTGGCTTTCAATTTTACTCTGTTTCACTGGGAAGACAAACATACAGGATAGATTTTCTTTTCCTTGTTCTGGTATTTTAATCTAGACATAGTGATTCATTTGAATTTCAAAAAAGAGCGTCTTGTTTGTCATTTAGTTGCCTAAACCAACTTGAGTCGTTTGTATAATGAATTTCCTAGGAATCACTGTCTCTACTCAGGCTTATTATTATTATTAGTGTGTCATTTTTCATCATATTTCGATTTCTGCTTTGGTCTCACTACCAACCAAGTCTGCGGGGAGACCTAAGGCAGGTCGTGGCGTGTTGTTATGGCTCCATTTCATGTTTTTCTATTTTCCCTATCATCCCTAGCATTACATAGATAAAGTTTTCCTTAGTGTGTGGGCTGTACTTAATAAGACAATTTTTTGTATATCTCTTAAGCTGGGGTTTCCAGGGATTCTTTCAATGTGTTGTTTTGTTCCATTTTTTATCATTCCAAGTGCACCTACTATCACTGGCACAACTCTTGTTTTCACTTTCCACAATTTTTCTATTTCATTTTCCAGGTCTTTATATTTTGACAGTTTTTCAAATTCCTTGATTGCTATGTTACAATCCGCTGGACAAGCCATATCAATTAATAGACAAGTTTTCTCCTTCTGGTTTTTAACAATAATGTCTGGCCTGTTTGCTTCAATTTTTCTGTCTGTGTAGATGATGTAATCCCATAGAATGGTTACATCTTCTATTTCTGTAACCAGTGCTGGGTGATGTTCATACCAGTGTTTGTTTACAGATTTTCCATAATGTTTTCACATTGCCCAATATAAATATTTCCCAACTCTATCGTGGCGATTTTTATATTCATTTGAAGCAAGCACAGAACAGCCTGAGATTAGGTGATCTATTGTTTCTTGGTGTTTATCACAAAACCTGCATTTTGGATCCATATTATTATGCATAATATTTGCCTGAAAGTTTCTAGTGAAAAGACTTTGTGCTGCAAGAATAAAGCCTTCAGTTTCAGACTTTAATCCAGATGCACGTAACCATCGATGAGTATTAACTTTGTCAACATTGAATTTATTGGCACGTTCTGGATATTGGCCATGCAGAGGTTTGTCTTGCCAGCGCTGTTTCATCTGTTCAAGAGCTTTATCTTTGGCTTTCATTTTCATATTTTTTGCCGCAATAGTTGGTTCTTGGCTTCTGTTTTGCTTTTCTACAGAATCTACTAACTGTAAATCTTGTTTGTATTTACTGCCTTCTTTTATTATTGAATATTTTTTCTTTCTTTCTTCATGTTGCCTTACTAATTGTATCATCCAATCCTTTGTTGTTTCTATGTATGTTAGTAAGCCAATAGTTGTCTTATATGACAATTCCAGCTGAATAAGACCTCTTCCACCTTCTTTACGGGGTATGTATAGACGGTCTACATCAGCCTTTGTAGATCTTATGCTTAGAAAGAAGCTTTCTTGTTTTAAAATCCATTCGCCTGATGTCGTTTAGAGTCCAGTTTAAGATGTTGAAGCTATATTGGACAACTGGGATTGCAAGGCTATTAATGGCCATAACTCTGTTCTGAGAATTCAATTCAGTTTTTAATATCATTCGTAGCCTTCTATAGTACTCTTTACGCACTATTTCTTTCATTTTTTTATGGTGAATGTTTTCACTCTCATTTACACCTAGGTATTTATAAGCTTCTTCTGGTTTCAATTCTTTTATTGTTACAGCAGGGTCTAAGCTAATTGAGGATGTTTCTTGTATTGATCCACGTAAAACTGTAGCTTTAGCACATTTATTCAAATTTAATTTCATTCCAATGTCTTCGCTGAAGCATTTTACAGTTTGCAGAAGACCTTCCAACTCATTATCATTCTTAGCATATAACTTTAAGTCATCCATGTAAAATAGATGTCTTATTTTATTTTGGCCTATTTTATAACCACATTCTGTCTTATTAAGTTGACTGGTTAGTGCTATTAATGATATGCAGAATAGTAAGGGAGATAAAGAATCACCTTGAAATATACCTCTTTTGATGTTTATTTCATCAGACTTATAGGTTCCATTTATATGATTGAGGTAAAGGGTTGTTTTCCATATAGACATGCACTGTTTGATGAAATTGATGATGACGGGCGATATCTTGTATATATTTAAAGTCTTTAAAATCCAGGGATGTGGCACACTATCGAATGCCTTTCGATAATCTATCCAGGCAGTACTAAGATTTTTCTTTGTACTGTAGCAGTTTTCCAGGATCATTTTGTTAATTAGCAATTGGTCTTTACATCCATAACAGCCACGTTTGCACCCTTTTTGTTCAAGCGGTATCATGTCATTTCTTTCTAAGAATAAATATGTCTGTTTTGTTAAAATAGATGTTAATAGTTTATATGTTGTCGGAAGACATGTAATTGGTCTGTAGTTTTTCGGGTTGTTTTTATTATTATTATTATTATTATTATTATTATTATTATTATTATTATTAACTACATAAAAGATTATTACATAAGTAGTTATAAAAACGATTTACGGGTGGTATTTTGTTTTGTATGTTTTGAACCATGTACTCAACAAGATTGCAATCGACCCAGGTTACACAAGACTCGCTCAAGGCCTGCTAAGTCAATTTAAAAAGATAAAGACTTCTACACTTTTTTCTATAGGCATCAAATGTTTCATTATTGTTGTTAGTTTTATATGGCAACCAACAATTTAGTAGAAACTGAAGTTCTTATTGTTCTTACGACGATTGGGTTGATTCATATTCTTACGAATCTTTTACTTCTTCCTTGGTTTTCATCCTTTACTATACAACGTTTTCTATAACCAATTTTTACCTTTGAATACTTTACACGTTTCCGTTCACTGAATTGTGTATCCCTGTTATTTTTATCTCATTTTATATTTCTTCTTTTTATCAGAACATTATTTCACATCCCTTTGCCCGCCATCTTAATGCTTCCTTTTTTATTCTCGTTCTCTTTTCAATTTGCCACAAAAACAAACTTTGCTGTTTGTTTTTCTTTTTCTTTTTCTTTCTTTCATCATTTCTTTATTTATGTTTTTATTCCTACTTCTCTCTTCTGCAAATTTTATGTTTCTTTATTTCCTGTACTTTCTAATCGTTATTCATGTGTTAGAGCCCCGCAGCGTGGGGGATGGTATTTCTATCGCCATCTTGTTTAAATTCTATCGACTGTTTATAATTAAATGCTAACAAGGATTCTAGTTCAATACAATAGATATTTTTTGTCGATAGTAAATCGAAAATCATCTCAACCCACAAGAAAACCATGCTATCTCTGTGTCAAGACCAAACTTCAGAGGGTGAGATATTAAAAATACGCTAAAAATAATAACCAAACGAATCAATCAATAACTAGATAGTGTTGAGCCTTCTTATAGTGGATTTCAAAAACTTGAAATACAAAACAAGAAAACAATGTATAAAAATTTGAACATGAGTGATTGTGCTGACAGAACATATGCAAAAATAAAAGAGTGGAAGAGGACATGCTGGCATCAAATATTTGATCAACACTGCAACAAGGGACTTGAATATAGAACAGGAGTTTGAATAGCGGACCAGAAAGCAAAAATAAGAATCAAAGTTGTAAAAAAAACAATTTTACAGGTATTTTAAAATTTAGATTTAAAAAACTTCAGATGACATGGAAATGACTACCTAAAAAGATCCTTAGAGAGAAATTTAATCGTACTTTACAGAAGCGTATAACGTCATCAATATCTACTTATATAAAGGCCAAAAATATAAAGAACAGAAAGTAGAAAGTGTGGAGTGACCAAAAAATAATGCAAAAAAAAGAGACATGCGCATAAACATTTATGACATGTACACAATATTTGTTTTATGGAAGCTGTTCTACATCTGACGTGACTTAGACAGAGCTGGTATATTCAAATTTGAAATATAAATATATATATTTCAAAATATGCCCAAAACTACAAAATCCTTGGCTATTATATTGCTAAAACTTATCACTTGATAGTGACTGAGACACTAAAAACTACATCAACAACAAAAAAAAAACTGTCTATTCAAACTTTTGATTCGGGTGAGCAAGATTTTATTCGAAATTTGGGAAAATACAATAAAAATTAAAACAACATATTGGTTTAATGTAATTAACTCCCCCAGACACACACACACACACACACACACACACACACACACACACGCACGCACACACACACACACATGTATATATATATATATATATATATATATATATATATATATATATATCATTTCATCCCAAGAAAGACGGGGCCGCCACTAATGCACAGGGGGTTACAGTGAAAAAAAAAAACAGCGTGCATGGAGCGTCGAAAAAAGATGGATAGAATTCAAGGACAAGAAGATAGCATTTGACGCTGCATTTAAAGTTTTGGTGATTGTAGCTATCAGCTATCAGAAAAGCAAATAAACAGAAGGGAGTCCCACAGACGATAGTACGAAACATGAAACTGTTAGAGTAGTACATTTAACTAATTCAATTGTAAAAGGGTGGTTCCCATATTGTATTCATCTCTATGCGTGGTCAGTTTAAAATTTGCAATATGAACTCTAGTAAAAAAATGATTTCTGAACATTAGTTTTATAAGTCCTAGAAATTCAGTTGTTCATGGCCCAGTGGATATAAATTTTGGTTAGTTCCAGTCACTTAACCCAAAGAGTTCAGTACCAGGCTACAGCAGTGGTGAACAAGTAACTGAGAGTTGGGTTAGAGGGAGATAACTCATGGCTACCAAAGAGGCTTCGCACAAAGGAATAAGAATGATATACCCCAGTGACCGTAATAAAGCGTTCGGTTCAAAGTTGTACAACGGCCGAAACAAAGATGAGGACAATAGTCTGAATAATGTAAATAGTGTAAATACTATCTCATCTCAGAAATATAGATAAATACTTGCTATGTAAATATTCCTATTTCATGACAGTTTTGTTATGTAAACATTGATTTGCTTATTAAAATCTGACAAAATGTATTTAACTGAGTTTGTGTACGTGTGAAGATGTGCATGTGCGGATGTATGATTGAATGCGTGTAATTATATTATTGTGTGTGTGCATAGCAGATATAACAACAAACCATGAAAAGCAATTATCGTATTGTGTATAGTTTTAAGAAACCTCATTTATTGTCATGTCGCTGGTAATTCGATTCGTTGGAAGCCTTGAAATGTCATTTTCAGTTTCTGACCACCAGCAAACGCGAATATTGCGATATTTCTCTATTACTTTGTTTTGTGATGCGTTTTTCAAGTACAAGTTCAAGTATGCGATTGCACCATTCACTATAAAGAGAATATATAATTCTAGACCTCTCCGAAAGTAAAGGTTTCTATTTTAGTACGTTTGCAGTATGGCAGTAGAGGCGAAACCCTCCCGCCAATAGCATATAATATGTGTTATGTTATAGAGTATTTGAGTTCTAGTCTAGCAAAACCACTGACATGAAAGTACTTAAGAAGCAGAGGTATATCATTGAATTGTACTACGCAGAAAAAAAATTGAACCAATTGGTATTCACCAGTACATCTAAAGTATTATGAATTTGGCGCCATCCGACTTTCATCTTTTCAGTTAAATGGAAAATATTTTCCAGACAACGGTACTCTTATTGCTTGTTCATCACTGGCAATAATGTATAGCCAATGAATGCAACTATGCAGAAAGATACCATTTTTTAGGTAAAAATTTTCTTTCTTCAAAGGTGTAATTGTACTCCCTATACCTGTTGTATTTTCTATGGAAATAAACAAAAAGCATTATCGCCGAAGCGTCCAAGAGTTAAGGATATATATATATATATATATATATATATATATATATATACTAGCTTTAACTTTATAGCCCGGAGTTACTCGAGAAATTTTAGTGGTTATGTTGAAATGGTAAGGTCAAGTGTTTATTCAAAAAGCTCCAGTATGAGGTTGCTCTGATGCGTAATTTTTAAAAAAATGCGAAGTATTTTTTTTTCTTTTGTATGCTTGGTCATTTTTGCCAATAAACGGAAATGATGTATATACAATTAGAAGAACAGAGTCGGGCGTTACGGGAGCCTGTAATGTAATGCATTGACGTTTTAACGTAGAAGTGGCTGCATTGTCGGAGGGGTTGGAACCTTGTAGAAAAATTATGGCATATAAGATAGTTACTAAAAAAACGATTTTTTTTTCGGAATACAACTAAGCGTTTCGGAGAAATAAACGATCGCAAAAAGCAACATTTTTCATTAATTTTTGCCAGTCCCTGTGTGTAAACTGAAATTTTTGTTCGCATATCAAGGCATCGGACATTGATTTACCAGTGACTCAATTTTGGTTGAGTTCAAGTTAAGCGTCTTGGATAAATGCATAAAAGTGCGCAAAAGACCATCCGAAATTATACGTGTTGATTTTTGACGAACATTGATTCTAAATTTTTTGTGTGCATCAAAGTTTCGGACCTTGATCTACAAGTTACTCGATTTTGGTTGAATTCTCATAAGGTGTCTCAGAGGAGAATAATTCGTAAATTCTAAGCGTTTCGGTGCTTTCTGAGATACTCGGTAAGTCGATTTGAAAAAATTTTGTGTACACCAAAGGTTCATGTCATGAAATCGGACCAAGTGTTTTGGAGGAGTAGGGTTAGAATGAAGACACACAACCACGCAAACACACACACACACACACACACACACACACACACACACACACATATCCATTTTCATATATATAGATATATTTGAGAGTTTTGTAATTTGCTTGAAGCATTGTGTATACTTGGTATATGGGTAGGTTTTGAAAGTTATCACAATGCATTTAGAAAAATAAAGGAAGATAATGAAGATGTTGGATATTACCTATGTATTAATCATTAATATTTCGAAATCATAGTCTCGTCTTCAGAATGTTTGGAGAGCTTAATTTCACGTCCGCTCGTGGTTCATGCCTTTCATCGAATGGTCATCTTTCACTACTGCTGCTCCCGTTAATTGCAGTGTGTTTACTTGTAAGTGTACACACACACACACATATCCATTTATATATATATATATGTGTGTGTGTGTGTGTGTGCGTGCGTGTGTGTGTGTGTGTGTGTGCGCGCGCGCGCATTAGCATAATAAACGATATTCAGTGTTCTATTATTTTATCGCTGTTAGTAAATGCCTAACATTAAAATGTGTACTACAGAAATTATGTTTCTGGCGCTTCCATGATTTGTCTCCTGTTCTACCGTCTTAATCAGGTCCGGTCAGACGAGTATATTTGAGACAAGTGGACTGACCAAAAAACTAATTCGGTTTATTAAGAAAAATAGAAGTAATATTTTCTACATTATCTTGGGGTGCAGTGGATATCGGCTCATAACGAGAAATCGAAATGCCGATTTCGAATTCCAATCGCATTTGTTTCATTCACCCATGGGAAATGTATTAATCTATTTCTTCTCCCTTCAGCTATGAATAGCAGAAAAGATTGAGTTCCATAGCCTTGGTTGACAACCAGTCTACCGCAGAAAGAAATAGCCAACCTACTGTAGGAAAACCTTCTGCCTAATCGTGTCTCTTTCGAGACATAATCGCCCAAGCTTGTATCACGTATGGGAATTAACTGACATCTTTATATTTAACATTTTCTGTCCCACTTCATAATTCTATCCGCTCAAAACTTATATTTTATATGCAAAGAACTACTTCAGGTACCATTTGTGATCTTCCCGTTTCTTTTTTTTTTTTTTTTCAGAAGAGATTTCTGTAAAAAACCCAAATACTTGTTAAATGAGTGAAGCATCTAGTGAATACAACAAATGAGTGAAATATTCCCAGACAACTTTAATAGTGTTTTTTCTCTAGTTTACAAAAGCAATCAAGTGTTACCCTGATAAAATATTACACTCTTAATTATTAATTTTGGGCGGTTTTCGGAAATTATTGCTTTCAGTTTGCCTAATTGAGAACATCTGTCAATCATTTCTTTGATTCTCTGAAAAAAGCTCATATCAATATATACAGAGCGTTACCTTTTGAGAATGAAGGCAGTTTACGGTGGCTCATTTCGATTTTCAAATGATTTTTTGATTTCTATGTTGTTGTAAAGTATCCACTTTTCCTCGTTCGTTCTGACTTGTTTTAGGAACAGGATATTATACAATAGTCCGTATGGATTTCTTTCAATTAACTGATGTAATAGTCATTCATCAAAGCGATTAATATAAACAAACTGATGAAAAGTATTTTCAATATTTGAGTTTATATTTTCAGTATTTTTAGTGTCGTATAATATTTTTTATTTTTACTGTTGGCGACGGCGATTCGTACGCGTACATCGCTACAACAAGTTGGCAACGAAGCTTCGTACACAAGACGCCACAACAAATTGGCGACGAAGTCTCGAACTCGCGTACACGTATACCACACAACAACAGAACTCATACAAACAACATAAAAACTATTGTGCCACACAGGTCGACCACAAACAATTTTGGTGAGACTATTGCAGATAATCTGCTGACATTACAACTTTCGAAGGAAAAGAGATAGAATGAAAAAAACTGTAAAAAGGAAATTGAAAGTCAATATTTTTCCCCTTCAACAGGAAAATTCTTCCACAAATTTTTTTGCGAGATTTATTGCCAGAAAACAATAATTAAAAAGTGAAACCCCACACTGAATCAAAGCAGCAAACTATGGATGACTTTCGGAAAGGAATACTTGAAATCATAAAAAGAAGTGACGTATGACAATATAAATTCGAAGAAGCACAAATTAAATTAGCGAAAAGACAAATGGAAATTCAAAAGGCAAATGAAGTCAAACAAATAGAAATTCAAAAGGCAAATGAAGAAAGACAAAGGGAAATCCAAAGGTTGAACGAAGAAAGACAATTGCAACTACTAAATTACTAAAATTGACAACCAACACACAAGAAAGGAACACGGAAAGAGAGGTGATGTTTTCGCAAGATACCGTATGGAATGCGATCGAAACCTTTAAGCACTCTATTGATGAAGACAAAAATGTTGGACAATATTACAGGCGATATGAAGACATTTTTAATATCGATTGTCAGAACTGGACAGAAAAGAAAAAGTTAAGGATTTTGCTCAGAAAATTAGGTGCGGAGGAATACACTAAATTTGTAGATTATATTTAGCCCCAAAATTTCTTTGTTTCACAAAAGTTGGAAATGTCTTAATCTCGTGAAAGACGAAAACGAGGACTATCCAATATTCGCATCCATCGTGAAAAAAAATTGTGTCGACTTTAAATTAGCTGAGTTAACTCCAGACAACTTTAAATGCCTTATATTTGTCCAAGAATTAGTCGCTGCTAAAGAACAGCGAAATGCGAAAACGACTGCTTACCAAACTCCAAAATGAACCAGGTTTAACGATGCAAAAACTATCAGAGGATTGCCAAAATACCTAAGTATTAAAAAAGACAGTAAAAATATTACCATGTTACACACAAAAAAAATTGCAAAATATGTAACAGGAAAACAGATCAATTTTGAAGGTAAAATAATCGTGAATGTGAAATTTCAGGGAAAAAATAAAAAATAAAAATATACGTTATGAAAAACACAGACAACCTGGTAGGAACGGACTGGATGCAAAAGTTTAATGTATGAGATTTACCCATTAGCTCTTGTTGTAAAGAAATAAAGAGCGTGCCGACAGAAGTTACAAAATTGAAAAAAAAAAACGAGCTAAAGCAGAAAGCTCAGCCAGTATTTATTACATCCATAGTTACGAAAAGAGCATTCAAACTAGGTGAACAAGTTTACTTCAGAATGTTAAAAAATTATGTGGCACATTGGGAACCTGGAACAATAATAAACAGATTAGGAAATGTTATCTACACAATACGGATTGAAAAATCTACCCATAGGAGACACAAAGACCAAACACAGAAAAGAAGTGAGGAGCCAAGCTCGTCACTCTCAGAAAACGATGTCGCTACGAAATAAATTTTTGAAGCCGTTGAGAATCATAGACAACGGAAAAATATTAACTCCTCGCAAAAAAAAGCTAGGGAGGGGGTGTTGTGGGATCTCCCCTTTATATATGATAATGGACTCGACTGAGTATACATATACTCCTGCCATAGAGAGAACAGCAGTTGCTGCCATAGGTAGAGAGTATTCGTAGAGATCCGTTACAGTTATCGGAGAGTAACGGAACTGATACGTAAGTTACCGAGAGATACCGAACTTACCCAGAGACTACCGCATCAGAAGTCAGACTAGCTCTGAGCTCCACTCAGCTAGAATAATATACACGGATATACTATTTCCAACGACTTCACTTCAAGACTTGTGTATATTTATTTCTTACTAATAGTATTCCTGGGTTTACTAACCTGCGTTCAAGTTTGTATATTACGTTCAATATAACCTACTCTTCTATCTCCATATCTGTTTTGCTGTTCATTAGTTTGTGTGGTTCCTCACCCGGAATCCACAACATTTACACACTCTCAACCTCAGCTAGTCTACCCTAACGTGAGGCATCGTTCAGAGATAAATCTTCAATACAAATCTTTGTAACTCATTTTAATACGTTTGATTTTTTCCAGTACCTACTGCATAAACTGCGTAATTTTTTCAGTATTTGAGATTATATATATGAAAGTCAAAGCTATAATATGCCTAAAATGTCCTTAATTTTCTCCTTTCTTCAGTGTTCGAATCAGTGCACTAATAAATGCAGCCACAATAAAATAAAAAGTTGATATTTTAATATAGTTAAAGCTAAACGATTTCAATATCATCTAACAAAAATAGAACTATTATTTTAACCAACTCAGTATGTTATCTTAGCCAAATACAGATTAGAGACTAAGTTGGGATAAGTTTTCTATTAAAAATGTTTCAATTTTTTTAAGATAATGGTTTATTGTTTTCATCAAAGGCCAAGTTATATTTATTTATTTATTAAAAGCTGATAAATCTCACGTTTGGTGGTATAAAAGACTCCGACCTACCCTGCTTATATTTAATATTGCAGTGTTATGCAGTTAGCTAAGGTAATCTACGGCTTTTTGGGCAAGCATTACTAGATACTTCAACTTCAGAAAAGACAATTTTAAACCATTTTGAGGAAAAACGTAGGTCGTCTTATAAGCCTTTAAATAAGTACTTCCTAGTTTTCTCTTTGGGTTACAGTTGGCTAGCTGCATAGTAGATTTTAGGTTTTGCCTGATTCGTCAACAGAAGGTATTGGATTTACAACGGAAAGATTAAACATTTCATCACACATTGATGATTGATAGTTTCACAATAATTATCAAAGCCAATTGGTGTTAAATGATGCCCTTGACTCGTATTAACAAAGCATAATGGATATAATCTTTCTAGAGATAACGAACATGTTCTAAAGTGGGGGAATTGATGTACTTATGTATATGACTGTATTATATTCCCCTTGAATTGAAGCTAGAACGATTCATGCGTATATCGGATAATCTTGTGCGGCTGAGTCTAAACACAACTCTTCATCGCTATTAAGCCGGGCTTTATAGCGAATTTTTCTCGCGCGTTTGGTTTTGTTTTTTCGTTTACGTTTTTCTTTTCTGTTCTTTCAATATTGACCCAATCTGTGAACCCCTTTCACTTGGGCTATAGCTGTATCCTGACTTTGAAGGCCGATACGATCGGTTATGGTTTTATATTATGTTTGCCAGTCGATTAACGATTGCTTTCTTTCAGGATATCCTTTTCTTTTATCTAGGATGCTTCATTACAGATACGCAGAAATGCCATTAATAATTTAGGAAGAAAGAAACGTAAAAAAAACTTAAAATATTGCGTGAAAAAGACGATAACGTTGATAGATCATTTTCACTTTGTTGGAAAAATATAACAAAAACAAAACTTCGGTTTTCAGAAGTTTTTATATTCATTCTTCTATATACCGTGTCCCTTCAGATTATGCCTTTCCACAACTTCCTGTCCCTTGTAGCTCTTAGCACTGATTGTCTTTTTGCTACTTCTTTTAATCCCTGTTCTACTAACGAGTTACATAAGCGCGTTAGGTAGTTTATCCGCTATTTTCTTCTGTCCCCCTTGCCTTCAATATGCCCTATGAGTATTGCATTTTCAAACCCCTCTTTCTTTATTATGTGTCTTATAAATGTCAATTGTCTTTTTTCTGATTCTAAGTGTAAATGTCATTTTTGTTTATATTTTTTCTAAAACTTAGTCGTTAATCATATGTTCAGGTTATGGTATTTTCAGCATCCTTCTGTATAGCCACATTTCTTTTGTCTTGAGTCTTTTCATCATCTGTGAAGAGATTATCTAGCATTAACTGCCATATAGGATTACCAATATTCTATAACAGTGCAGTACTCTTATTTATTTCTAGAAAATTTTTCCAGCTTCTTAATTGTTTGCTTAACTTTCTCTGGCCACTTTCGCTGTTCCAACGCACCTTCGGATTTCGGTATCACATTTTCTGTCCTCTGTTAAAACACTTGCTAGATATTTAAATTTTTATATTTCTGTGATTTTGTTGTCTCTAATTCGCACTTCTTGAGTTGTTCCGTTTACTCTTCTGACAATCACACACTTTGCCTTTTTAAACTTTGTCTTTGGCTCCCTGAAAAGACAGGCACAATCTAAACTAATTATAAGCGCACAATTACACACACGCACACGTACACACACACACACACACACACACATATATATATATATATATATATACAAGTGTATGAATACCTTCAAATAACATAAAATAACAAAAATAAAAATAACTTCAAATAACAGTTCTTCTTGCGCAACATGGATAGAAAACAGTTATTTTCACACAAGTCGAGACATGATCGCTTGGGTGATCATGCCTTGAATGAGACATGACTGACTTGGCAGAAGATTTTACAACAGTAAGTTGTCATTACTTTCTGCGATAGACTGGTTGCCAACCAAGGCTATAGAAAATCTGTCCTGTTATTTAAACCATAGCTGGAGGGGAAATATTGATGAATACCTTTTCCAAGGGTATTTGCGCGTAAGGGAATGCCACGAATTCAACTGGAATTTGAACTTGGCCTAGCTGAACAACCTTATTTCTTCCACTTTTGAATGCTTATGTGCAGAGTTTGTTTGAGTATTTTTGAAAATCCCGAATCCCTTCAGAACATTGATTATTTCAAAGAAGAGTCCTTTCAGTTAATGTGGCTGTTCTTGGGAAAGAAAATGGAGGGATGTCCTGTTATTTACTTTACACATTTAAATTCAGATTTCCCCTTCTCTTGGATTAGATAGTCTACCAAAACTATACAGCGCAGCCCGCTCTACTATTTCATTCATATGTGAGGAAAGGAGATGAATCTATATTTTTACTAAAGGTAAAAGTGTGTTGTCTGCGTTACAGCCCCAATCAAAATTCGAATTAATCCTGCTAAGCCTCTTTTCTGTACTGATAACCCTTACAGCACCTAAGAAAAGACAAACTTCAACACAGAACTACCATTGGGGAAGCATGCAGTGAGTTGTCTATTTGCCTTGTTGATACACATAGCAAAGACGAGCCTAACGTAAAATTGAAGACATTTGAATAGAAGAACAAATGGAATTATAGAGATCCTGACAATGGACACATTTGTGTTTTTGCCTACACCTGTTGACTTCAACCACTTTTCCTTCTATTAGACTGGTTTCCAGTTTTGAGAGCGCCTTCTACCCTTGAGGGTAGCTTGTGAGGGGGGGGAGGATAATGTCATATTTTTACCAAATGTGTTAGTGAGAAAGTGTACGCAACCACCTTATCCAGAATTTCTACTCGAGAACTGCGCGTAGCCAGGTAAATCAGATTACTTTAGCGCAATTTGATCTCTTCAAGCCATCTGAGTTACCTGGCGGTAAGTGTATGATTTGCCTTGTACAACTGAGCTTATGTTGGTATCTATTGTAGTATATTTGAGTTTATTTTTTTCGATTATACAACTCTTTGCAGATATATTGTCTTACTCACTGTGCCTCTGTCAGTTTTGTGGCCAGTTTTTCTTTAAAATATCTGGAATACAGCAAGTTTAATCATAATCACATTTCTCAGAAAAAAAACTTTTTCAAACCTTCACAATTTTTACAAACAAAATAGAATAAAAATCAAGTTCTAGCCTTTTTTTGTTTCCTTCGTTTGAATGAAAAAAAAGTTTTTTTATTCCAAATTCACCTCTGATTCCTTGTTCCTCTTATTCCTTGAAGGCCAGTAGCACACATATCATCTTTATCTGTCTAACTTACACACACATATCAATTTACATCCAAGAATGTAAATAATAGTTTGGCTATAATAGAGATCATAAAGGTTACAAATTATTTCTCCCTCACCCCGGTAAATTTGAAGGTCGAAACTGTCATTATCTGCCCTGCCAATTATGTGGTCAAAAAGAATGTTTTCTATTTCAGAGCAAATTCAAGATCTCTGTCCGTTTTACTAGAAATTACTTAATTTCTAGAAATGCGGTGTTGTACTCTCTAGTAACTATTAGTGACCTAGAATGACCGCTAAGGTGTACGAACCTGCGACCCCTAAAATCATAGACCGAATCCTGCAGAATGGCACACATTTTCTTAACAAAATTTTTCATAACTATTCAGGCCAGTAGAGTTATGCATATAAATATAGTGTTTAATTAAAAACAAAATATCTACTCAAATACGAGTATTGATTAAATATAATGTTCAATCAAATAAATTTAATATGCCGGTTGTTAATTCCCTTTTCGTTATACATACATACATACATACATACATACATACATACATACATACATACATATGTGTATCAGTGCGAGTGCAAACATGTCATGCGTGTGCATTTGTTTGCATATGTATGTGTATGTTATGGAGGGGAGTTCAACACAGAGGCGACAGTACGTTTCATGCTTAAATGCAATGATTAGTCTAGAAGTTTGCGTTTAAGCATGAAATAGCGAAATGGTGCAGCGTGTCACGAAGACTTCAACCACTTTTCCTTCTTTTAGACTGGTTTCCAGTTTTGCGAGCGCCTTCTACCCTTGACTATTACACCAACAGCTTGTGAGGGGGGTGGATAATGTCATATTTTTACCAAATGTGTTAGTGAGAAAGTGTACGCAACCACCTTATCCGGAATTTCTACTCGAGAACTGCGCGTAGCTTATTGGTTTTCACCGCGGAAAGTGGAATCTACACACACACACACACACACACACATACAAACATATATATATATATATATGAGTGGGTGCAGAAAAGCCCTCGAACCAATCTACAGTTCTCAAAGTGTAACTCTTGCGTCGGGTTAAGAACTTTTCAGTTGAATTCGTAGATTCGTATCAACTTATACATAAGTACAAAAAAGCGTTTAATTCTTAGATTATTTTCCCCATTTTCTGATCAATCATTCTAAATTGGAATTCATATCATTTCTCTACTCAGCGTTTAATAGGTGAATTGAAAATACATAAGAGAGTATTATTATTTTGTTGTAACTATTATCAATAATAAATTT
This sequence comes from Ascarosepion bandense, assembly GCA_037127315.1. Lineage (NCBI taxonomy): Eukaryota > Metazoa > Mollusca > Cephalopoda > Sepiida > Sepiidae > Ascarosepion > Ascarosepion bandense. The sequence goes on along the minus strand of JBBBDQ010001763.1, from coordinate 2,477,358 downwards.
TGTATAAGTATTTTGCACACAACAAAAGAAACGCTTAATAAAGTTATAAAAACAACTAAAACTGAGTCTGTTGTATTTTCTCTGCAGGTTTTAATGCATAACATCCCTTTAGAAATCCGATGTTATTTAACGAATTAAACATTCATTCCCTTTTAAAAATCATGATGAAACCTAATCAGCACGCCATGGAACCAAAAATGAAATTTATGGAGGAAATTATTTGCTTAATGGAAATTTCACTTGCTCTGTTTTATTATCGATCATTTATAGATAGAAAGAAATTGATTCTGTATTAATGTTTGCAAGTTTGGGCCATCCAGTATGAGAGGTGACAAATATCAAAATATTTCAATCAACCCAAAATCTAAAATGATTTATATTCAAATAGATCCAGTGTGGAGAAAGGGATATATACTCATATATATATATATATATATATATATATATATATATATATATATATATACCAACAAGAAATGATCAACATCAAGCTTACCCATCAGTATAACTACCCTGTAAACATAACATCAACGTCTGCAGGTGGAAACAGAAGTGTTACAAAGTTACCACTGTTTGTTTTTACTTACGTCAATGGCTTATATTCAGAAGATTTGCAATCCATACAACCTCAGGACAATATTCAAAAGCAGATCGAATAGGGTAACATAACCAAGAAGTGCTCCTATTCAATTCTTTGCAGTTGTAGCAAAAAAAATAAAAATAAAAAGGTGAAATAAGCCACTCCCTAAAATTAAGGCTGAAGGAACATCGAAAAGCTGTAAGACAATGAAATTAGACTTGGCTGATCGTGTATGGAGGGAAAACGACATGTATGAAGGGAAAATGTCAGCCCGAGTTGAATGAAGTGAAAATACTGGACAAAGAACACTGGAGAAACGTCGAAAAGAATCAACAGATATGATAGGCTATAAGGACCTCCTTAGTAGATTTTACATAGATATAAATACACTATGAAAACCACTAAGAAAGAAAGACAAATGGCAGAAAGTCTTCAGCAGCAACCCTAGCGCTACTCATCAGCAAGAATGTTAAATTTAAGGCTCCATATTGACTATTTGACAATCCTTGGGTTGTGTACTGGGTACTTGAACTTAGTGGAAAGAGGCAAACAATAAGCAGTACTAGAAATAAGAACCAGACAAAATGTCTTTCGACATGGAGCGAGTAGAACGAGAATTTTCTGGACCAGTAGATGAAATAAAGGGTTCAGTTCAGAATTTTCTGTTGATTAATTTGTTCGATATACACCTCACGAAGGCCGAGGGGTGTGTACATTATGATAACAACAACAAAGATTAAGATAATCGTCCGAATATATATAGTATAAATAAAAATCCAACTCCTATGAGTTACTTTTAGAAAAAAAAAAAAGAAAACAATGGACGATGTAAAACTATTTTCCCAACAATAAAACATGGCGGTGAAAATATCATTTCCTGTTTTTTGTTTTGTTTTTTGTTTTTTTGTTTTTTGATTTTTTTGTTTTTTTGTTTTTGTTTTTTGTTTTTTTTTGTTTTGTTTTTTTTTTTTTTTGTTTTTTTCGTTGCAGGTACCGATAAACTAAGCAGAATTGAGAGGCGGGGAAATTCGTTAAAATATCGGTCATATTCTTTAAAAAAAACTTTTACTTTCTGCAATCCTGTTTAGACTTGGTTGGCTATTCTTAACAAGACAACGACCGGAAACATATTTTGGAAATCAAATGCTTTCCTAAAAATAAGATTAGTGTAATGACCTTTTCAATCGCCTGACCTAAATCTATTTTAATATTTTCGCATAAATTGAACATTGCTGTACATAAATGGAAATCTGAAAATTTCTGCATAGAAGAATGGCTGAAAATCCCATCGAGAGATCCGGAAACAACGAATGCTACAGAAAACATTTAATTGCAATGATCGATGCCAAATGAGCCTCAACTTAACATTAATTGAGATGATTGAGTAATTATTAAAATGTCATGAAAATAAAGTATTAATAATTATAGACAGAAAATAATAATATTCAATATTATCAATTCACATATTAAACACTTTCATTAATGTTTATTGAGTAGATAAATGTCATCAAAAGTTGTGACCATTATTCTTCATGAGCACGAAGTTGACCACAAATAGATATTTTGATATTTGTTATGACTTTGATTTATAATTTTAACGTAGGTAAGTCAACTAACAGCAAGCTAAAACATTAAATCTTAAGCTGTGTATTTTCCTGTTTATTTTTATAAAGTTTTGTGATAACATTTAAGACAATGAATATTATAAAATGAATCATTAGGTTTTTTTTAATTATCAATACGATATCAATAAGTTTAATAATGAAAAATAACTTATTTTACAGAAAAAATAATTGTCTTTCAACATAATCTCTTTCCTCGTCGATGTAATTTACCCAGCATTTCTGTTTTGATCACAGAGATCGGACATTATACTTTTTCAGATCAAAATTTTGCTAATAACTGACCGCGTTCTTAAACGCGTTTTAAGTATTACAACTGCTTGTGTTCGGATTATTTATTTTTCATGATTAAAAATATACATTATAATCAGCAATGACAGTCAAATAAAAATGTAAGAATAACAGTAAAAGTAGGAAATTAAATAATTTGTATTTATTTTAAGGAATGTAAAGAGTCGTTATTTTTAAAACTATTACTTTGCGAGAGAAAAACTCTATTTCAACTGTTAAGTGGAAACTATTCTCTTTCAAAGACAAAAACATTCCCTTTGGTCGAAGCAACAGTTTCTAACTAACATCTGTATTTATTAAGAGGAAAATATTGGAATATATCCGAGGAAATCTTTCGAAAAACTCATGAAACTCGTAGACTAAAAGAAACTCTGTGACACATGACAAGTAATCGATTTCCTTTATTTTGATTTTAGAACGAAAGAACAGTCAATTTCATATTGACGATGAAATGAAGAATGGAAAAAAAGCATGATTTGAGAAATATTTCGAAAATGAAAAAAATTAGTGAAAATAATGCTAAAAAGGTAGAAATTGAAAATAAAATACTATGGCTTTATTATATGCTCCAAGAATATTGCACAATAAAGTTGATGAGGCGAAGATTTATATTATTATTTATTTGTTTATTTTATCAATTTTCTTTTTCTTTTTCAGCAACAATGATATCAGCAATTCTTTTCCAGGCAAACAAAAGGCTGTTCTTCAGGTAAAAATGTCTCTTAAAGACTAAACAATCTTTGCAAAGCACTATCCAGTTGTCACTTATCGAAAAATGTTTTCCTTCGTGGCCAATGGCAGGCTTTCCGCGCGATTTGGACAGTTTTTGAGGCTCAATATTTTCCTCCTTCGGCAAATGAAAAATGAAGGATGCCTAGATGTTGTATTTCTCATTGGCTCATACATGGCATGAAAATGAATTAGAATTGCAATGTTTAAAAGCCAAACACTTTCTTTTTAATGTCTTGTATGTTTATCATTCAAAATTATATACGAGTATGTGTAAGGGTGTATAAAATGTTGTGAGTTCACAGTCTAGAACAGCGTTTCTCAACCGGTACACCCCGGGCAAACTGATGTGCTCTGGAAGGTAGCCAGGTGCGCCTGAAGTCAATATAAGAGTAATTTATGAGTTATGGATATATTTTTAAATATTTTTATAAAGTTGGAAACATCAAGCATGTCGCTTCCATGTCCAAGTCAAGTCATTGCTTTTTGATATTTTAAACTGGATGCTAAATCCCTTAACCTTTGAATAGAAGTGGATAATTCTTTCTCTTTTACCATCCTCAAGAAATTTAAATTACTGGCTTCTGTTAAAAATTTTAAAAAAATGGCAGATTCTTCATATATCCCAAATACTGTCCGATTTTTTCTGGTCGTTAAAATAAAAAAGGTAATATCTAATTGTTGATTTGAGTTCAGCATATACATTTGCACGAAAATAAGACTAATTTAGAAAAAATTGAAGGGATAAAAGCCTTCGGGACCTAAAACGAAAATTTACCAAATTAACATTGTATATTAACCGTATATATCGTCAGTATATTCTAAAATTTTCACTAATTTTATTATGAGAGCGCAGACTTGAATAATAAAATCTGATATCGTATTACAACCAATTTTAGTTCAGTCTGTGTTTTATTAATACATATCAGTACAATGAAATGATTGTCTTCAATTTCATATTTTGAGAATGTATTTTAACATAACCGAGAATTAAGATGTTTAATGCGAACTCCCCCTCTCTCTCTCTCTCTCTCTCTCTCTCTCTCTCTCTCTCTCTCTCATATGATTTTGTTTCTTTTATTCAGTGAATATTTACATCAAGGGCAAAACATTAGACTAATGTAGATTAATCAAAATTTTACAGGCAGCTTGTCTCTCAGAAATATAATCATCTGTAAAATGAATAAAGTAATTTCAGACCAGAGGTTTTAAACAGCTCATCTAAGTAGATAAATATTAGCGATCACTAAATGTACATTAGCAGACAAATATATCATAATAGTCATTATCATATGAATTGAGTCGCTATGAAAAATTGTATTAGCCCACTTCAGTCAAGACACGTGAAAAATCATTATTTATTAAAGCAGATCGATGTTAGAATTGCTGAAGCATTTATTTTTATCTGATAAAAATCGCTAGTTACTTTTATCTTGTAGTAAACTTCGAATGCTTTCTCATATAAAATTATTATTATTATCATGTAATTTTTCATCATATTTCGATTTCTGCTTTGGTCTCACTACCAACCAAGTCTGCGGGGAGACCTAAGGCAGGTCGTGGCGTGTTGTTATGGCTCCATTTCATGTTTTTCTATCTTCCCTATCATCCCTAGCATTACATAGATAAAGTTTTCCTTAGTGTGTGGGCTGTACTTAATAAGACAATTTTTTGTATATCTCTTAAGCTGGGGTTTCCAGGGATTCTTTCAATGTGTTGTTTTGTTCCATTTTTTATCATTCCAAGTGCACCTACTATCACTGGCACAACTCTTGTTTTCAATTTCCACATTTTTTCTATTTCATTTTCCAGGTCTTTATATTTTGACAGTTTTTCAAATTCCTTGATTGCTATGTTACAATCCGCTGGATAAGCCATATCAATTAATAGACAAGTTTTCTCCTTCTGGTTTTTAACAATAATGTCTGGCCTGTTTGCTTCAATTTTTCTGTCTGTGTAGATGGTGTAATCCCATAGAATGGTTACATCTTCTATTTCTGTAACCGGTGCTGGGTGATGTTCATACCAGTGTTTGTTTACAGATTTTCCATAATGTTTGCACATTGTCCAATGTAAATATTGCCACACTCTATCGTGGCGATTTTTATATTCATTTGGGGCAAGCACAGAACAGCCTGAGATTAGGTGGTCTATTGTTTCTTGGTGTTTATCACAAAACCTGCATTTTGGATCCATATTATTATGCATAATATTTGCCTGAAAGTTTCTAGTGAAAAGACTTTGGTCTTGTGCTGCAAGAATAAAGCCTTCAGTTTCAGACTTTAATCCAGATGCACGTAACCATCGATGAGTATTAACTTTGTCAGCATTGAATTTATTGGCACGTTCTGGATATTGGCCATGCAGAGGTTTGTCTTGCCAGCGCTGTTTCATCTTTTCAAGAGCTTTATCTTTGGCTTTCATTTTCATATTTTTTGCCGCAATAGTTGGTTCTTGGCTTCTGTTTTGCTTTTCTACAGAATCTACTAACTGAAATTGTTTCTGAATATTTATCATAGAATCTGCATTTTGTGCCTACACAGCTTTTTAGTATGTACTTGGTAATTTCTAGTTAGCAAGCATTGGTCCTGTACAGCAAGAATAAAATTTTCGGTTTCGGCTTTTAATCCTGCATCACTAATGAGTATGGTTTTGTCGGCTTAGTTCAGTCTAAAGGGGTATTAAGGACATGCCGAACAGAAGAGGCGACAGGGAATCTCTTTGAAAAATTCCTCATGGGATATTCAATTGAAAGTGGCAGTATCTTTGGTTTGATTTAGGTTATAATGTGGTTTTCCACAGATTCATGCTGCATTGAAGGATATTTACTATCTCCGAGTATACTTTGTACAATTCCAAATCCTTAAGTATCCAAGATTATTGCATACTATCAAATGCTTTACGGTAATCTATCCAAGTCATGCTAAGATTTCTACCTTTTTTCTGAGTTTTCTAGGATCATTTTATTTATTACTAGTTGATCTCTACAACCATATGAACCTCTTCGACATCCCTTTTGTTCCAGGAGAAGAATGTTGTTTACAACTTGAAAAGAGTAAGTTTGTCAAGACAAACGTGATCCATTTATATGTGGTGGATAGACATGTTATTGGACTATAGTTTTTGTATCATATGTTTTATCCGTTTTTGGTAGAAGATATGTAATACTTTCAGTAATCCATTCTTGAATTTCTATTGGGGTTATTAATTAGTACTGATAGCTTTTATGCAAGAGTTTTATGGATTGATGACTGATGATAGCCAAAAGTTGCGTACAGTTCCTGAAGAATTCATTTTGAGGATTTCTTTAGAGATTGCTTAACATTATTTTTGACCATTCATTATATTTGTCCTTTCTCATACTTCTTTTTATTATTATTATTATTATTATCATTATTATTGAGTGAGTGAGTGAGTGAGTGAGTGAGTGAGTGAGTGAGTGAGTGAGTGAGTGAGTGGGCAACATGCAAAAAAGTGAGGCTGAACAGCCCAATATGTTTAACAAATTATAACGAGTGGACTCGTGCCGTCAAAATATATCGATATACTATCTAAAATGGCGACAACATACATATTAATGTATCTACTACTGAGTAACTTACATTAAGATATAAGAAAAATAATACAACCCTCCAAGCGTGACAGGAAAGAGATGTGTGTGTGTATGTGTGTGCGTGCGTGTGTGTGCCCGCGTATGTGTGTGAATACACATTCTAGGTAAAATTAAGTAAATAATTCACATAGACAACAACGGATTATATAGAGATGATAAATTACTGATAGTACCAGAAAACAAAAGAGAAATTGATAGAATAAGAAAAATGCTTTTCAAACTTTTCAAAAATCTAGGCTTTGAAAAAGTAGTTGAAATGACGGTTATTCAATATTTAGATTGAGAATTTCAGTTACAAACTGACAGTGTCCCTACATATATGAAAACAAACACAGCTTTAAATTACGTAAACACAAGATCTAACCACACAAACACATCGGTAAATGAATAGAACACAGGCTATGAAGAAATTCGTCTTTGATGAAAAGAAAAAAGATTATAAAGATGTCTTATAGGATGACTATAAGAACAAATTAGAATACAAACCACAGCCAAACAAACAAACAAACAAACAAAAAATAATGATAAAAATCGAAATATTATTTGATTCAACCCATCGTTTAACTTAGAATTAAAACCCAAAATAGGGCAAATATTTTTTAAATTAATCAATAAACACTTCCCAAAAACATCAGAATTAAACAAAATTTTCAATAAGAATTCAATCAAATTATGTTATAGCTGTACTAGTAATTTAGAAAATTACATAAAAACAAAACGCCAGAAACCTAAATAATAACATACAAAATGACATCACTAACAAGTAATGTAATTGTAGGGACAAAAACATATGCCCACTTAACGGACTTTGTAAAAGAGAAGTGGTTATTTACAAAGCAGAGGTACATGACGTAGATGGACAAATAAAAACATATTAAAAGTCTACTAAAACATTTTTAAAAACAGATGGAATAATTATAAAACTATATTTAATCTGGAAAACCTCAAAAATTGTACCAAACTGGCTATCTACGTGTGAAAATTAAAACTGAAAAATGGAAATACCCTGATATAACTTGAAGTATAGTGAAAATAGCCAAACTATACAACAGTGTCTATGCTGATTGTGCCAGGAATAAAAGTTAGCTATTATGTTGTTCCTAGAACAAAAAACTACTAAATGAAAGATCAGAAATTATTTCCAGATGTAATCACAATATAAATACATACTAGGATCATACATACCTGGATGAAAATGTTGTAAGATAATTATACTATATTTAAGTTCATCTTGAAAAACCCACCGAGAGCTAACTCGGAGGGAAAAGGAGGGGAAGTAAAAAAAGAAACAAACGAAGTACATAAACAAATGTCAAATACTCGTAGTTAAGAAAAAACCCCAAGACGAAAACATTAACACTAAAGCGCTCACTGCAAAGGTAGAGCAACAAAGACAGAAAATCTAAGCAAGAGCCAACACACACACACATATATATATATATATATATATATATATATATATATATATATATATATATATATATGACCAATATCTGTATATGCCTATATTTTACTTCCTACCTAAATTTTGGGTCTGTTACTCTCTGAGTCGTTTTCATTGATTCTTTCCTCTCATTTCTTTCTTTCTCTTTTGTTTTCCTCTTTGTTTTTTATTTCCTATGTGTCCTTCTCTTTCCCCCTTTCTTTCCTCCTTTTTTTGATTTCTCTTTTTGTCTTCTCATCTTTCCTATCCTATTTACCTCGTACGAAAAATTTTCCAATAATAAAAAGAAATCAATTTCCATAAATTTTCTTCTCAAAAATAACGTTTATTACCATTATTATTAACTATTTGATAAGATATTGTTCATTCAATGTCAAAACAAAATGTACAATTTTGTAGTAGATTGTAGTTTGTATATAAAGTATAATTTATGATAAATATTCATTGCTTTATTTTTATATTGAGCACTGTTTTAAATTAATGTTTTGAACGTTGCAAATATTTTAGTCGTTCCTTATTCATTTGGATAAATATATCACGCTCTTTATTATAATAGAGAGGATTATTGTGTGTGATATCATCTTACCAGAGAGCAATTTTATGTACCTAATTCCCTCTGAGGTCTATGAGCAAAAAGGTCACTGTACGAAAGTCATCTATGCACACCTGGGACGTTTCGTTTAGATGGAATTTGTTTTGCAGATGATATGTGCATTTCTGCACAAAGTAATTCTCTGTAGCCCTGGGATGCTGATGCATCCAGAATTTTTCTCACCCTTCTTTATTATAGCCAATTCCCTTATTACGACAGAAATAATTGCAGTTTTAAGTTTCCACTTTTTTGTTACGCTTATAATTCTAAAGTTTCTGAATTTTTTTAAATAAACATTTTTTAGATTTCCGTGGACAAGTTATATCAATAAGTTGGCAGATTCTTTTAAAAAAAAAACTTTTATGACTATGTCTGGTCTATTTGTGTCAATTTTCCTGTCAGTGAGTATTGAGAAATATCCATGATATAGTCAATCCATCACCATTTGTGACATTATTCGGGTGGCGTTTGTATCCGGGACTTCAATAACATATTATTATTATTATGTCATTTTTCATCATATTTCGATTTCTGCTTTGGTCTCACTACCAACCAAGTCTGCGGGGAGACCTAAGGCAGGTAGTGGCGCGTTGTTATGGCTCCATTTCATGTTTTTCTATCTTCCCTATCATCTCCAGCATTACATAGATAAAGTTTTCCTTAGTGTGTGGGCTGTACTTAATAATACAATTTTTTGTATTTTTTTTTATTATTATTATTATTATTTTATTTTTATTATTATTATTATTATTTTGTATTATTATTATTATTATTATTATTATTATTATTTCCTCTGATTTCTGTTGTATACACAATTCCTTCCAGGTCCAAACCAGAGACCAATGATCAAGAATGTCTTCATTCTGATAGTTTATGTAAAAAAATAAAAATTAAAAAAAGATTACACACATTTTACACAGATAAAGCTCTTCGAAATGTATGTGCTGTATTTGTGAGTACAATATTTTGTATTTCTTTAAGACTGGAGCCACAAGGAATCACTCCAACGTGTCTAGCGGACCCTTTTTCAATCAATCCGAGGGCTCAAACTACAACTGGAATTTTTTATTATTATTATTTTTTGTATTTTTTTTTATTATTATTATTATTATTTTATTTTTATTATTATTATTATTATTATTATTATTATTTTGTATTTTTATTATTATTATTATTATTATTATTATTATTATTATTATTATTTCCTCTGATTTCTGTTGTATACACAATTCCTTCCAGATCCAAACCAGAGACCAATGATCAAGAATGTCTTCATTCTGATAGTTTATGTAAAAAAATAAAAATTAAAAAAAGATTACACACATTTATACAGATAAAGCTCTCCGAAATGTATGTGCTGTATTTGTGAGTACAATATTTTGTATTTCTTTAAGACTTGAGCCACAAGGAATCACTCCAACTTGTCTAGCGGACCCATTTTCAATCAATCCGAGGGCTCAAACTACAACTGGAATTACTGATGTCCTCATGTGCTACATTTTTTAGATTTTCATTTCAAGATCCTTGTATTTTGATAGTTTTTTCAAGATTATTATTATGTCATTTTTCATCATATTTCGATTTCTGCTTTGGTCTCACTACCAACCAAGTCTGCGGGGAGACCTAAGGCAGGTAGTGGCGTGTTGTTATGACTCCATTTCATGTTTTTCTATCTTCCCTATCATCCCCAGCATTACATAGATAACGTTTTCCTTAGTGTGTGGGCTGTACTTAATAAGACAATTTTTTGTATATCTCTTAAGCTGGGGTTTCCAGGGATTCTTTCAATGTGTTGTTTTGTTCCATTTTTTATCATTCCAAGTGCACCTACTATCACTGGTACAACGCTTGTTTTCAATTTCCACATTTTTTCTATTTCAATTTCCAGGTCTTTATATTTTGACAGTTTTTCAAATTCCTTGGTTGCTATGTTACAATCCGCTGGACAAGCCATATCAATTAATAGACAAGTTTTCTCCTTCTGGTTTTTAACAATAATGTCTGGCCTGTTTGCTTCAATTTTTCTGTCTGTGTAGATGGTGTAATCCCATAGAATGGTTACATCTTCTATTTCTGTAACCGGTGCTGGATGATGTTCATACCAGTGTTTGTTTACAGCTTTTCCATAATGTTTGCACATTGCCCAATGTAAATATTGCCCAACTCTATCGTGGCGATTTTTATATTCGTTTGGGGCAAGCACAGAACAGCCTGAGATTAGGTGGTCTATTGTTTCTTGGTGTTTGTCACAAAACCTGCATTTTGGATCCATATTATTATGCATAATATTTGCCTGAAAGTTTCTAGTGAAAAGACTTTGGTCTTGTGCTGCAAGTATAAATCCTTCAGTTTCAGACTTTAATCCAGATGCACGTAACCATCGATGAGTATTAACTTTGTCAACATTGGATTTATTGGCACATACTGGATATTGGCCATGCAGAGGTTTGTCTTGCCAGCGCTGTTTCATCTTTTCAAGAGCTTTATCTTTGGCTTTCATTTTCATATTTTTTGCTGCAATAGTTGGTTCTTGGCTACTGTTTTGCTTTTCCACAGAATCTACTAACTGTAATTCTTGTTTGTATTTACTGCCTTCTTTTATTATTGAATATTTTTTCTTTCTTTCTTCATGTTGCCTTACTAATTGTATCATCCAATCCTTTGTTGTTTCTATGTATGTTAGTAAGCCAATAGTTGTTGTCTTGTATGACAATTCCAGCTGAATAAGACCCCTTCCACCTTCTTTACGGGGTATGTATAGACGGTCTACATCAGCCTTTGGGTGATGCATCCTATGCTTAGAAAGAAGCTTTCTTGTTTTAGCATCCATTCGCCTGATGTCGTTTAGAGTCCAGTTTAAGATGTTGAAGCTATATTGGACAACTGGGATTGCAAGGCTATTAATGGCCATAACTCTATTCTGTGAATTTATTATTATTATTATTATTATTATTATTATTATTATTATTATTATTATTGTGATCTATGTAAATAAAATGTTGTTGACACCTTTCAAGAGAAAATCATCGATACATATTTATTAATCAAAACATATGCAGTTGTTAAAATCATAACAAAAGAAGTAATACACAAGTAAATGCCAAAATTTTAGGCTTTTTGTTATTTAAATTCGAAGCGCTAGTAATTTATTTTATTTAACATTGGCATAATTCCTCGTCTATTCGGTACCGTCACAGGCTTTCTGAAAAAAGACCATCTTTAAACTTAAATATCCATTTTATTTGAAAAATAATGGCCTGAATCTCATCTAAAATTTAAAGAAAAAATTTTTTTCGTAATGCGTGACAAACCTTGACATCGAAAACCTTAAAAGTTAAGGTGGAATTTAAGTAAAATAGACTAAAAAGCAATAGTTGTTTCCAGTCAAAGCGAAACCGTAGATTGAAAGAAAAATCAATGGATATGCCAAATTTTGATTTCTTGTATCGATGTCAAATAAGTTTTCCGTCAAAAACTGAATTTTGAAGGCTAAATAAGTCCTTTGAGTAAATGTTATCATGGCTGAGACTAAGAACGACAATTATACCTACTTAAAGCAATGCCGGGAGCTAAATCAAAATAAAAGGGCTGAAAACCTGATTTTGATCAGACCCGATTGGATATCGGGTTATCGATTTCCAATATCGGAGTCAACTAAGTCATTCAAGGATAAACTAACCTAAGTAAGTCCATTAAAACTTATCGTACCCATCGGGAGTAAAATCGAAGAAAATGAGCCATATTGATGGCTGAATATCGGTTTTTGATCAAATTCGATAGAATATCGGGGGTATCGATTTCCGATATCAGGGAAAAATGAGTCGTCTGAGAAGATCTACTAATGTTTGAGACTAAAAACTATATATTTACCAAGTTAGAGTAAATTTTGCAGCAAGAACCTCGATTAAAGAACTGAAATCCTGATCTTGATCAGACCTGATTGAATATCGGGGTATCGACTTCCGGTATCAGGGGAAATCGGAAAAAATAAGTAGCCCATGACCTGACCGGAAGCCTAAAGAATATTTTTGTAAAGTTTGGTGAGAATCGAATAAAGATTTTGGATTCGTATAAAGGACATACAAACAGACACACACACAAAAATCTTGCCTTTTATATATATATAGATGATTCAAATTTATGAAAATGTATTAAAATAGCGGTGTTGCGACTGAAAAAGATGGACAAAATTGGCAAGAAGTTATTGAATTGATAATGTCAATTGATTTTGTTTTGTCCGTAAAATTATAATTATTGCTCAGTTCACATTCCTTTCCCGGTATTTTGAACTAGAGAAGGGTTTTTCTGTTTAAGTACAGAACAATGTAGTTTACACTTCTTCCTCCAAATTTAACGCTACTTTTAGTGCAGTGGGGAAAATATCGTTCCTTAGGACTGCGGCGAACGAAACTTTTCCCGTCACAACCGAACAGGTTAAACTTTGACTTATCGCTGAAATGAACACAATCACACTGTTCTTCTGTCCATATGAGGTGTTCAGTGGCAAATTTCAGTCGGCTCATTCGATTCTTTTTAGAAATGTAAGGCTTCGTAGAGGCTACTCGACTATTCAGATTTATTTCATTAAGTCTTCGAAAAATAGTGTGCCTTGATATTTTTATGCCAAGGTTAACCATAGCTCATTTTTTTTATTCGTTACCAATCCATCTGGCTTCTCTTGCAGTAGATATTCTAGGCCTGCCAGGTGGTTTCTTGGCTTCACATGACCCAGTTTCCTCAGGTTTTAGATTTCCCCACACTTTTTGAAATATCCCCAATCGTGAGTTTATCTTGATTATGTAACTTGCCTATTAGTTTTCTAAGTTCCAATGATGTCACAGATTTTTTCGCCATGTTTACAATGCAAGAGCCAGCAAAGAGCCGGTGTAATTTAGTAAAATACCCGATTTTATATTCTTACCCTAGAAGATTTTTTTCAATAATGCAAGATAGTTATTAAATTTTATGGATTTATTTAATCGTTCTGATGTTTTTGATCCTCTATTTTTTTCGAATGCTATTTAATTATTCTTATAACTTTCTCAAAATAAATTTATGTACTTTATATTTTGGAATTATATAATTTACTTTTATATCCTTTTTTTCTTTGATAAAATGTTCTTTGAAGCTTTAAAATAAAAAGTTATTTCATATTGAGACTTTTTCTTAACATCGTTCTGATCTTTATGCTCGCTACAGTGTGTATATATATATATATATATATATATATATATATATATATATTCCATTTTCAAACGAGTTATTTCTACTATAAGTGGTGTCTTCAGGCGATTTTTAAAATAACTCGTTTAAAAATGGAAAATATTCAAAAGTTCTACAATATAACTGTATTGAACACATTTTAATACACATATACACTGGTCTAATCTTATTATGACCAAAAACTAAGTATTAAACGATCAATATATATATATATATATATATATATATATATATATATTAAAGAGAGAACGTATAAATGCTTGATACATGTTTTTCAGTCCGATTGCTACGGATTAAATCACCTTTAACTGACTTAAATTCTAATTCCAGCAATTTAAAAACGCCGGATTTTGTCAAATACATCTTGCTTAACACACTTAACCCTTACCATTATTGGTAACGACTGTAATGACAGTCGAAAGTAGTCAAATGTATGAAAATGAACTTTCACAGTTTAATATTTTTAATACTGATGTAAAGAAAATAAATTCACTCAGAAGTTAGAAAAATAACTTCTTAAAGTTAAATAGACAGAACTCTCTCTCTCTCTCTCTCTCTCTCTTTCTGTTAATTCAAGTTGTAAACTCAAACAGAAAATATTCTTAAGCCCCAAAAGCCACTGTACATCAAATTAATGAACATAACAAAATGTTTACTTTGATTGATTGATGTGTTTTTTACGAATTATCAAGCATTAGAAGATTATTTAAAGCTAGAAAATACTTTATCATTGTGAGAATTTGGCGGAGATATTAATGATTTTACTGGACCCTGATCTTACTAATTAATCCATAGATGAAAGAAAAACATGTTGATTTAGATCTTTGTGCGTAAGTGAATATAACGAACCCAAATGAAATGGGAACACGACTCTCAAATCACCAATTCCTATCCGTTATCTAATGCACTAACCGCACATTCAAGCTAGTAATCCTAAGCGGCCACCTCTCTAAGTACTAACCAGGCTTAACGTTGCTTAACTTCAGTAATAGTACGAAAACCGGTTTTTCTACATGATAATGTTCTAGACTGCTTGTCATGAATATTTTGGTCAAAACTTGTATTTTTGACTGTTGAGAAATCCATCATTTTAAATTGCAATTTGTGTCTATATATTATCCACGGGCCGCTTGAGAAAAAACAACTTTATTTTACAACGTTTTATGTCAAGCAACAGTATATTTCGGAGTTTCCTGAATTCGAATTGCGAGTCAATTAGCAAAAGATTTGGGCATTTAAAATGGTCTTTTCTAAATTTTGACAATGTTCATTGAAATTTCATGCATAAAGATGAACTGCTTTTTAATACAGGATTTTATTATGAAGAAAACAGAAGTTGGTGACAAAATAAGTGAAGAAATTGGTATTAATAACTACATCCTATTAATATTGTAGTATAATTCTTAGAAACAATTCATATTAGCTTAATGTAAGTTTAGTGAACTCTGAATACAATCAGAGATCTCCTGAATATATGTATGTATTCAGTATAGATCCATTAATGGAGGAAATGAATCATACCACATTCTTATTATTACAGAGGAAAGACGTCCTTGAACAGATAAGGCATTTTTACTCCCTACGAGGTTGTGGTGAATTGCCAGAAGCATGAAGAGGTTCTTTTTCGTTCTCACGCGAACTGGATTTAATTCTGCTGCATTTTCGTAGTCTACGAGTGACTTTTTCGTCCTCTGAAGTGGGTGTACTCTCTTCTGAGAGATCCGTTTGTCGCCACTCGAGTGATCATCATAATCCTCATCGTCTGTTCTTCAGAATCTTCAGAAGGAGACCATGTTTCTGTCCTGGTCTCTTCAAAATCCATTGAAGTGTCCTGATAACAGCCTCGCTTACACTTGTGGACCACGACTCAATCTTTGCTAGAGCCAAGTCTATTGGGCTGGATATCAGCTGAAATTTGAATAACGTTATCTTTTAAGAAGTTTAGTTGTGCCAACGTTTACAATTTATATAATTTTTGTGTCTTGGAGACTAGGGAATAATTGAAAAAATGAAGCAGATGTGTTTGGAATCAAAGATATCTGACAGCTCGCAAATACGGCCACGGATTGGAAGGATATTAAAAAAAATTTTTTTTAACAATATCTGTAATAAATCATAGTTTAAAAGCTTGGAAATAAAGTCCATACGATCATGAACATGAAAGAATCAGGATTTAAATGTGAAACATTCCCAGTCATTGAGACAAGTCATCTAAGATTGGTATTTTTAAGGAGCATGTTTTGATAAAGCGTTGTGATCGCAGTCCGGTAACTGAGATAGATAGATAGATAGATAGATAGATAGATAGATAGATAGATAGATAGATAGATAGATAGATAGATAGATAGATAGATATAAAGTAACTAGAAAATATAGAGTCATAGCTTAAAGTGTTTGAAGCTGTTACAAAAAAAATCGAACCTATTGATCATCAAAATGTACTCAGATTAAATAATGATACCCGAAGCTGGTATTATTTGCTTTGGAGATAGATAGATAGATAGATAGATAGATAGATAGATAGATAGATAGATAGATAGATAGATAGATAGATCAATTTACAAATACATTGATTTCAAATCGATGTTGACGATATTACTTTTAGTACTGTTCATGGTGAGAACAAAGTTAATGTATAAAACGTCGCCGTATTTCTACATTTATGTTGTCTATACATATTTATGATCGTATACCAGTGATGAAGAATTGGGCTGTGTTCCAACATCACTTTCGATTAGATTATTCACAATAAAGATGCTTCAGACAGAGTGGTCAAAATGTAAAAAAAAGACGACCATTTCTTTTATTACATTGTCTCTCTTCCTCAAAATCAGCACGTAATCCAAAAATTAACATTCGCTTGATGCAATAATATCTTAGTGTTTATCATTTCACCTCATGAAAGGCGATAAACTAAGACGAGAGTGAAGGAAACTGAGAAAAACGCTACTGACTAGAAAGGACAATAAAAAGAACAAGAGACAGAAAATGGCGATAAAGTCACTAAGATACGAAAAATGAAGGAAACTAAGAAAAACGTTGCTGACTAGCAAAGACAATAGAACATGATTTAAGGCGACAGAAGTGATTAAGGTTACATTTTAATTTTTGAAAATCGTACTTGATAAGACGATGTGCGTTGTTGTTGTGCAGTGGATATCGACTCGGAACGACAAATTTACGCACAAATTTCTTGGTAGTAAACCTAGCAATTGACTCAGTGTAATCGTTTCAATTCATATCAGTAGAAAACGTTCGACCGAGAAGGAGCAATGAGTCACTCTCCTGGAGGTTAGCCCCAGCCATTGTGATGAAATGTAAAGACAATTAAATGAGAGTAGTTTACTTCCAAGGGCATTAAAATTAACACGTTATTTCTTGCTTCAGTTAACAACAGATAAAGATAATTTTCGAGATCAGCTGCAAATTTTATGGAAGCTATCAGATTTAATATAGAGACAGAAGTAAATAGCTGTATCATCGACATAACTACCTCATTACCTACATACACAACCCGCTATAGGCACCGTTAAAGAATTGGTGGCACTTTGTCTAAAGAACGCTCTGCAGCGTGCAACTAATGCAGTGTATGTTTTTATGTCTATACTGTCGATATCAGTAAATGCTCTATCGCTGAGCACTATTCCTCTACAAATACAGAACATTTTGAACAATACATATATAAAAGTACATGTGTATATATAGCGAGAGAGACAGAGAGAATGTGTGTGTGTGTGTGTGTGTGTGTGTGTGTGTGTGTGTGTGTGTGTGTGTGTGTGTGTGTGTGTGTGTTTTCTAAGTCTCCAGAAGTTGGGTGAATAACCCATTGGACTCTTCTGGCAATTCTTTAAATTGTTAACGTTACAAATAAAACGGCAAGCTCTGAAATGCTTTTTTAGCTCCCAGCTCGATAGTAGTTTTGCAATTATATTTTTACTGGCAAATTATCACAAATGTAAATAATTCCGTCATTTATTGTCGGCATGAGTAAATAAGTTTGTATATCATAGTGAGGGAGGTAGAAGCGGTTAAATACTGTCACTAGTTCATGAATTATCCAAACGATTAATTGTATTGTATTTATTGCTAAGTTTCAGTTAATGTATTATTTGCCTTTTCTTTAGTGGATGTAGATCTAATAATCTTTTAAACGTACCTTTTATCTTTTTAATTGTTTTAACATTCAATAAATGACGAATTGTCATTTGTTTTATGACTGAAAAATTTTTATTGTTAATAATTTAAAAATTTGATGCCTTTAATTAAATTAAACAAAAATAAATCGGTGATTTAAGTGTAAAAAAACAATATTTTAAAATCAGCCGGAATAATCATTTTGCTGGAATTATCTCTCGACAATGTCAATTTGTCATGATTAAAGGTTTTCATTGTCCATTAGAATAAATGTGTTTGTTTCCAATTTTATTTTCCTTTTAGATATGACAAACAAGGTTTCTATTCCGAGGTTCGGGAGTTCATAGCTTCGTAGTTGCATGATGCATTGAGGATATTAAGGAAATGGACAATCATGTGTTGAGCTCATTAAGACCCCTAAGAAAATCGTCATCACAAATGATGTGAATGAAATAAGAATGTTATGTTTAATTTAGGAGATTTAACTACCATAATAGTTTCTTACCTTCCGCATGAACTTGTTTACACCAAGATATTGAAATTATATATATATATATATATATATGTGTGTGTGTGTGTGTGTGTGTGTGTGTGTGTGTGTGTGTGTGTGTGTGATAACGATATATTTATATATCAAGAAAAATATTAGGGAAAACGTTTATGACAAAGCGGAACAAGTTTACCTGTGATGCGTTTCGTTTCTTTAGGATTTCATCTTTTTTTTCCATTTTATCATACTTATCTATCTATCTATCTATCTATCTATCTATCTATCTATCTATCTATCTGTTTGTCTGTCTGTCTGTCTGTCTGTCTGTCTGTATGTGTGTGTGTGTATGTCTTTTCTAACGAACCATACACCTATGAAACCCTTGGTCCGATTTCAGCCAAAATTGGCTCATTTGTCTATCATGACATGAATCTATGATGTACGCAAAAAAAATTTCGAATCAATTTACAGGGCACGTCAGAATTCACCGAAATGTTTACAATTTATGAACTCTTCTCCTCCGAGTCGCCTTATGCGAATTCAACCAAAATCGAGATCCGAAGCTTTGAAAAAAATTTTCGAATCAATGTACAGGGTTCGTCAAAAATCAATGACATTTGGGAAGGTCTTTTGCACACTTTTATGTATTTCTCCCAGACGCTTCACTCAAACTCAACCAAAATCGAATCACTGGTAGATCAAGATCTGATGCCTTGATATGCGAACAAAATGAAGGATTAATGGAAAATTTTGCTTTTTGCGATCGTTTATGTATCCGTAACAAATTGGGTATTTTTTGTAACTTCTACCTTATCATATGCCATAACAATCTCACGTTTTCTACAAGGTGCCTACCTTTTCAATGTTGAAGGGACAATGCATCCCTTCTTCTGCATCACAACGTCATCGCATCACATTACAGACCCCCGTAGCGCCTGCCACTGTTTTCCCAATTTTACATACATCGTTCCCGTTTATTGGCAAAATTGACCAAGCTGAATTCCGTTTTACGAATACAACATAAAGCAATATTTACTTCGCATTTTTTAACTTGCGCGTCACAGAAACCTCTTACTGGAGCTTTTTGAATGAGCACTTGACCTTCCTATTTCAACATAACCATTAAAAACTCCGAGCAACTCCGGGCTATACAACTAGTATATCGCTCATTCAGTAAAATTAATTAGAGCTATTGGGCGCGTATAATGATAATATACACGCTAAAATGTCTGCCTTCTTCTACCGAACGCCCATAGCCCAGAGGTAGAATCGCCGACTGACGCCAATTCGGTCGGGTTTCAATCCTGGGTTAAAAAGCAATCGAAGTCTAACTGTACTGTGATACAGCGAAACAGATCTGTCTGCAGATGACTCTCTCTCTCTCTATATATATATATATATATGTGTGTGTGTGTGTGTGTGTGTGTGTGTGTGTGTGTGTGTGTGTGTGAATAAAATAGATAGATAGATAGATAGATAGATAGATAGATAGATAGATAGATAGATAGATAGAATTAGAAATAATAATAACTATATATATATATATAAATATATATGAGCGTTTGCAAAAAATAATGAGTTTACTTCAATTATTATGACCCAGAATGAGCTAATTATAATTAAAGTTTAAAAATTATAAACATTATATTACAAAATTAAAAGCATTATACACATTGAAGTTCCAAGGGAGGCTGCCATCGAACATTGGTATGCAAGCTAGTTCCGCTTCTCATTATCAATAAGTTCACTTCTCACCAAGTGTTACTTATTGTTCCCTATTGGACAAATTATTACGCCCTAATAAGTACCGCTTATTGAGTCATTATCCCAAGATAAAATAAAACTGCTTAATATTTACAGCACATTTGCATTTATAATTCCGAAATATTCGAATTTCAAATTACGCCTGCTTGTAACAGTTTCAGATAAAGGAATTTATACAACATCCCTCAATTTGGTTTAATAAGCTTTCAGTATTAGAATGGCTAAATGATCGCAGCATTAAACAAATGCACTAAGACTGTGGATGTAAAGCAATCACTATTTTCCTTTTGATCACTTCGAATAAAATATTTTGTGTTTTATCAAAATAGCAATTAATAAAAAAATAGCAATTAATAAAACACTTAAGGTTTGATGAACATAAAGTAGCCGCATCAAAGAAAGCTTTTTAATGGAATGGCAAATAATCATAACGGTCTAATGCATTGCAAAGAAGAAGGAAAAACTGGCATATACAGTTTAAAAAGCTGGTGTATACAGTTTAATTTGTAATCGATGAAACTATACCATCCCTTAAAATGTATTCTTACAAATATGCGCATCTATACGGTTATGTATAGGACGTAAGCAAGTATGTGTAACGAAACAAGAATCTATTTATATACATATATCACTTCCAATCATTTCCAAATCATTTCTCTTTTTCAAAAATCTTCTTTGAAAAAAATAAATAAATAGTGCAAGATCCGGTAAGCAAGGTGGATGCTGTGGTCTATATGTTTAAATCCCAAATTATTCTTCGAAATATCAACTTTCTTGTGAGTAATGTGGGCAAGTGCACTGAACTATAACAAAGATAACTTCCCATGAATTCCCTCACCATTTTTTTCAGTACTTTCTTCAGTCAGCACAGAAATTAGAATAAAATACTGTATTAGCTTTTTGGACATCAAAATACATTCATTGATATGTGTAGAACGTAATCGAAATTGCGTAACGAAGCATGAATGTATTTATATGTTAGTGGCAGTATAGCCCGGCGTTACTCGGGTGTAATGAAAGCTTTAAAATTAATCCATGGTCCTGGAGCTCAGACTCTTTGGACGTTGGCACGAAAGACTAAAAAGCAATAGTCGTTTCCAGTTAAAGCGAAACCGTAGACTGAAAGAAAAATGAATGGATGTAAGTCAATTTTTGATTTCTTGGTATCGATATCAAATAATTTTTTTCGTCGTAAACTGAATTTTGAAGGCTAAATAAGTCCTCTGAGTAAATGGTATCATGGCTGAGACTAAGAACTACAATTATACCTACTTAGAGCCAAACCCGAAGCAAAAACTAAAATAAAAGGGCTGAAAAAATACAGAGATATAGGCAGATAAACAGACACACACACAAACATTTTGCCTTTAATATATATATATATATATATATATATATATATATATATATATATTATCGATTTTCTGCACTATTGTACGAACTGCAACCTTGAAACTTCTGAATATCGTTTCTTATGTCTTTGTCTATGAGTGTATCAAATTTGATTAAAATCGGACCACTCCTTCTATAACCTGATTTTTTCGATTATCGATTTTCGATATTTATCGGGGGTACCTCAACACCAAACCTAGCTAAGAACTCTCGCAGACGTACAACTGTGTAAATTTTCAAGAAAATCTGTTCAGCGTTTTGGAGTCTATAGGTAACAGACACACACACACACACGCTCACACACACATACATACACACAGACAAAGATCCATTTATAAATAAGTTTAGATGTAAGAGTCTACTAATTGGTGTGACTACATACATTTTATATCTTGATCAGCCCACAAAATTTTCAGCCGGGATATATATATATATATATATATATATATATATATATATATTATAAAATATAGTTTTAAGGTATACTATATTTATGGGTTAAAGTGCTCAATATCAGGGATACAGTGTATGTAAATATAAAGGTGGATATTGAAGTTAACACTGTTTTCAGGCTTAAACAATAAACAATATTGTCAGGCCATATATAGGGGTCACTAGTGATATATATATATATATATATATATATATATATATATATTGTGAAGGAGTTAATTTGTGCTTGGGTAATTAAATTGTGTGTAAGTGCTATTTTATACTAATTAGAACATTCACTTTTATAGTTGAAGGTGTACGAGTTTTTGCTAGTTGTTTTTTTTTATATGCGCAGGTAGTAAATGTGTTATTGATTGTGTCTATTAAAAGGTCAAGGAAAGAGATTAGTGGATAATTTTCACGTTCTTATGAACACTAAGCATAACTTACAACTGTTTCATTTGAAGCATAAAGAAAACATTACAGGAATATATAGCAACACAGTTTTGTTGTTATTTCTCTATCCTACATTTGCACCTCTGAAGATGAACTCCAAAGGAGAATGAAATTACTTGGAAATATGAGAAATGGAAAATAAAATCATGTTACATTATAATATACATATTTCAGTTATAATACACGAAATATTATTCGTGACTAGGAACGATTTTGATTAAAAAATAAGCAGACATAATATTTGTATTTTATTTTATATATATATATATATATATATATATATATATATATATATATATATATATATATATTAAAAAAGGATTAATTCAAAGATGTTGAATGGCCATTTCGATATGACGATCCCCACGGGGAGCGACACATCACCTCAGCAACAGAAAAAAACCTTTCAGAAACTGGAGAAAAATTAGTCTACTTTTCCTTTTTAAATAGATTGCAAAGAAATTAAAAAATAAATAATAATAAAATAAAAAAAATAAAATAAAAATAAAAATAAAGGGAAAGAAAAAGAAAAGGAAAAAGAAAAAGAAAAGGATAGAATAAAATCAAATAAATAAGAAAAGAAAAAAAATTGACATCGTCTGGGTTTGCAAAAAAAAGGGGAGAATGTAACTAAAAATTAACAGACCCCGTGTTGAATCATTTAAAGCAACACGGAAAAAAGTTGGTAAGAGAGATAAAAGAAGGAAGGGAGGGAAAAAGAAAGAAACTAAAGAAAAAAAATTTTTTTTAAATATTACAGACGCTGGACAAATTCAAAAATCTAATTTCCCCAAAACGTTGAAGTATTAAAAAAAAGCCTTTACTTAAAAAGGCATAAATTATTGATAAAAGGGAAAAAAAAGATATAGGATTTGAAATAAAATTATTTTTTTAAAAAAATTAGGTCATTTGAAATTAAACTAAATAAAGACAATACTAGGTAAAAAAAAAAAAAAAAAAAAAAAAAAAAAAATTACAATTATTATAAATGAAGGAGGAGGGGCAGGACCCCATAATCAGCTGGAAATTAATAGGCTCAGCTTGTACTCCTAAAAGTTTTCGTGATAGGTGTCGTCTGTGTTTATTGGAGAAGATTCTGATTTTGAAGTATCCTCATCAGGACTTACTTTTGAACTTTAGAAGGGAATTTATAAACAAGTGCCGCCATAGGGCGGATTTTAAAATTTAACTTCTAATTTTTAATTTTTAAATTCTATATTTTTCTATAATTTTTTATTATTTTAAAAAAATTTTTTAATTTTAATTTTAATTTTTTTTTTTTTTTTTTTTTTATGTGTATGTTTGTGTGTGGATGTGCATATTTGTATATATGTATTTATGTATGTGGGCTATATGTTATTTTGGAAAAAAAATTTTTTTAGCTATGTAAATGCTCCTTTTCATAATATTCATTAATATGTATGTGTGAGTGCATAAAGAATATATATATATATATATATATATATATATATGTGTGTGTGTGCGTGTGTGTGTATATGTGTGCATGTATGTGTACACATGTATATTATGTCTATGTGTGTGCGTGTGTGTGTATATGTGTGCATGTATGTGTACACATGTATATTATGTCTATATGAATTTTTTGTATATAGGTGTGTACACACACATGCATATATATGTATATGTGTGTATGCGCATGTATATGTATATTAGTGTGTAATAAATTGAATGTATGTGTGTGTATGTGTATGTATATATGTATTCTTATTCGTTAAATGGTGTGTGTGTGTATATATATATATATATATATATATATATATATATATATGTGTGTACTTCTATTGATATGTATATATAATAATTGTAATTTTTTTTTTTTTTTTTTTTACCTAGTATTGTCTTTATTTAGTTTAATTTCAAATGACCTAATTTTTTTAAAAAAATAATTTTATTTCAAATCCTATATCTTTTTATTCCCTTTTATCAATAATTTATGCCTTTTTAAGTAAAGGCTTTTTTTAATACTTCAACGTTTTGGGGAAATTAGATTTTTGAATTTGTCCAGCGTCTGTAATATTTAAAAAAAATTTTTTTCTTTAGTTTCTTTCTTTTTCCCTCCCTTCCTTCTTTTATCTCTCTTACCAACTTTTTTCCGTGTTGCTTTAAATGATTCAACACGGGGTCTGTTAATTTTTAGTTACATTCTCCCCTTTTTTTTGCAAACCCAGACGATGTCAATTTTTTTTCTTTTCTTATTTATTTGATTTTATTCTATCCTTTTCTTTTTCTTTTTCCTTTTCTTTTTCTTTCCCTTTATTTTTATTTTTATTTTATTTTTTTTATTTTATTATTATTTATTTTTTAATTTCTTTGCAATCTATTTAAAAAGGAAAAGTAGACTAATTTTTCTCCAGTTTCTGAAAGGTTTTTTTCTGTTGCTGAGGTGATGTGTCGCTCCCCGTGGGGATCGTCATATCGAAATGGCCATTCAACATCTTTGAATTAATCCTTTTTTAATATATATATTTGCTCTGTAATATTTTATTACATGGAGCTCTCTTCCTGTATCATTTTTTAATATTAAAATAAATTTTTAATATTAATTAGGATCGGGTTTTTTGGAATTTACCTTCCTGCTTTTTTCCTTTGGATTGAAGTATCTGAATTAAAATATATATATATATATATATATATAAGATGCGATACCAAGCTCCATAAACATGTTCACAGGCAAGACGGGAAAATAGAATTAAATTCAAATGTGGTTTAGAACGCACATTACTTTCTTCAAGTTAATTAATAGACGGGAAAAAAGCCCAGAATGTTAGACCACTATAAAAAAAAATTAATATACTACAGATAACGAAACGTTTTTGCAGTTTTAATCTCTTTAAATGTGACATATGTCGTGGTGACATATGACGCTGTAGTGGTGACATATGACGCTGTAGTGGTGACATATGACGCTGTAGTGTCTATGTTTTTTGTTTAGCGACTTATCAACTCATTATCGGTCATTTAATGCGAAATTTAATTTTCTTGGAAGCGTTAGTAATTTCTATAACAAAAATGTGCTGCTGTACATTTTTCCCCAAAAAAATATGAAATGTATTGACAGTATTTTTGCTTTAAAAATGTTTATACTTTCATAGTGTTTTGACTCCATTCTAAGATGAGCTATTTGCCCATAACTGTGCCCCTAATACCCGAGGTCAGAGTGGATCTGGGAACAGCAGCAATTAAGAGGTAGTGTCACGGGTCTCAAAACCTCCTGATCAGATGCCTTGCTGCCGGATGCAGTTTATCGTCATACCCAGGACGGAACAGTGTTTTTAACGACAAATTTTGGATAAAATTAACTTTTTTCCACAGAAGATGCTTGTATTTTCAGCTTTTAAGTTCGACAAGAAATGTGAACCATTCAAATCAAATAGCTTAAATGATTAATTTAAATATTTATGTTTCTATTACGAGTACTGTTACAAAAAGATGCCAACTTTCGTAGCTGAGTATCATTAAAAATTGAGTAAGATCTAAAAATGTCTTTGTAGTCAGTGAATCAGCGGTTAATAAATTGAAATTGAAAAACCTGTTGTATCTTTAGGCTGGAAAAAGACAGACAATGTCAAGAAGCCGCAAAACCATGCTGTAAAATGCAATCAATACGTAGATGGCATTTATAAAAAATACACCTTTGCAAAAGTCGTTTTATGACAGTAGAAATAAAGGTTCGAAATAGACCTATTGATGAACAAAACCAGCAAAACTTAATTTCAATAAAATTTCGAAATAAAAATCGTCACTTGAAAAATCAAATAATAGAGGTGATTTTCTTCACAAGGAAACATTATTTCAGGTTATGTCTTTTGTGATATTATACTATATAAATGGTTTATTATAAATGGATTAATAAATGATAAAACGAAATGGAACATCCTTTTCCTTCTTAGATATCTAAGATACAAAAGTTTCATAAAACATTACATCGACGAAAATTTGCTCTTCAAATCAATCATATACTATTTTCAATTCACTGTGTATACCCATTCCTATTTGCAATCAGTTGAGTATTTCCATTTCTATATGCAATCAGTTGATGTATTGTCATTTCTATTTGCAATCGGTTGAATATTCCCATTCCTATTCTTAATCTGCAGATTATTCTCATTCCTAAACCTAAGAAGCTACATTCCCGAGCAACAATTTTATAAATATTTCCATACCTATAAAATAGTGTAATACGAATATCCGTTATGTATTTTCAAAGATTTTACAAATTCTATTGTGAATGGTATTTGATTTAGAACATTCTGTAAAAATCTGTAGAATAGAATTTCTTATGCAAAATTGTCCATTAAAAGTTAGCATAGAATAAATTGTGAGATCTTGTCATAAGTGAACTTTGTCGGTAAAGCCAACCATAATCCCCTTTTTAAATTTTATTACGCGAAATTTAATTAAGTTTACTATTATCTAATCATTGCAGTTTTCTATTCCAAATGAAATGATATATTTATATACAAAAAAATCTACCAAGGATTTGATGGATATTGCAAACTGTATTAAACACAGTCTAAGCTCCTCATAGTGTTCCCAACCAAATGGATAAATATAAAAATATGCGCGTGTCTTTAAAATGGCTTTAGTTAAGTCAAACAAAGAAATAATATCTAAGGATATTTTATAATGGTACAGAATCAAAGTAAACTCCGAGTGCATCTAAAAGCAAACAATTTATGAAAGATTCATTAGAACGATACTTGATGTAATGTGTCTCAAATTATTAAAGGTGTAGGGAAAATTCTCAAACAAAATAAAAAAATTCGCAAACAAAATACTTTGTAAGCGATTTCAGATCTATAAAAGGAAAAGGGCATTTGAAAACACTGAAAATTATCTTATCATATACAGACAAAGGAAGTGATTTATATAGTCAAAGGAAGTGATTTATATAGTCAAAGGAAGTGATTTATACAGTCAAAGGAACTAATTTTACAGTCAAGTTTGAATCATTTATTTGCAAAACGTACACCAATGAAATAAGATCAAGATATATTGACAGCCAAATGACAATTCTAAATGAATTACGATTATGATTAGAATCTTTCTATGATACAATTGAAATTCGTCCTATGTGGAAAAAATTTCCCATTTGTCATCGTTTATCCACCATAAGGATTTGCATGAGTCTTAATATGAAACTTGTATTTTTCCTATTAATACAGGCCAATTCTGATGTTCGCATAACCATTGGAGACGATTTCCATATTGGACAGCGTGGATACTATGACTGGCTTGCAAGTTCGCAGCCAAATATACAACGGTCAGTGTACTGTGTATCATAACACATTCCTGCCTTCCTCTTCATTAACGCTTTCTGCCATTTCTACCACAGTAACGTTTATGTTTGCTCATACTTGATAGGAAAGCATTCACTTACAGCTAATATGGTCTCCCAATACCTTATCAGCAATTATTGATTTCTCTCCTCGAATCAATGCCATACGTACTCATCCTTTGCAATTGAATGTATCTAGTTATACCGTTTTGAAAAGGCTCTGAAATCGTCTTCTAACCATAACAAGTTGGCATTTATCAAAATAAACGAAACCTTTCTCCTTGCCCACAACTGTTGCATTCAAAATGTTGTACCCGAGACTCGCTTGTATACAAACTTATGAGACAAGAGTTTCAATATTTTGATAAATAATAACATTGGTTATTTTTGGACTCTTGTTCTACGTATGTGCGTTGTGATGTAATCAGCTCGACGTGAGAAATCGGAGAGCCGAGTTCGAATTCCAGTCGAATTCGCTTTATTCACACATGCGCAAATATCCTTGGGTATTAATCCATCTCTTCTCCCTCCATCTATGAGTTGAATAGCAGAACATATTGTTTTCAACAGACTTGGTTAGCAACTAGTCTACCGCAGAAAGTAATGGCGACCTACTGCCTAGTCAGTCATGTTTTAAAATTGCCCAAGCGTGTATCACGTGCAGCAATTAACTGACTGACTGTCCCACGTACGCATGGGAGCCCACGTTAAAAATGTCTCGTGTGTATTGGGAACTAGTGGTTATTCTGATAAATATCTTAATTAAAGCTATCTGCAATTTGTGCCACTGTAGATTTGGTGTGTTTATATTGATAAGTTTTGGTCGCTTAATGTCTTGTGCTCACCTCAACTGAACGTAAGCATCCGACAAATCGTGTCGTTTTGAAATGCTTTGACCTCATCTTCTTACCAGGATGTTTTGGCATTTATCAAAGCCATTTGAAATGAAGAACTCAGGACCAGTTTAACTGTGACATCAGTTGTTTTGGGTCACTTCGACTTATCAGTGCATGGCTCTTGTACATATGCAGATATGGATGTTGGCGCTCGAATACTTATATATTTATGTGTGTAATGCGTTTTGTATACTTGATTTTTATTTTTATGTACTTTCCTTTTCTTCTTTCTTCCATCTCACTGTCTTCGTTCTCTACTTCCTCAATCCTCACAATTCATTCCCACTTTATATTAAGCAGGTTTCTCATTTCTAAGAAATCATAACTGATTCCAGCTCAGGAGAGTCGACACCAGGCAGTTATTACACTCTGATAAAAAAAAATGTAGCGGTTGTATATAAACAAGAATAATCGTACGAATTTCTATATATTCGCGTTGAAACTATGTATCGATTTTAATTATATGTTATTTTTGTTTTAGATTATGTGACATTGAGTTTAATCTCTTCCAGAGCGTGACCATTCCAAATCAAATTGTATTGGTTGGTGCGATATTACCTGTGTGTACTTGAGACAACGGTTTATATATATATATATATATATATATATATATATATATATATATTACCTGTGTGTACTTGAGACAACGGTTTATATATATATATCATATTACCTGTGTGTACTTGAGACAACGGTTTATATATATATATATATATATATATATATATATACTTTTTTTCAGCAAAAGAAGTCATGATCTGAGTAAAAATGAAATTTCTTTCCTTGTATTTATCCACAAATTCTAAAGTAAATATTTTCTCATTTCATTGGATGCTTAAAAAACACAATTGTTTAAATCTGAAAAATAATGTTTTGAGTGGGAAGTCATAAATTTTTTTTTTTTCAAATTTCATATATGAGAATAAAATTTGTCCGGCTTCAGCTGAACCAAAGAACCATCTTAAGTAATTATTATAAGTTAAGAGAATGCGTGCTGATATAGATGTCAGCAAAACAAAATCTTTCCAACAAAAAAGAGGAAGACAGAAAATATGGGGACTTTTTGAGACAGTCTTAATTTGGGAATAAAATATATTTTTAACTTCTAATTCTTTCGTACGCCTTTTACCATTTTCTAATAATGCTATGCGTCAAGCGATACTTCCTTCGTGATTTTGTTTCTCATACGGGAATAGGGAGAAAATATAAAGATTTCAAAGAAAACCCCAACAGGGATTTGAATCAAACTATCATTGCACTTATTTTTGGAAAGCGATCTCTGTTCAAAAGAGAGATCAAGTGAAATAAATAAAGGAATGGAGCCCAACAAGACGCAATAAACAAACATATTACGAATGCTTTCTTTTATAATCTTCCTTTTATTATTGGTTTTCGACTTTGATCTGACTAGTGACATTTTGATATTTGTCCGATCTCTTTCGTGCAGAACATATGGCTACCTTTATCTTTCTATGACATGATACTTTATTTTTATATAACTTTTTAAATGAGTCATAATACTCCTTACCTTTTCAGCTTACTTTGTTTTGTTTTTTTTTGTTTTGTTTTTTTTTAGTTATTTTTGTTTTTTTTGTTGTTGCTGTTTTTTTTTTTTGTTTTTATGAGAAGGAAAATGGTGTATATATCCGCTTGTCTATATGACAACACTTTTGAATACTAATGCAACTGCACAGGTCAGCTTATACAGCTACGTAACAGTATCTCTATGGGTGAATAATACATACGTTGGTCATATGTTAAATGTTACACGTAACACACACTCAAATAAACATATATTATGCATCACGTTTCATATATTTCACCAAAAAGTTTATCGAAATATAAAAATGTAGTTGTTCGTTTATAACTGTGTACCTATGAAAAAGAAGCATGGGTGTTTGTATTTATCGGTTTTTTGGGGAAAATAGACCGAAATATATGTAAATGTGAGTGTGATTTCTGTGTATATATAAGCTCGAGAAAAGACGTTTATATGAAAAAGGAGTGGCAATGTGTATTTGGGTTTTCTTTCCCCCCCCCTCTCTCTCTCTCACACACACACACACACACACACACACTCACTCACTCACTCATTCACTCACTTTGTATATATGTTTTAATTTTCGATACCTACTAAACAAATTAGGAGAGGTTTTAATTAATTTTGTGATAAGACATCGCGCAAGTAGCATGTTGTACACTACAGTTTGCACATGCTTACTCTTTTTACTTTTGTTTTCTTGGCTTTGTCTTCGTAGAACCAAACAAATCAATGATTAATTAAATGAATGAACAAATAAATGTTTAGAGACAGTTCTTTTTCTACATTGCCATTGTAAATATATTTTCACTGAGTACGAACATGTTAACGTCATACTGACAAGAGTGAGAAATTCAGCATAGAATTATCATGAAAAAATGAGAAGAGGTGGCAAAACTCAGCAGGTTTTATTGACGAAAGAAATTGGCATCATTGGAGTATCGAGCTTGATTGCTGGATTTATTCAGCAAGTAGAATAGAACAAAATAAAAAAATCGACTGTACACATATCAATTATATATATATATATATATATATACTTTTGGAAGCTAAAGGATTCAAAACAGAAACCCAAAGTAAAATGAAAAATCCTAGGAAAAACTAGATCTTGCAACTCACTTGACGATATCTGCCCTTTATGTTTAAGTGAAAAGCTACACATTCTAAAGTACCCCAACAGTAGCGAACTATTAAACCGTAGAGACGAATTAGCAGTATTATGCAAACATCGCAAATATTTCTCGTTAAAATTTAAATAAACAAAAAAGCACCCCACCCACACGACCCCCAAAAAATGCAATAAATACACATAATCAAGCCTATTGCTAAATAGAACAAAAAAAACGTAGAAATAAAAGACAACAAACCCTACACCACACCAGCTACCTGTAAATGGTAAAAAAAATAAAAGAAACTATCGACACTGCAAAAAACACAAAACCATATATCCCAATACAAAATAACCTAAACTAAACAAAAAAGTGACCAGCCCTAAACTAAATAACACATATCCTCCTTTAAACCAAATAGCAGCACCTTAAGAAGCATAAAAAAATCGACTAGACCATCCAAAAATCACACACCACTCATATCATTAACAACGACGCCACTACTACTATATCCAGACAAGATAAATAGGAAACCTGTCCTGAACTAAGCCACCTCTCCCAACACCTAACTCTAAGACTACAATATGGCCAACAGAATCCAAATAAACTCCCAACCCCACTTTCACCATAAAAAAGCATATTCACCACAAATAAACCGTTTTTTCACCAGATAATTTTCATTCCAACTTCTTCACCCGATGAGAAGCACCTAAAAACAAGGTTAGCTTCGAAACGCGAAAACTTTTGTGTCATGATACTATGAATTTCTAAACCATTGTAACAACTATTACAATATAACGCTCTACGTTTGTATCGAGCACTCTTTATAAAAGTAAATGCATGAACAGCAGATTAAAAATCCTACGAGTTCCACAACTTTGTTACAATATATATATATATTCACATCGACAAAAGCACACTTCAATATCCACCTGATGATTGCATAACGCTTGAAACTCTGTGTCGTGGCTAAAACATAACATAATATGCATATTTATTTATATATAGTTCTGTTGTTATACAACATTGGGCATTGTTCTATTAACCCCTGATTTATATCTATATATTCATGTCAATCTGTGCGTATACGCATATGTATACTTATTTACCCCCTTACTAATATGTATATAAATTATGAATAAAAAAGTAAGTTTTTCCTGCCCTTCTCTTACTCTCTCTCTCTCTCTATCTCTCTCTGTGAGAGAGAGAGAGTGCGTGATTGTGTGTATAGAATTAATATAAGTAAAATTTTGTCACTTTTCTGATTTATGTTACCTTCAGCATCCCGACTTCAGAGTTTCGTGGACAGATCCGTCCATCCACTCTCCAGGGGATATCAGCAACTTCTTATATTTCCCAATTTTTCTTTTTTATGTAGTTATGATTGGTGTAAGTTCTTCCGTATTGTTTGTGTCCGTTTGCGCTTGTGGCCATGTACCCATCTGTGCGGATATATGTTCGTACGCAAGTATATATATATATATATATATATATATATATATATATATATATACATTTTTTAATTTTGCGTGTCTGTGTGTGTATATATAATACATATGATATATATATAATTAGTCATCTGTAGACAGTCTTGTTTTGCTGTATCACAACTCGTCAGTACGGTTAGACACCCAATTGCTTCCAGCCAGGAGTGACACTTAACCGATTTGACATCAGTCGGCAATTCTATTTCTAAACTATGGGCGCTCGGTAGAGGAAGATCAATGTTTTAGCTTGTTATATACACAAATAAAATATTTGCTCCGTAAATTAGATTTAGATCGAGCTCTTTGATCAGTTTTAATATTTAATCTAATATTGCTTGGATCCATTAGGATTATTTACTAGATCTTTTCCTAAATTTATTACTGTTGATATATATATATATATATATATATATATATATATATATATATATATATGTCATTAAATCAGATTCAGCATGATTATTCGGAATAGAATAATAAAAGTAATATATTGGGCTTATAATTTTACGTATATATATATATATATATATATATATATATACGTAAAATTATAAGCCCAATATATTACTTTTATTATTCTATTCCGAATAATCATGCTGAATCTGATTTAATGACATTTTCTTTTTACTCAGCGTTTGTAAAGCAATCCTTTAACTGATAATAAATAAGAAAGAGATAATTATGATTATTAACTTTTAGATCCGCAATATCAAAAAACCAAAAAACTATAATTTTGGCATTAAATTCGGCTATATTAACAGCCATTCTTATATCTCCTGTCTGTTTGCTGAGACTATGTTGGTCCCGTTCACTGCTAATAGATGTCTTCTGTAACTTTTGATATTTAATCAGTATATTTCGACTAGTATTTTCGATTAGAATCATTCAAATTTTTCAGATTCGATGGCTTCCGTTTAGGAATAATTTCTAATTCAAGCTACAAATATTCGATTGGATTGAAATCATTCGATTGAGAAGTTCATCCCATTTCTCTAATCTTTATTCCTCTTAAACCATTATAAGATGTTTTTAAAGTATTTTTCGCGTCGTTGTCTTATTGGGACAAGTCTAAAAAGGATGACAGAAAGTAAAAGTTTTCAAAAATAAATTGATATGTTAGCGAATCCATTTTCTCTCAATCTTTAGTTTCCCTGTACCCACTGCACTAAAGCAGCCCCATAAAAATAATGTGTTCACCACCACTATTGGGATATTTTTTTATTTTCGTTTTTCTTCAAATTTATATTACTGGCTCACAAGTTAAATTTTCGTTTCATCTGACAAATTAATTATTTATTTCACTAATCATACGCTTGATTGAAAAACATTTTAGCGAATGCTAAACATGTTTTTTCAAGTTTTTTTTCATTTTTTTTTTTTTTTTTCACAAGTGGCTTTTTCGTGGCAACATGGTCGGTTCAGTATTTTACGAATTGTTTTTACTCATCCAAACCTTTCATCGTTTTTCATATCCGCCTGGATAGCATTTGTGTTCAATTTCAGGTTGATGCAAACGTTCCCTGATGAGTATCAATCAATTTCTTCCTCAATACTCTCTTTTCATCATGATTTAAAAGATGAAAAAAGAAATAATATTTAATATGTAAATGAAATTTATATCGACCTTGTTAAACATTGCAACATGCACTGGATATGAATGGCTCAATTTTAACTGTTTTGACCTAATTTGCTGCAAAATTAATATTTCCATCAAAAGTCGAGTAATTATGCAAAAATTATTATTGTTAATTGTAGAAATAACATAACTAATATTTATTCTCCCTTGTTTATCATGAATTCATACATTAAACATTTTTACTAACACTAATTTAGTAAATCAATACCAGCAAACAAATTCGGCATGATTCATCGAAAAAATAAAATAATTGAGTGATTAGATACTTTTTCGTAGCAGTGTATATGTACGAAGAAATGCTGTACAATTCTTGACAGTAATCACTTCCCAAATATACAGCCAAAGGAACAAATTTTCTTTTGAAATAACTTACTTCAAAAACACTCAACTGTCATCTTGGTACACCAATCTGCACTCATAAGCTTTCAAAACACTTGGAAATGTTGCAAAACTACAGCAACACCCAACAAACATGACTTAATTACTGAGGGTCTTGGTACGTGCTTGAATAGATCTAGATCTATATACTGATTCCAAGACTTTATATAGATAATATTTTTTAATGTTATTGTGAGAATTCTGTAAAGATCAGAATAAATGCATGTTTCAAGGTGTAATATCTGGTGTAAGACATGTTTAGCATTCGCTAAAATGTTTTTCAATCAATGTCCTAGCATGCTCGCTTTTTGTTTATTTGCTGCATTCAGTTGGTCTAACTGAGAGTAATACTTGTTCAAATCCACGGCTGGTTCTCCTGAAAGGGTTCAATAGTAAATCGTACCTTTTAATCCCACCATATAGACAGCCTCACCAGCATTTTTGTAACAAAGAAAAAACAGATCTGTTAAAACAATTTTACATCCTCAACAGCATTGTTGTTGTTGTTGTTTTCTTTTTTGCATTTGCTTTTTTATTTCGTTCTTTTTTTTTTTTAAATAAAAAGAATTGTAAAATATCACCAGAGCGTTTTTTCTGTTCTTCTTTAGTTATTGCGAAATCATACTGCCATAACCAAACGTCATTAATAGAGCAACAAAGAAGATGACAATAGTCAGAACAATGTAAATAGTGTAAATAATTACAGTACCTCATATCAGAAATATAGATTAACATAACCAAGTTGATATAAACGATTTTTTACTCTTGATTCGCATATTTAGAATATATTGATTATTTTTCTTGTCTGTCATATATTGCTCAAGTAATATCTTGATTTTACCAACGTCAACTACAGTCCCTCTGAAGTTATTATGCAAATCATATAAACCTCAATAATTATTATTTACTTTGAACAATTTTTATCAAATTTTAAACGATTAATTTTAGCAAAGCTTGAAACAAACTTTAAGTGCTTTCAAACTGCTTTATTAAAGTTAGGTGGATTTATTATAAATTTTTACATTTTTTTTTAAATTTTTATGCTTAAATGATTCTTATTTTCTTCATTTTAAAATCAATAAAAAAAATTAAGAAATAAAGTAGAAATAAACCAAAAATGAACCAAAAATAAGAATCAGGAAGTATCTATTGTGTCCTTCTCTTCTAGCGTTTGTTTTTAATTTTCCTTTAAGTATTTCGTTTCATTTTCTTTCGTACCTCTTTTCTTTATTTGCTTCTTTCCTTTCTAATGTTTTTCTTTCTTGATACTTTTTACTTTCCAGTCTCTTCTGTTACCTTCTCAAACTGTTTTTTCTATATTTCTTTTTTTCTTCTAATTTTCTTCCATTGCGAATATATTTTGGTGTCATTACGTATGTCTGAGTAGGCGTAGTTAGATAACAATCCGCTGACAAGCATAAATAAAATATTCCAACTTGAATAGGAAATATCTAAACAATCCAACAATAACTCAAACAAATTGTTCACTATTTTGGAATCCATTTCCGTTTGGCGCGTTAGGGTATGGCAAAAACAGACAGGATGATTGCTTATGGCATTTTTTTTAATGTAAGACTAATCCGATTGAATCCGAAATCTTATCCAAATGGATAAGAGAAAAAATATAAGAATGTACTAATTTATGGCTTGAATTATGCATTAAATGTGCCGTAAATCTAAAATTATTTTTGAATTGTATAATTATAGAAATGAATCCGATTGTAGAAATAGAATGTACACAATATGAAGTAGTCGTATATGATTAATTTGCTTTTTAGCTTTGGAAAATTAATGAAGGTATAGTGACTTGTGCCAACGCATACATATGTTGTAGAGTAGAGGTGAGTACTGAATAAGTGCAAAGTCTTTTCATTTATCTTTTATGTATATTTACCTATTTACATACATACATATAGACTAAATAAAAGATCAGAAATAATGTCCAAATGTACTCACACCTTAAAATACATATTAGGATTATACAAACATGGATGAAAGTATTTTAAGATCCTTAAGTAAGTTTTCCCTAATTTGAAAATTTTCGGTTGTTTAAAAATTCCAGTTGCGCGTTGATAAAAAGCTTCTGTTTGTATGTTTGAAACACAGAAAATCAGTTATTATAAGTGATATATATATATATATATATATATATATATATATATATATATATTGTAATTTTGTTATTACAATGGTTTATAAAGCCATTAAATCACTACACAAAAAATTTTGTTTAAGAACATTTTTGTTCTTCTTCAGGTGATATTTTAAAATAAATGGTGAAAATTATTTATTTTGAAAAATAAATTCATAGTTATTTAGAAAGTTATGGAGAAGTGGCTGAAGGAAGTTATAAAATATCATTGTATAACTGTATAGTCATATTGTATAACTTTCTAGGTCGTATGGAGTTGAATTGTTGAATTATGTCATGATAAAATGACACTTTTTTTCTGTCTAGGGAAGATACATATTAAGAACACATATTATTTAAATATGTAGACGGTAGTTTTTGGCAGCAGATCAGATTTTAGGTTTTTATAGTAATTAAATTTATATACTACTAAATTTGACTAA
Source organism: Ascarosepion bandense (assembly GCA_037127315.1). Taxonomy (NCBI): domain Eukaryota; kingdom Metazoa; phylum Mollusca; class Cephalopoda; order Sepiida; family Sepiidae; genus Ascarosepion; species Ascarosepion bandense. The sequence goes on along the minus strand of JBBBDQ010001763.1, from coordinate 2,439,677 downwards.
ATTGTTTAAGTTAAAATTCAAATTAATTAATTATGGCATACTAAGGTATATTGAAGTTATGAATGAAAAATAAGTATTGTGCAGATCATTTATTTTTAATAAAATAGTTGTTAGAGCATAAATTCTAAATGAACATTATAATTAATTAAATTTTAAATTAAAATGTATACAGTGTTTACATAATACTGTCAATTCATTTTTGTGATTTAGCAGTACTTTATTAAAAAAAAAATTATAATATGCAGCTTTTCATTCAGGCACAGAGGGGATGATTTACAAATTCTTGTCTTTTGTTTTGTTTTTTGTTTTTTTCGAAATTTTCTATTTACCCTTGAGTTTTTATTTGTTTCTTTTAACTGTCAAAAATACGCAGAAAGGGATATTTGGTTTCGGTACGCGTTATTCTTGAAGGAAGTTAAATGCATATACCATCGCTATTTAAAAGTGTTCTTAGTAGAACCAATTTAAACTTTTTAAGAGTTGGGTTTTCATTAGATGATATAGTACATTGGTAAACAATAGAATTTGTTAGGTACCTATTTTCCAGTGGACAATTGTTAGAATTTCGACAATTACCTAAATTTGTATTATTACTTTCAGTACTGAAATAAGCGTTACTTTGGTTTACGTGCTGATTTAAGATTTTATTATTATGATATTTAATTTTTTTCTATATTATTTGTACAACTATAACGTAATTCAAGGGTATTTATATTAAAAATTTTACTTAGAGGATTATAACTAACCTCACCCCACACTATGACATGAACAAATGACATAGGTTAATATAGAGATGATGGCCTTCTGGCAATAAAAAATTCCAGACATTTTAAAACTGATAAGATTAGAAAATTAACCCATAGAGAATTTAAAAGACTATACTTGAAGTAAAAAAACATCATTAATTTAAAAATAATAAAATTCCTTCTGAACTATCTAAATAACCATGAATTCATTTTGTATGCTCCAAAATAAATCATTTCAATCATTTATTTTAAAATATCACCTGAAGAAGAATAATAATGTTTTGAAACCTGAAACTTTTCTGGATTGATATAATGATTTTATAAACCATTATAATGAAAAAATTACAATATTTAGCTCTACTTTGTTATGAGCACTTTTATAAAAGTAAATACAACGAACAGTAGGTTTTTCATATATATATATATATATATATATATATATATATATAAGGGTTCTGTGTGCGTATGTGTGCGTGTGTGTACGAGTGTTTATTTATCTGCTTCAGAGTTTATCAGCTAGATAAGCATTTATATTTATAAAAAGTCTTACCCATTGTCTGCACACAAATTCCTATCAATATGATCTATTTCATCAATATAAAAGTTTGTTTCCATTATCGTTTCTGTGCGTTTATGATTCTAAGGACGCGGGATGTGTGTTCTAACGAGTAAATGTTGATGTCAAAAAAGTTTTCGCAACTCTGTTTCTACTTGAATACTTAAAGACATTATTATAGAATGGTTACGAATTTAGAATAACTTCAAATAATACAAGCTGATAATTATAGACTTCTCTGAAATGCCTGTAAAGAATTGATTTTGTCTTCATACAAAAGTTAGATGAAGCTTAAGCAATATTTTTGCTTTTTCACGGTTCTGATATTTTAAAAGCGAATATTGTGTTTAAGTAAACTTTTATGAAAAAATAAAATGAGAGTAAAATTGATAAAGAAATTGACTATATTCATCTGGACACAAACATTTTGGTTAGCACAACATGAAACAATTATATAATTTCTATAAGGAAATCAAGGCAGATCTTTAAAGTATGGGGGCGCTGAAAATGACCAGCAATACATTTTTCTTTAGTTGAAGGCGTAAAAATTGTATTTATCCATATTTCTGAGATGAATTAATATTTACAGCATTTACATTATTCGTACTATTGTCCTCATCTTTGTTTTGTACGACGTTTCGGCCGTTGTACGCTCCGGCCTTCTCCAGATGCAAGAAATTTAGAACCGAACTCTTTATTACAATCACTGACGTATACCATCTCCATTCCTTGCGTAGAACCCCTTCTGGTAGCCATGAGACATCTCCCTCTAACTCCGTAAGTCACTTGTTCACTACTGTTGTAGCCTGGTATTGAACTCACAACTCTTTAACCAAAGTCTATATCCACTAGACTATGTGTCCTTAAGGACAAATAGCAACCAAAATGATGACAATAGTCTGAATAATGTAAATAGTGTAAAAATTGTGTTCGAGATATTTAGGTTTTGGCGTTAAATTACTCATAGATGTTGATAACAAATTAACAAAAAACAACCAAAATCTAACCAAATATACGCGATATATTTTTTGTAAAAACTTCTTGGTTAGGCTGAGAAACTCAAAGCATTCTTCGTAAGGAAATATTCTATTATTCTAGTGAGATATTTAGACAGATAGATAATTACAAAAGAGGATCACAAAATAAAAAAAATAAATTCACTCCATGATTTCTTTTCAACCAACGCTCTACTGCAGGCTCTCTGAAACCTTTATACCATGTTGAATGTTTGAAAGAGGGCAAGATTATGTGTGCGTAAATATATGTGAATGCTATCTTCTTGCCTAACATATTAACTTAATGATGAGGTAAAAGACAAATGACATTGTTGGAGATAAAAACAATACATGCGCTTATCTACATGGATATTTATTTTTTTATTTAAAGGAAATACAACTATATAAATTTTCCTCCATAATATGGGATAAGAACAGTGTCACTCTATACATTTGTGCGAGGGAAAGGCAAAAAATAATAGAATATATGCAAATTCTCTAATATATAAATAAAGAGATTTGCATATTTGAATGCGAATGATAGAAATAGAGATGCTGTGTGTAAGCTAATATAAATCAAGTAAGCCAGTAAATCAATGCAAATATGATGTGTGAAGTAAAACTTTCATATTTATCTTCTTGTGCAAACTTGGCATCTCTCTCTCTCTCTCTCTCTCTCTCTCTCTCTCTCTCTCTTTACATTATATATAAGGGATGTCTGTAATAGAATATAGATAAGTAATATATCTTAGTACTCTTACACGTCAAGCGTAGGCAAAGTGTGGGTCTTTCTATATATACTGAAATATATGTTTCCCTCTCACAACTGATAACCCGTTTTTATTGGCTCGCGAGCCATCAAACGTCGTAGGTGGTTCGCTTTGTTCCAGCAAGTGCCATCGGCTTTTATTTTCAGGGAAAATGCGAAATGCTTTTGTTTGTAAAACACTTTCATCTCTACACAATATGAATGGAATATAGTACGTCTACTGCTAATATGCAGTTAAGAAAATCTGTTCTCATATTTATTTATTCTTGTTCGAATAAATGAGTGTTCGGTAATATGTGTCTCTCAAGTTAGTCGTTGATAGATAGATAGATAGATAGATAGATAGATAGATAGATAGATAGATAGATAGATAGATAGATAGATAGATAAGCTTGTTTTTACATATGAACAAATGATAACTGATCATATTTAGGTCGGACTAATCACTTTTCATTATCTACATGTGTATGCATATAAACACAGTCACACACACACACACACACACACACACACACACACACACACATATATATATATATATATATATATATATATATATATATATATATATATATTCAGGGAAATGGAAAATAAATAACGACAATGTGAGATAAAAAAAAAACTTGAGAAACAACAAAATATGGATTTACTGTATGGTAGCCAACATTATAATGTTTCGGTTGTTATAGCCATCATCAGGGCTTATATTTATTATTGTGAAGAATTTTTTGTTGCTACGGGCTGTGAATAGGTTTAGAAATGTGATAAAAACTTAAAATTGACGTCATAGTTTACTGCAATTCTTTCAAACAGCCTTAAAATTTTAAGTTTTTATCACATTTCTAAATCTATTTACAGGTCGTAACAACAAAAAATACTTCACAATGATGGTTATAACAACCGAAACATTATAATGTTGGCTACCATACAATAAATCCATATTTTGTTGTTTCTCAAGTATTTTTATCTCATACGTATATAAAAGGTTACTAATGGAAGTACATTCCACAGTTAGATATTTATTTTTAAAAAGTACTCACTACAAAATTAAAGCATAGATATATGGTAATTATTTTTATTATTATTGTTTTTATTATTATTATTATTATTATTATTATTATTATAGCATATTGCAACTTAATAGCCATAAAGTTTCGGTGTTAAAGCATCATCATCAGGAAGTAAAATGTGGTTAATTTACTTGGTAATATATATAGATAGAGATATTTTTTTAAATAAAAAAGTAAAAATAAATAAAAACATAAGTATAAAGAGGTCATCGAATAAAATGAATTAAGTAGGGTTGGGAGGTTATGACATTTTAAAGAATGGTGTGTGTAATAAGACTGATAGACAGTAACGTTTAAATGTTTTAGTTTATTTTATTATTGTTTCGATTTTTCAATCACCTTAGTCTTTCTCTTTTCTTTCTCTTCTCTCTCCTCTCTCCTTTCTTCTTTTATCTATTTAATTTTTCTCCTTTATCTTTTTCTCTTTTTTCCAGTTTAAAATTTTTGACACGTTTGGTTTTCTGTCGCAAAACATTAAAACACTACTGTCTTTATTTTTTAATCCCCTTATCTATATATATATATATATATATATATATATATAGCCAGGTAAATTAACTTCATTTTACTGCCTGACGATGACGATACCGAAATGTTATAGCTAATGAGTTGCAGTATGCTATTATTATTATTATTATTTATAATGTCCATGATCAGCACTTTGAACAACGCCAGTACGTTCAAACCCTCAGTCATGATAACTTACGATTTCATGCTAACAAAACCATCGACGGGTTCCGAAAGTTCCGTTTACCCAATTCATTCACAAGTCTTGGGTGTGGTTTTCAGCTATAGCTAAAGGTGCTGATATTATCCAAGAAATCACTGTCTATATTCAACCCGATATTATCAAGAAATCACTGTCTAAACAAATCAAACTTGTTGTCAAATTGGGTCTATTTTCACGAACCCTACCACCAATACAGTGAAAGTGTCACTCTTTGAAAACTTATATAAGGTGCATGCGATCTGAGCCTGTGTTGTTAGTCAGTTGCAACAGAGGGTACTAGTCAGACGTCTCTGATCACAATCATTAAGTACCCGTGGTTGGCCTCTGTGCTGATCACAGTGAGTGGTTATACATTCTATCAAATATTCCTGATACATACGTGATACCATAGATGTCAAATAAATACAGTTTTAGAAATGGAGTGTCTTATATATCTAGTCATTATTAGACCCTAATAATTCAAATATCCTTATCAATGTATATCCTGTACAATAAGGCAAGTTGTGAGAGGACAACTGATATAAATATGAACATTTCTATAACATCAATTTACGGTAGCGACACTTACCATTACCTTTACATACTGTCTTGCCGTGACTTTGGCTAGTGAATGTAAATGTTAAAAGTACAAATAAACGTACGTATATGCAGTAATAATCTTTCTATTTTAAAAAATAATTATTGTGCATATTAAGAGATAAATCCCTGGAAGTAAAAATGTATTTATGCATTCATACAAATTCATTAGTGATGGTAATTATGCAAAATTAACTGGAATATTTCAAAGTTTGATCCCTATAAGGTGAGTGGAGGTGACGGAACCCAATCATCGTGCTGAAGAAATGTGCTCCTGAACTCTCCTCTGTCCTCTCCAAACTCTACAACTACTGCCTTTTTTCTTGCTTTCCTGCCTGCTGGAAGTCCCCCTCTGTGGTCCCTGTGTTTAAGAACGCTGGAGAACCCCCGGACCACTCCAGTTATCGTCATATTAGCCTCCTACCGATTTTTGGCAAAGTGCTCGAGGATGTTATTAACGCGGAAGTGGGTCAATATCTCACAGCCTACGGCCTCTTCTCCGATAAACAGTGTGGTTGCCGCTTCACCAGGTCTATTACTCCTATGTTAACGACCATCACAGAGTATATATCTACCAGGCTCTCGATAAGAACGGCGAAGCTCGAGCTATTGCACTAGATATCTTCAAAGCATTTGACACAGTCTAGCATACTGGCCTTCTACGCAAGATACATGGCTATGGTATAACTGGACACTTGTTTGAAATAATCCACTCTTTCCTTTCAAATCGCGTAATGAAGGCAGTATTGAATGAGCATGCTTCCAGATACTATCATACTAACGCGGGTGTCCCCCAAGGCTCTATTCTAAATCCTACGCCTTTTCTGATCTACATCAATGATCTCCCCGATGTCATCAGATCCTAAGTAGGCATTTATGCTGACGACACAACAATTTATTCCTGTCTCGATAAGAAATCTGCCGAAGCTGAAAAAGCAAACTTCGCTGCTGATCTTGAAAAGGTCCTCCAATCTATGGTGAACTGGAGTAAGAAATGGCTCGTAAATTTTAATGCTTTCAAAACAAAGCTGCTATCATTTAACCACCATAGACAAACACTTCTATCTCCTGAAACCAAAACGCTGCGCCTCCTAAGCCTAAATCTATCAGCCGACTTCAAGTGGAATGATTACATTGAATCCATAGCTAAATCTGCTGCTCAGAAAGATGGTTCCCTTTGTAAGACCAGGAAGTTTTTCTCGTCTAAATCCATCTTGCACATATATAACTCTATCATCCGCCCGTACAAGGAATACTGATGTCACATGTCGCGCTTCTTGACAAAATCCAACGAAGAATCTGTAATGTAATTGATTCCGACCTAGTAGCTCAACTCCAGGCGCTTTCTCACTGACATAATGTGGTTTCTATCAGTCTCTTCTACAAATACTTTCACGGCTTCTGCTTAGCTCCCTTGTGTACCCTCTGCATGAATTTAGTCGAGATATAACCAATCAAATGTAACCTCAACTTCTACTCCATCAGCTTCTATGCTCGCACTTCCCGCCTGTGAAATTCCCTTCTGTACACTTGCTTCCCTGAAAGCTACAATCTCCAAAACTTTAAATGCAAAGTCAATTGTCATCGCTTATCTTCTTGACTCACATCCTTTCCCTGACAACCCTTGTATCATATTCTTCTTCCTTTCTACTCTACTCTCATGCAGACCTATTCACACCTGTATTATCCTCCTTTAATACTCATTCTCTGACTCTCCTATAATTTATTCCTCTTTCTCATCACTCACTTCTTATGTAGCCCCCTGCGCAACAGTGGCACTTCTGCCTTGCTTGGAGTGAAATGACTAGAAAAAAAGAATATATTTGCAAAAATCTTGAGAGTAAATATTTATTGTGTGTAGGCAAAGTTTTCCAGCATTTTTGCTTTTTTTAATGTTTTTTTTTCTGATTTTCGTTTTCTGGGAACTTGTGCAATAATTAAGAAAATTGGATATTATTGTCAAGTAATAGAGGTGGTTTGTCTACATTAAAATATGATATTTTTCTTCAAAATATGTTCTGATGTCATATTTATTTTATTCTTGTCATAAATTTTAATGTAGGCTTAAACTACTTGAGGGGTGCCGATAAGTTCTCCTCCCGATTTACTTCCTAAAGTCTGGGCGTTATTTTATCACCGGATCTGGAAAATGTATAATCATATCTTTTATCTTGCAGTATCCTCGTGATCATTTCTTTAATTTTTTAAAGATCATTGACTGAATCATGTCAACGGAATTAAGTGGGATTTCCAGTTGTTAACCTTTAAGCCACCATGCAAATAAAAACTCCAATTCTGCACTGACGAAGAAATTCAAAACCCAAAATCTTTTGCGGATGAGAAAAATTATTGATATCTATTTAATTTAGTTACGCAAATTTGTTCTCTTTTTCCAGAACAATTTACGTTGTAAAGATAATGAATGTTTTGAAGACTTTCGGATTTGATTTAATAGACAATCCACCCTCCTCTGATTATTTCTTGTTTCACAAGAAGTTTAAAGTAGAGGATCATTGGATGAACTGGAGGTGACAGAGCGACAGGGCATGGTTTCAATAAAGAAACGTTATAATTATTTGGGAGAGCTAAATAAACTCCAGTAATGTGAGATGTGATAAGTGTAATGATTTGTAGCATGAATAGCTGAAAGCGCAAGTATATTTCATGTCTAGAGTTCATTCCCTGTTTGGTATGGCCGAGACTTTTTCATGCACCTTCTCAGACATTCTTCTTCTTCTATGTGCCCTGTTCCTTCAGGACGTAGGCGATCATGGTTCTCCACGTCTCCCTATCCTTTGTGGCTCTTAGTATGTTTGCTCCTGTTGCTCCTGGCAACCCCCGTTCCGTCATCCACCAGATAAGACTCTGCAAATATGTTATCCGCTGTCTCCCTCTGTCTCTCCTTCCTTCTATCTGACCAGTCAGTATCAGGTTCTCCAGGCTCTCCTTCCTCATTGCATGTCCCAGGAACTTCAGTTGTCTCTTCCTGGTGCTCAGCATCAATTTCCTTTTTGTTACCATTCTTTCAAACACCTCATCGTTGCTTGCATGCTCAGTCCACGATATCCGTAGCATCCTTCTGTAGAACCACATTTCGGCCGCTTCCAGTTTTGTCCTCATTTTCGATGATATTGTCTAGCATTCACTGCCGTATTGAAGAACTGACATCACGTAGCAGTCTAGCACTCTTTTCTTCGTTTCTATTGAGATTTACCTGTGTGTTAGTATTTTGCTCATCTTCTGGAACGCGTCCTTTGCCATGCCAATTCGACTTCGGATCTCCGTGTCGCATTTTCCATCTTCTGTTAGAACACTTTCTAGGTACTTAAATTTTTGTACTTGCTTAATTCTGTTATCCCCCACCTGCATTTGGCATTTTGGGTTGTATCTTTTACTGATGATCATACACTCAATTTTCTTAAAGTTTATTTGTAGTCCCTTCTTGTCACTCTCCACTGCTACTTTCTGTTTGAGGTCTTGTAGTTTCCTTTCCGTGTCCGCAATCAACACTGTATCGTCCGCATACTTTATGTTGTTCAGGTTGTGGCCTCCAATAACAAATCCTGGCGTGTCATCTAGGGTCCTCAAAATATTCACGCTGTATAGGTTGAACAAATCCGGTGAAAAGACACATCCTTGTCTTACGCCTTTTTCTATCAATTTCTCCATCAATTCTTTGTGTCATATTTTGTCGAATGCTTTCGCGTAGTCAATGAAGCATCGGTACAAGTCTTTCTTCATTTGTAATGCCCTTTCAGAGAGCATTCTAATCATGAATATGGCGTTCCTTGTTCCAGTGTCTTTGACGAAGCTGATAGCTCTGTGTAGTTCGCACTCGTTTGCACCAGGTTTCTTCGGCAGTGCTATAAATATCGACTTGCATAGGTCGTCTGGTATTATTCCGCTGCTATAAATTTCGTTTATTATGTCGGTAATCTTTTCTATGCCATATTCTTCTAAGGCTGTCAGCAGCTCTATTACGACGCCGTCTGGACCAGGTGCCTTGTTTCTGTTCATTTTGGCCATTGCAGCTTCCACTTCGGATTTTAGTATTTCCGGTCCATCCATCTCCTTGTTCTCTCTTGTCGCAAAAGAGATACTTTATATATTCTTCCCATCGCTGGAGTATTTCCTCTTTCTCTAATATGATTGTTCCTTCCTTGGATTTCCCTGTTGAGGAGCAGGTTTTGTGTCCTGTCAGTTCTCTTATCTCTTTATGCATCTCTGCTTTGTTGTTCCTGCTCAGTCTCTCTACTTCTGCGCATTTGTTGTTGAGCTATTCCTCTTTGGCTTGTCTGCATTTGTTCCTTATCTCTCTGTGAAGTTTCTTGTACTCTGCTCAGTGTCTTGGCGTTATTTTTATCTCTTTTGCATCATGTGGAGGATCTCTTCAGTCATCCACTCGTTTTTTCTTCTGTGTCTGATTTCCTTTGGGGCTATGTTGTTCGCTGAGGTCACCATCGCTTCTTTTAGTGAATCCCATTTTGAGTACCCTTTTCCAATTTGTTCTTCATATTTCTTTCTCACGCTGTTATTGTATTTTTTCTGCAGGGTGAGATCGTCCTCTAGCGTGTCGTATTGCAGCCTTGGTGATATGATGGGCTTCTTCAGTCTTCGTAGTTTCACTTTTAGTTTGTAGATGACTGAGATGTGGTCACTTCCGCAGTCGGCACCTGGGTATGTTTTGCATTGGACCACTGCGTTCCTGAATCTCTTGTTTATAGTTATATAATCTATTTGGTTCTTCGTGTCGCCTCCTGGACATAAACGTCGTGGGTGTTCTTGGAACCAGGTGTTAGTAATAACCTGGACGTTGGCTGAGCACCATTGGATCCATTTTCCTCGTGTTTCGTTGCGCTCTCCTAGTCCGAAGTTGCCGTTCGTGTCTCCTTCTCTATCTTTACCTACCTTGGCATTTAAGTCCCCCATTATTATCCTAATTTCTTGGCTTTTGCACTGAGCCTTGGCACTGTCCAGTATTGAATAGAAAGATTCTATTTCGTCTTCCGAGCTTTGAGTTGTCGGCGCATAAACTACTATAATAGCTATATTGAAGAGCCTTACCCGCAGTTTAGCCAAGAGGACTCTCTCTGACAGTTGCCAGTATCCAAGTACACATCTCTTCACTTGTTTGTTTAGTATTAAAGCGACCCCTTTTTCGTTTGTTTTTTTTTAACCTCCTGCATATATTATCCTGTGGGTGTCGCTACTGAAATCTCCGTTATTAGGCCATCTTGTTTCACATTCTCTAGTTGTCCACAGTTGAGTGTCCTGACGTTCCATGTTCTGATAGGGATTTTGTCTTTGATGCGCACAGTTGCAGGGTAACGGTCCAGAGACACCTGTTGCTCATGTCGTTCTTTCCCGGGCGAGGGACAAATTTGGGAGTAAAATGTCCCCTTTACGCCGTTGGTACCGAGCAAGGAGTTGCTTCCTTGGGAAGCAACCCCCTTCACGCTGTTGGCTTTAATATATTTGTTGTAACTATCCATGATTGAGCGGGAGTAGATAGTGGAGTGGTATCCCGTTGCCTTCTCCACGATGCTTTATTGAGACATCACCTCTAGTTAGCTGGCCGTTGACTCTTTGAGAGTTTTTCCGCCCTTTGTAGGTTTATATTTTTTGGACCTAGAGGGATGCTAACGTCCCAATTATATATACATATATATAATTTATGTAAAAAAAAAAAATTAAAAAATTAAAAGAAATAAAAAGAAATAAATAAAAAGAAAAAATTTTAAAAAATAAGGAAAAAAAATTACTAAGTTTTAACTTAATAAGTATCTGTTTTCTTTAATCATTTACTTTGGTTACTAAAATATACTAAATTTTTCGGTTGTCTAAAGGCCGTTTCTCAGACATTACTGTGTATAAATGTGATCATGGAAAAAATAAGACTTGTCATTGAAGATTTGTTTAACCGCTTTCAACAAAACCATTCATTTCACTTCTTGTTTGGTTACTTATATAAATAAGTTATGATGTAAAGTTTGAGCTGTCATTTAAAATTGTCAGAAAAAAAGATGCTCGTCATTAAAGAGTGTGGATCTAACTGAAATAGAACTGGGAAAGAAAGAATTCCAGGCGCCAAAATAGCTGCGTTATGCGCGCACACTGGCAGCAACTTTCCATATAAATGTGGCACACGTTGTTTTTTCGTCGCATATATATATATATATATATATATATATCATAGCTCTTCACAATTTCCTGTCTTTTGTAGCTCTTAATAAATATTCTCTTTTTGTTATTTCTCATAAATCTTTTCTCCGCCATCCATCTACTCATGCTCTCTAGGTAGGTTTTCCTCTGTCCGTCTTTCCTTCAATCTGTCCTGTTAGTATTAAATTTTCCAAGCCCTCTTTTCTAATTATGTTCCCTAAACATTTCAACTGTCTCTTCCGGGTGTTATCCTTTTGGTTTCCAATTTTCTATTTTTTCTGTTGCAGTGGAAAATATTACAGTTATTGGACAAATCTAGTGTCTTCAATTTTATCTTTCAGATAATGTTATCCCCTTCAACTCTTATAGACGGTTTCCAAATTGGTGAATGCGCCTATAATCCTTTCCCTCAGTTTATCTTTGTTGTCACAAGGAGTTTTGTTTGTCTCTCACTCAACTACGCCCTACACATAATAATCAAGGAGACATGCTGTATGGGAAGTTAGGTGGTCATATGTAAGAGGTGATGTGGTCACATAAATTGTCTGACAGCCAAGACTGCGTTCTCCTGCTTGTGTAGCATGGTGCAGAGTTCTGTTGCCAGACATCTGGTCTTCTAGCAGCCACCCTCTTCACCCAGGGCAGTACTACCTCCTCAAGGCACTTGATGAAGTCTTCCGTATTGAGTCTGTGGCCCCCATCAACAAATTCGGGGTTTTTTTCTTATCAAAACAACCAGAGTGAGTTTTCTGAACTACTGAATCTTTGCAATCACCATTAGACACATTCAACACCTTTCTAATCCTCTGCACTCTCCTCAGATTGACACCTAAACACACTGACATGTTCGCTTCCGGCACGCCGTTTCTAAATTTCTGGCGGAGTGAATTGCATCATGATGGTCTTTTTCTCAAGGACGGTGCCCAACTGACCCCAATATACTGTGCAGTCGACAAAATAAAAACCAAAAACAATGCGCATGCGACAATTTAACAATCGCAACTGAATATATATATATATATATATATATATATATATATATATATATATATATATATTATACAATATAATTGTGCCTGCATTGATCGACTTTGATGAATGAATTAATCATACAATTTCTCGACACTCATTTCCTTTTCATCTTCGTATTAAAAGTAATCGTTTTTTTCGTGTATTCAGTAGGTTAATGTGTTCGCGTGCACACACACACATATACATTTCACTGTATCTATTCATAAATACTAAATATCAGATAGGACAACAAAGTGCAATATATGAGGAGTTGCCGAAATGTTTTCGATCTGACCCATTTCCTAAAATAAAACCAAATGACCAGAGCGTAGAGGTAGATAGGATCTCCTTGCTATTTAGAGTGAGAAGTTTTCAACACTCCATTAGATAGATAGATAGATAGATAGATAGATAGATAGATAGATAGATAGATAGATTTTTAATAAATAAATAAAATGTAAATTACTTATCTTCCAACATGAGTTTTGCAAAGGTAAGTTCGCATATATCAATTAATTTATTAACAACTATATATATATCAGCGATTTCAAAGACTGTGTTAATCCAAAATTGCTGACAGCCAGCAGAATGCTGATAAAAAGGCATTTAAGGCAAGCAGACTTTGTAATAAAGTACTCGATATCAAATATAAAGCATTAATAGAATTAATATAAAAGATTGTCACTTAGCTGATTGATGTTAACTTCAGCATCTTGCTTCCATAGTTTCGTAGTGAGATTTTTTTAATTTTCCCTTTTAGAATTGTTGTGTGTATGTGGATTTACGCTCGTGCGCGCATTTTCTGATTTAGCAGGTGTTGGCTGACAGTAATCTCTCGTCATTTTTTTCTTTATTTTTTCTTCAAAATGTTGTGATGTGTTGATTTATTTTATTGTTCGTAGAAGTGTCATGATTTTTAATGTTTGAATTTTTAATTAGGCTCAACAGAAACAACTTTTAAAGATACAACAACTACAAAATGCCATTAAAAACAAAAAATAAACTTACAATACAATCCTATCAAAATACATATGGAGCCCCAAAAATAATATACCCACCAAAATCAAATGAGAAATCATAAAAAGAGAAACTCCACACAAGATCAATAGTAAAAAGTGCAAATATTTTTAAAGGAAAAATCTAGCATTATTATTATTAAAAATAAAAAAAACTCTGAAAACAAGAAAAAATAAATAATGAGTAAATGTAAGCACATAAATATTTATTTTGTGAGCCTAATACTAATTAAAATAAAATATACAAATAAAATAAATGACATAAACTTTAAATGAACATAATATGAACCACAATCTCATAAATCCAACTTTCTCCAATTAACACTTTACCCCCACCAAACTTAAGTGGGAAATAATAAAAAGAGTAACCCCATACAATATTAATAACATAAATTGTAAGTTATGCTTAGACGAAAAACTAGCAATAATCAGTTAAAAGCACAATAAACAAGGAAAATTAAATAATATGCATGCACATAAATATGACGACCTTTAAACAAACAAACGAAATAAAAAATAAAATGAGAAACAAAAATCCAATTATGAATACAAACTTCTACACATAACACTTATTACAATACAAAATCATGTATGTGTGTGCATATACGCGTATGTGTACGTGCGTGCACATATATATATATATATATATATATATATATATATATATATATATATATATAGGCATGTGTGTATGTGTGCGTATGAACGTATATACAAGTATTCAACATTCAATCTTTAAAAACGATGACACATCTACAATCAATAACAATAAATCAACGCATAACAAAATTCCGGAAGAAAAATATAAGGAGAAATAAAGAATAAAAGCGATGACAGATGACTATGGCAGCCAACACGTGCTAAAACAGGAAATACGCCCACAAGCTTAAACTCACATACATGAACAATTTACAACAATATAAAAAGCGAAATATTGAAAATATTAATAGTAAATTATGAAAACCCCTGAAGAGTGGACGGAAACAAACGGCTTATATATATATATATATATATATATATATATATATATATATATATATATATATATATACTTAATTACAATAAGGCAGCACTAATAATTACAGATTAAACATCCGAAAATACAATGATAACCCAACAGTAACTTAAATAACACAAAGAGGACTACCTCGTAGGTTAAATAATGGGGAAGAAAAAAAAGAAACAAACCGCGCACAAGAACAATACGTCTAGTGCTCGTTTGAAAGAAAAAAATACCCCAAGACGAAACCTTAACAGTAAAATGCTCTATACGAAAGTACGAAAGTAGAGCAAAAAATACAGTACACTAAATCTAGAATTGAGCCACCACCGACCGCGGTTTCACACAACGGATCGTCAGGGCCAGGCTAACAAGTTAGATTAAAAACGGCATATATAGAGAGCTCAAAAGAAGAAACCAAATTAAATCAGAGTAAACCAGCCATAAGCACTCTGCTTTCATAAAATATGATATTAAAGAGTTCTACCCGTCAATAACGTCAGACATATTACTAGAAGCCATTAATTTAGCTAAGGAGTTTAACGAAATTTCTAGCAATGAACTTGAGTTAATTAGGCACTGTCGCAAAACACTACTATATCATGATGAGGAGTTGTAGATTAAAAAACTGATGCCGAGGGATTTGATAATCTCATGGGGGCGTATGATGGTGCTAGGTGGTTGAGTTGGTAGGATGCCTTCTTTTATACAAACTAAATAACCTCCTGGACTTCCATAATCACGGGTTGTATCGGGACGACGGTCTGATAATTGTTGAGCATAGTACACCCCCAAATATGCGACAGATTAAGGAAAAAACTCCATAAATCTTTTAAAGATAATGGATTCACTATAGAAATTGATTGTAATTTAAAGACTGTTAATTATTTAGATATAACTTTGGATCTAAATACAGGAAACATTGCCCCTTACACAAAAAACAATTCTACCCCTATTTACGTGAATAAACATTCTAATCATCCTAATATTTAAAATTATATTTTAAATGCTATACCAAAAAGTATAGCGTATAGACTTTCCACTAACTCTTCTGATATTGAGATTTTCGATAGGCATAAGAAGATATACCAATCAGCACTACTAAAAAGTGGCTATAAATATGATCTTCAATTTATCACACCGAACAATGCTACAAATAAGAATAGAGCTAGGAAAATAATCTGGTTAAGGAGGTAAGAACTAAAATTGGTAAATGGTTTTTTCATTAATTGATAAACATTTCAGTTAAAATAGTTGTCTAAATAAAATCTTTAACAGAAACACCATTAAATTGAGTTATTCCTGTTTACCTAATGTAGGTAAAATAATAAACGGAATTAATAAAAGTAAATTTAAAAAGCCCGAAAAGTCTAGTTTTAAACCCAAGTGTAATTGCTGATTTAAGAATGACTGCCCCATCAGTGGTTACTGCCGGCAGTCTTGTGTTGTATATGGAGTTAGAGTCTACGCTGATGAAAATGATCCTAATCCTAAAACTTATATTGAAGCGACTCATGATACTTTTAAACGTAGATTTTATAACCATAAGAGTTCGTTTAAATACCAAAGATATAGCCATATTACTGAGTTAGCTACTTATGTATGGAACCTAAAAAATAATATTAAAAAAGACCCCATTCTTAAATGGGAAATAATAAAAAAAATGCTCAAATTATAAAGTAGGGAGCAAGTTCTGCCAACTATGTGGGGAGGAAAAATTAGCCATAGCGCTGTTTGAACCCACGCAGAAGTTGCTAAATTCTAAAACCGAAATCCTTAATAGATGTAAACACATAAAAATTGCTTACTAAAACAGGTCCTTTTGTTGTTGTTGTTTTGTAATAAAGGTTGTTTTACCCTGATTTAATTTGGTTTCTTATTTTGAGCTCTATATAGTAATTTGCTAAGCGCAGCTTAGATATGGCACAAGGCCAAAAGTATGAAGCGCCCAGTGATGATCGAACTCACTACTGAATTGCAATAGTTCTAGCGAGACAAGCTTGCTAACCATTGCACCACCTCGAGGTGCTCTAGAGCTCTATATATTTGCCGTTTTTAATCTAACTTGTTAGCCTGGCCCTGACGATCCGTTGTGTGAAACCGCGGTCGGTGGTGGCTCAATTTTAGATTTAGTGTACTATATATATATATATATAGTTTAGAACATGTACAAATTATAATCTACTACAAAGTGTACATTTTGTTTCGACATTGAAAGTACAATGTTTCATCAGGTAGTGTAAAGGGAGATGGAAAATTAGTTTCCTTATTTTGGTAAATTGTATGTAAGAGGTAAGTGGGGTAAAAAAAAATGCAAAATCATAATTAGAATTTGAACAAAAAGAAAACAATGAGGGAGGAGAAGAAAGGTCGTTAATGTTGAAAGGTTTAGAGGCAGTTTTAATCGTGGAAAGTAAGGTATGGTCCTTTACAGCATTTTATGACCAGGCCTTAAGGTTTAACAAAGAGGAAAAAATAAGAAAATGTATATGGGGTGGGAGGGAGTAAGAGAGGATGGGCTAAGAAGAAAGAGGAATTGGTAGTGGATAGACATATCTGTATTCGTGAAGTATAAGGCTACAAATTTTTTGGTGCTTCTTAGAAGGATGATGAAATCCTATACATAGGCTTAGAAGTCATTAAAGGGGTTCTTTTTATATTTAAACAATTTAAAATTGTTATAATGGAACATCCTGCCATCCCCGAGAATAGAATGCTCTACTTGATAAAATATGGTAACGAGCGGTACGACGGAAGAAAAGGTCTTAGGCTTTCGCCCGAGCCCGACTGCTCTATGACACTGTCAGCTCTCTGCCTTCGGGTAGAGGGCGCTCTCTGCTTCCTAGCAGCGAGCACAAACCCAGTCGTGGTTCCGCCGAAGGGTAGAACCATGACTGGGGAAAAATAGACAGACATTTTTTGGCCAGGCTATATGGCCGGGAATACCCACTATAAAATGACCATGTGTCACATCTGGCCTTGCGTGGGAAGCCTAGTAAATACAGAAAAGGTCTTAGGCGAAGGCATTCACTATTCGATATTCTATTCCGCTCCAACCCATGGCTTGCCTATATGTGTATTATTGTTAATTGTACCTTAGTACAATAAATCTGTATTTCTTATTCCTGGTGTGGAGTTCCAATCTTCAACTGATCTTTTATACTGTATTCCTTTCGGGATATATCAAACATTTAAGGAAACATTAATTAGTTCACAATTGTAGTATGAAATAAAGGTAAAATTTGAGGTAAAAATATATAAGGGGAAAGATCATACAGTTAAATGTGAATATCGTGGTACTAAGATTAATACTATAAAGGTTTATCGTTTCTATAGATCCGAACTTTAGATCTTGTAATTTTAGCATGATTGTAAGGTTAGTTCTTTAATGTGTTTGCAATTTACTGTGGTTTCATGCCTCTGGTTTAGTAATATTTTGCTCCTCATATATTTAATGATTTTCATTTTTTCTCGTAGACAAAAGAAACAGGGTTCCTTTACCGATTTAGATGTTCTAGCCTGTTTGAGGATTTTCCACTTAACTTTAGGTGTTTATTTTCATTTTTTAACTTCCAAAATATTTAGAAAGTGATGTCATATTTTGTTTGTTCTTGTTATTGAAGGATAAGAGGTGATTGCAAAAGTGCTGTTTAAAAGCGTTCATAGTGATTCCGATATAAATTTTAGCATTAGGATTCGCCACAGATGAAATCGAACACATATATACCAGGGATTTTGTTCAGCATTTTTTAGGTATGGGGCATTGGTTCGGGTTTCTACAATTACAAAAGTTGGGGGAAAACTGGCATGAGTGTTAGAGTTGTTTTTGTTGTACGATTTCAGTATTTTATTGTTATGTAATTTAATTATTTTTCTAAATTGTTGGAGCAACTATAACTGAGTTTTATTGTATTCCTATTAAAAATTTTGCTTAAAGGATTATTTTTTGGGAAATGTTTACCTATTAGCTTAAGAAATTTATGTCCCAGTTTAAAATTAACTATCTGATTAAATGGAGGGTTATACCATATGATTTTTCTGTTTCTATTAATGATGGAATATGTTTTATAACGGATGGTGGGTTATTAGAGCTAGAGTTTATATAGATTGAGTTAGCATTATTTTTCATGTAAGGTTGAAAGGTGTCAGAAACTAAGTCTAATATTATGTCTAAAAGTCAACTTGTTCTGTAAAAAATATATTTATATCTAAAATTTTATATTTTATATATATTTTATATTCTATATTTATGTCTAAAAAGTCAACTTGTTCGGTTAATTACTACGCTAAGACCAAAAGATTTAAAAACTCTATGAATTAATTTTCTAAGTTTATCAACCTTACCTCTAGTAAATTTAAACTCTAACTTTTCAACATGTCCATTAATCACCTTTCTTCTTCTCCCCCATTTTCCTCTTTTTGTTCAAATTCTAATTTACAACTTCCAATTATGATTTCTCATTTTCTCTACTCCACTTACCTTTCACACAAAATTTACCAATATAAGGAAACGAATTTTCCATCTTCCTTCACAATGTCGAAACAAAATGTACACATTATAGTAGATTATAATTTGTACATGTTCTAAACTATAATTTTTAATAAATATTCAGAGCTCTATTTTTATATTGAGCACTGTTTTAAATTAATGTTTTGAACGTTGTTAATATTTTCTTCGTTCATGATTTACTTATATATATATATATATATATATATATATATATATATATATATATATATATATAATGTGCAGAAAAGATCATGAAATTTACTTTTCCTTAACGTTTATTTTTAATTTTACTCAGTACAAAAGTAGAGCTAAATAACATTGTAACAAATTAATTTAAAATTTTTGCAACACACAATTTCCCATGTTTCGGAATCATATTTCTATTGTGAGTCCATCTTCAAGTGATCATTTTTGGGGTGACTAACGGAAAAGGATTTAAAGGGGTCAGCGGCCGGGATAAGACAGAATGCGCCGTAAGTCCCAGGTATCAGGAGGTAACTATTTAACAGAGAGACAGTTTTGCGGTTTTATAGCTTTATAATCAGTTTTAGAGTTTTACAGTTGAGTAGAATTGCAGACAGCAGCCAGTCTGGCTGGCTGGCTGGCTAGCTGAGTGCACCGTACGCGTGTGTGCTCCGACTCGACCAAACCTCTCACTGCAAGGCCAAGTCACGGCTTTGTTAAAAAGAATAGAAGAGAAGTGAATAAAATATAACTGGATATTTTTTATTGTATACACGTATTGATATCTGTCGATTTTATTAGTTGTGAAAAAGCAAGTTATTTGATTCACCTTGGGTCCAGTTTATTTTGTCATTTATCTGTGGAAGATAATCAACATTCGGTTCGAACAGATTTTCGCCGAATGGATAGCAGTATATGTAGCGACATGTATGAAGGAAAAAGTCATCATGTGTTTCAGATTATTTTCGTCAACAGAGAAGAAGAGTCTTATTCCCAACATTTTGAGGTGCAGCTTTGTTCTCCAAAAATTTTGGTTCGGCATTGTTTTCCTCGAAGAAGTATATATCCATCGAAATGGGTACATAACAGTGTCGTTTTTGTGTGTGAATTGTGTTTTTTTAATTTTTTTTTATATTTTTTTAATAAGAAAGTATATCGACCGACCTTAGTTAACACGGTACAGAAAAAGAAAAACAAAAAATAAGTTAGACGGTCGTGACATTTTTTTCGTTTGCCTATAGGTCCTTTGCTCCTGTTTTCGTTATATATATATATATATAGAGAGAGAGAGAGAGATAGAGAGAGAGAGAGAGAGAAATTAAGCGAGTTCGCCAGATGCAAGCCAGTAATGCCATCATGACCTAAGGAGTTACTGGGTGTGGAAAAATTAGAAAACAGGAACATTACTAAGAAGCAAGAACAAAAGAAAAGTAATTAGGAAGACATTAGAAAGCAGTTGACATTGCATTTAAATTTTTGAAGATTAAAGTTAACCGGAAATCATGGAACCAGAAAAGAGTTGTACAAGTAAGAAATGCGAGAAAAGAAACTGTCAGCATAAAACTTACGGTTACATCTAAACAACCCAACGCTAAATTGATAAAAACTTTTCGCCTGTCTAGTACCGCGTTTAAAGTCGTAAAATCTAGGCACCAGAGCGAAGAGCTCATCAGAACAATTACCATGAAAGTATTTACAGAAAAGGTACCGGGAGGCAACTTTAGGACGGTGAGAAAGTGACTGAAGCCGAGACACTAGATCAGGACCAATAATATTACTGATTCTCCTTTGGATTTTATCAAGGATCACTAGATATATAGTAGGATCTACGAACCATATGCGCTATATATATATATATATATATATAGAGAGAGAGAGAGAGAGAGAGAGAGAGAGAGAGAGGAAAGATAGAGAGAGAGGGAGAAGAAAGAAAGAATCGATTTTTTATTACTTAATTCGACATATTTTTAAAAAACTTAAAACTTTTTGTTTTTTGTTTTGTGAATACTCATATTGTTAAATAATATCCTAGTCGGTATGGAATTTTGCAAAGAAATGTATTTTAAACACAGCAACACAGATTTTATTTTGACTAGCGGGGTTCAAAGAGGTCAGCACCTGGGATAAGACAATGCCCAGGTGTCAGGAGGTAACTATTTAAAGATTGTCAGTTTTACAGTTTTACAGTCTACAGTTGAGAAGAGTTGCTGAGAGCAGCCCATCTGGCTGGATAGTTGGCTGCCTCGTGTGTGTGCTCCGACCCGACCAAACCTCTCACCCCACGGCGAAGTGACCGTTTTGTTAAAAAGAACAGAAGAAAAGCGAATATTTTAATTATATGTATGTGTTAATGTTTATTGATTTTATCAGTTGTGAAAAAGTAAGTCATTTTGATTCAACTTGGGTCCAGTTTATTTCGTCATTTTTCTGGGAAAGATAATAATCTGGTTCTAACAGAATGGATAGGCAGTTAATGTATCGTCAAGTATGAGAGAAAAATACCGACATTTTAGTCCCAACATTATTTTCGTCGTCGTCGTCGTCGTCGTCATTGCTTCCCAGAAGCAGTTTCTAACAATATTTAAGTATTTTAGTTAAGGCGCGTCGGATATAATGACGTTTCCTTCTGCACAGGGTGACGGATGTTCGAATCCTGCAGGGCCCATATTTTTCTTTAATAACGTTATTCGAATATGTCAAGAATCTCTACTGGCAGCAAACGGCCTACGTACGGACAGGTAACGACCTCAGTAGATACACAAAGATAGAAAAAGGCGTAAGACAAGGATGTGTCTTTTCACCGGATTTGTTCAACCTATACAGCGAGAATATTTTGAGGATCCTAGAGGACACACCAGGATTTGTTATTGGAGGCCACAACCTGAACAACATAAGATATGCGGACGATACAGTACTGATTGCGGACACGGAAAAGAAACTGCAAGATCTCATACAGAAAGTAGCAGTGGAGAGTGACAAGAAGGGACTACAAATAAACTTTAAGAAAACTGAGTGCATGGTCATCAGCAAAAGATACAACCCAAAATGCCAAATACAGGTGGGGGATAACAGAATCAAACAAGTCCAAGAATTTAAGTACCTAGGAAGTGTTCTAACAGGAGATGGAAAATGCGACACGGAGATCCGAAGGCGAATTGGCATGGCAAAGGACGCGTTCCAGAAGATGAGCAAAATACTAACACACAGGAAAATCTCAATAGAAACGAAGAAAAGAGTGCTAGACTGCTACGTGATGTCAGTTCTTCAATACGGCTGTGAATGCTAGACAATATCATCGAAAATGAGGACAAAACTGGAAGCGGCCGAAATGTGGTTCTACAGAAGGATGCTACCGATATCGTGGACTGAGCATACAAACAACGACGAGGTGTTAGAAAGAATGGCAACAAAAAGGAAATTGATGCTGAGCATCAGGAAGAGACAACTGAAGTTCCTGGGACATGCAATGAGGAAGGAGAGCCTGGAGAACCTGATACTGACTGGACAGATAGAAGGAAGGAGAGACAGAGGAAGGCAGCGGATAACATATTTGCAGGGTCTGATCAGGTGGATGACGGAACGGGGGTTGCCAGGAGCAACAGGAGCAAACATACTAAGAGCCACAAGGGATAGGGAGACGTGGAGATCCATGATCGCCTACGTCCTGAAGGGACAGGGCACATAGAAGAAGAAGAAGAAGAAGAAGAAGAAGAAGAAGAAGAAGAAGAAGGCGGATAGATGAAAATAAATTAAGTATGCTATACTTTTATAAATAAACGAAAGTGATATATATATATATATATATATATATATATATATATATTATCTTTCTTCTTTTTTTTTGCGTTCTAATTATTTGTATATTCTTTTTATTAACTCCGGAATGTTATTAATAAACGCCAAGCCGTTTAGCTAATAGTAAAACAGCGCTGTATATAGTTAAAAGTAAAAAGATTATTTTGCATGCGCACGCATATTCGCTCGCCTGTCTGCCAAACTTCATTCAAGAGAGGATTTATCAAATTTATGAACATGTAACCACAAAATTCGCATAATTTTACATTAATTCATATCAACAAAAAGAAAAAGAAAATTAGAAAATGTTACTTCAATTTCCATTATTAGATTAATAGCACTAATGAAGATCTTGAACAATGGATTTCTACACGTGTATTTCTGTGCAGCTGTTTTGATACCACATATTCCATTTTGACGACTATTCACACGACTGAAAATTCAACGTTGTTTATTTAATCTAATAACATCTAACGCAAGCAGCTGTTAAATCTGCCTAAAGCCAAGTACAGTATTTCTACCAGTGTATTTACCTTGTTTCTACGTTTTGTAGCGAAGTTGATCCCATTATATAAATTGGAAATGGAAATTTTTATCTGTGGAGTCTAGCAGCAGATCATTTCTTTGATATTCGTCGCAATCAAGGATACAAAAAAATAGTAATTTTTCAAATATTAGATGCACAAAATGCTGTTTATAATGATGGTTGTAACTTTCTATTAATTCATTTTAAATAAATTGCTGGCACTTGTATAGTAATTAGTTCAAAAACTAATTATGCAGTGAATATTTAACCAGGTTGATTCGTACACAGGGTTTGTTTTGCATCATCATTTATGTTTATTTAATAAACTAAAGTTTAGCATTTTTCCGATTACATGTTTTAGTAATTTTTTTACATATTTTAGTAATTTTTTGTACATTCGCTAGTTGTCACCAAAAGCAAAATAATTAGAGAAAAGATAATGAAGAAAACAACATTAATATTATAAAGAAATATAAACAGAATGTACTAACTTTCGATTCAGCTCTCAAAATCAGACGCACGGTGAAAAAAGGCATAACATGCATTCTGGATTTAGCTTTCAATTTTTCTGTTTTAAGAAAGTAGAAATAAAAAGATAGCAAATTATAGGCGAATAAAGCAAACTACAAAATGGCATATTCAACATTTATCTCTTATATTATTTAAATGAATCATCATGCTGTTTGGTTCGTTTTACACATTCTAAAATATAAGCTTTTTGTCATATTGTACTTCATGATACAATCTCAATTTTACTGCTCCTAAAATGTCTTCTTGTTTTCACTAATTGAAATTAACTTGAAAATAATTCGAAAGTATCCTGTAAGCAACAGAATATACATTGACAGAAAATAAAATTGCAACACTAAGTGCATGCTAAGGAGTGATAAATATTCTGATAATTTTTCAAAATCATCAGCCATGTTGTGAGGTCGTAACATTCATATCAGTGTACTGCCTTTGTCTGAACTTTTAGAAGGTAGTACCTACTGCGATAAACTTCAATGAAAGTAGATATCCTTCTGAGGGAATACAGACCTGCTCCTTTTTCCGATTAGAGGGATCAGATTATAAGCCTCTGAGAGTGTGCATTTTCTGTTCTTAAAATTGTTACGCATATTAAACGTAATGGTGGTGCTTTGATGCTGGCAACAATAGATAAACAAAGATTCCTTTACTCGTATACCATGTCATCAAGATCGACATATTAAGGACTACAGTGACAAACAACAAAGCTTCTATTGCGCAGAATGTCAATACGAAGCGATAAGAATCGTTTGTTTGCAGCAAGATTACGGATATACGTGCCTTTATCCAGATTTCCACTTACAACACAACATCATTGTAAATACGCAGGTCACTGGTGAATCAATAGGCGTGCTGTAGTGTTCAGTGCTGACAGCTGCATCTGTTTTCATGTAATGGCCGGTTGCAGCACCACCCACAGTATATACGCATACGATTCACAGAACCAAACCTGGTATGATGACATTAGTTACCATAAGTTCTGCTGGAATTACTGCATGAAATCAATGTCCTATTCCAGCAAAACATAGTCTGCAAGATATTGATAACGTCACTGACCAGCAAAATCATCAGACGTATCCCACATTGAATGGGTATGTGATATGATGGGACAACACCTGACTCGTTCACTTGGCATACCAATGACATTACTCTTGCTGGCTTGTGTCAACAGGTGCAAAAATCTTGAATGTATTAAAAGATTACTGTTTAATCATTTCACCCGGTGCAAGGCAATAACTCCATTTTTACTTATACCTTAATAAGTAATTTCTAAAAGTAAAAGTGAATGAGAAAACGTTAGTGAAGAGGGAAAATAATAAAAGAGCAGGATTCAGAAAGATAGAAGATGGTGATTAACGTTGCATTTACATTTTTGAAGATCATAGGTGGCAGGGAAGCAAGAAGCCAGAAGAGAATTCCATAGGCGAGAAATGCAAGAGAAGAAACTATTAGAATAGAATTTACAGTTACATTTATCAAGTTCACCAGTAAAACGATGAGACTTAGTTGCCAATTTAAGTAACCTTAAATTCATACGACCGAGAAAAACATTTATAAGAAAAACAAAGGGAATCTACGCCACGGAGGTGAAAAAGTAACTAAAGTCGAGATGCCAGGTCAGGACTAATAACAGTACAGACTCTTGTTTGGATTTTGTCGCGGTTCCTGGGATATATAGCAGTAGCACCAGACCAGATATGGCAGCAATATTTAATACACGGATGAATGGTAGATTTATAAACGTGTAAGATGGATTCTAACGAGAAAAACTGCTTGGTACAACACAGGGTGCCAATTTTTGTAGCAGCAGATCAAACAATTGATTCAATGTAATCACTCTATTCCATGTCAGTGGAAAACTTGAGACCAAGAAAGCGCAATGAGTTGCTTCCCTGGAGGTTAGCATCAGCCATGCTTATGGAAGTCAAATGATGTTCTCTATGGCAGTTTGGTATTCTCTGCGACCACCTGCATATAAACGTGCCGGCTTTTGTTAACACCCAACAAAATAAAGAAAGTATAAATATGAGATCTGAATACTGCTGATACGCTCCTTACTTTGAACACGTGTTTTTATTTATTTATTGTTCTGTATCTCAGACTATTTACTTTAATCCAGATATATTACTTGTACGTTCAATCTTGAATGAATTGAAACAGATATTGAGGGCGATGTAATTTTATTTTCCATCAATATATACAAAATATTCGAGCAAAGAAAACATAACTAAGCTTGTATAACTTACTACCAATCTTGCTGAGAGGCATGATGAGAAGTTCAGTTGAGTAATTCTTGTCTCTTTATTGCCTAGGTTTCCTTGGATGCTAAAATGCCGAGGTTGTTATAAAAATATCGATTTTCGCCGAAACCGGAGGAAGGATTTATTAAATAAGTTTTAATTTATTCTTCTGCTCCAAGGCAAACATATTTCAAAGAACCTTGTATCATACTTTCTATCAGATTTTGTGTGTATAATGAATTTGCTATCATTTGAGTCACCTAACGTCACTGTCAATATGAATGGCAAAACATCAAGAAGCAATAATCTTTTAATAACACTATCACCGCGAGATATTAGCCTCGATCCTGATTTAAAAATCGGTACGAGTATCACTACAAACAAAATTAAATTCTCATTGGTTTGGCAATTTCTTTTTTTTTTAAACAGTTAAGCTACTTCTCGTTTTATATATATATATATATATATATATATATATATATATATAAAACACGTTCCGTAAAAATGAAAACGCATTTTGTAAGCATTAAAAACGATTTTATAAACAAGAAAAGCACCCTTTTTAAACAGAAAATGCGTTTTGTAAACAAAACAAATTGATTATATACACATACAAGCAAATACACACATGCACACACACACACACGCGCACACGCACACGCACACACATATCTAAACTTATTTATAAATGGAACTTTGTCTGTGTGTGTATATGTGTGTTCGTTACCTATACACTCCGAAACGGCTGAACCGATTACCCAGTTGTACTATAAGCGTCTGCGAGTGTTCTTAGCTAGGTTTTGTGTCGAGGTACCCCCGATAAATATCGAAAATCGATAATCGAAAAAAATCGGGTTATAGAAGGAGTGGTCCGATTTTAATCAAATTTGATACACTCATAGACAAAGACATAAGAAACGATATTCAGAAGTTTCAAGGTTGCATTTGGTCAGACTCTTTTAGTTCTGGAACTTAAGCACATCTTCGATTTATGCAACACTGGACTTTACCAAGACAACGAACTGATAATCTCCCACAGAACTAGGCCACGAAAAACGAACAAACTCAGAAAGGATCGAATAAAATTTTTCAAAGACCACCATCTTAATATTACCACAATCACTAAAGTTAGTCTTAAATTTCTTAGATGTTACCTTCGACCTGAGCAATGTTCTGCACAAACCGTACAATGTTCTGCACAAACAACTCGCATGATCATAAAAACATTAATAGGAAATCAAATCACCTCCATAAAATCATAAAATCAACAACAACCTACACAAATCCATCCAATTTTGTTTAAGTACCAATTCTAACAATAAGGAAATTTTTGACAATTCTAAAATTAAAAATATTAATACTTTAGAAAAAAACAAACTCAACACTAGTTTAGAATGCACTGTTAAAAACAAGGTAGGCAAAAATAAGTAGAAATTGCGTAAACGTAACATTATTTGGTTTAACCCACTCTTCAGTCGTAACGCCCAAACTAACACTGGTAAATCCTTCCTAAACTTAATTCACAAACATTTCTACTAATCACCCACACTAAAAAAAGGTTTTCCACAAAAACAATGTTAAATTCTGTCATAGTTACGTTAAGAAGAAATAGATATATTTCACAACATACTAATATGATATCAAATAAATACTTGGCCAACTTTAATAATATCAGCCACCCTACTACTAACAACAATGACCCTTCAAAAAATAATTGCAACTGCCAAAAAATAACATCTGCCCACTGAATGACCAATGTATGTCCGAAAGTATTGTTTATAGAACTAGAATTCATTCGGAAGATAATGATGCTTGATTTTACTTTGAAAGCACTTCTAACAGGTAGAGGATGTTTAACAATCACATGTTGTCTTTAAATAACAGTAAATCCAGTAAAAGCACTGCTTTATCCATATATTATTAGAAATTAAAAAAGCAATAACAAGAACCCAATTATTACCTGGAATATTGTAGCTAAATCCTAATCTTACAACAGAAAAAAGACAGATGCCTTTTAGAAAAACTTGTCATCTTAAACTATATAAATAATCCTAATTTACTTAACAAAAAAGTGAATTAATGACCACATGCAGTCATAGAAAAAATACTTACTTAAAGTCTTAGACCCTGATTGATATAGATTCCTTTATACGTTTGCCCCCTTCTTTCTTTCTTTCTTTCTTTCTTTCTTTCTTTCTTTACTTTCCGTCTTTCATTTTTTCACAGCAAATTTTAATATTAATATTTTAATATTAATAACTATAATTTAATTTTAATTTTAAATTCTAAATTTTATATCTTAATTTTTAATTTAAAATTTTCATTTTAGTTTTATATCCGCATGTAATCTTAGAATATTTTAAATTTTACGTTTTATGAATTACGCCACTTTGATTTCTTTGCCCTACATTTTAACGTTTTGAGTATTTTTTATTTTTTATTTTAAAGTTTAGTTTTAAATTTAAATTTTTTATCTACATGTAATCTTAGAATATTTAAATTTTTACTCGTTATTAAAAAAGCACTAACTTAATTTTATAAGATTTAATTCCCACGAATATCATGTGAACTTAGATTCAAATCTATTTAACAGTTTGAAAAATGCACCTGATGATTGCATAACGCATGAGAATCCGAGTATAGTAGCAGTAAAAGACGGGACCGCAGGACATAAACGAAACGACGTAATCATGATTTCGTAAAACGAGGCCTCTCTCCCTATCGGTCAAACACGGCCGAGCTAAATTGGATTGTTTTAGTGATCGAACCCAAATGGTGACAGACGATAGAAGGCGAATATACAGTAATAACATTTAACAGGCTTTATTAACAAAATATACAGATTGTGGATTTTAAAACATGGAAATCAGGACAAATCAAAGCTATAAAGATACATAAATGTTTTAGAAAAAATGACACGGAGGGATAAATTTATCTTGTCATGAAGATAAACATTGTTTCAGTAAATGGTTTGAAGTCAACTAGCATGCAATTACAAGAGCGTCAGTCAGTTAAGTGCCATGCGCGATACACGCTTTGGGCGATCATGTCTCGAGACATGACTGACTGGGCAGAAGATTATCCCGCAGTAGGTTGCCATTGCTTTCTGCGGTAGACTGGTTGCCAACCAAGGCTATAGAACCCAATCTGTCCTATTATTTAACCCATAACTGGAGGGAAGAGACGGATTAATACCTTTCCCAAGGGTATTTGTGCGTAAGTGAAAGAAACGAATTCAACTGGAATTCGATCTCGGTTCCCCGATTTCTCGTTCCGAGCCGATATCCACTGCGCCACAACGCACATCCCAAGAGCGTACATATACATAAAAAAAAAATTAATGACTTATCTGTTGTTTGAAAAGGGCATTTCTTTTCCTTTCAGTGTCTCTGAGACGTTGTTTTCTTCGACACTTTCTTTCTACCTTTTCCTTCACGGCTTTCTTTTTCTTTGTTTTGTCTCTTAGAAGTTTTTTTTCTTTCATCCTTTCGGACTCACTTTTTCTTCTCATCGCAGGGTAGAAATTTTGTTGGCGAAATCGATCTCTTTCTGATTTCTAGGCTTGTTGGATTTTTTTTTTCTTTCTGTCTTTTGCCCTTTTTTAGGAAATGAGATTTTTGGTTGAAGTTCCGTCTTTTTCGTTACGTTTTAGTTTCCTCGGTGTACTAGCGTTTGATTTCTTTGAATCAACCTCTTAGCCCCAAAACTTTATTCGGTTCCTACAAGTCTTACGCAACCGAATTTATAACAGACTATCGCAGGCTTCGCGGTCGTCCGTTCAAGTTAAACTTGAATACGGAACTTACTGAAAACGGCCTTTATTTTCGCGCCAAGGTTTTGGCATGTGACTCATGATTCCCAAATATAAATTCTTTTGCAGATATGGGTGGAAGGAGGTTACTGACCACTCTCGTGGTTTTCTAGGGTTCAGGGTCGTGTTACTGTCCGGGAAGTATCTGGCTAGATCATCAGGTTTTCTATAACTCTGTATTTCCAACTCTGTATTTAGAATACTTCTAAAATATAGTTTTTGTGTCTTTTCTTTTTCAATAAACTCAGGTGGGGGGTCGTAACAATATATATATATATATCTTCTCTAGGGATTGAGACCTGTTTTATATATATATGTGTGTGTGTGTGTGTGTGTGTGTGTGTGTGTGTGTGTGTGTGTGTGTGTGTGTGTGTGTGTGTGTGTGTGTAAAAATTATTTTTCTGTATTTCAACTGAATGGTAATTATTTTTAATATTTATTGAATATTATTTTCTCGGTTGGAATTTTTTCAATTATAAGTTTTTGTCGCTATTATTAAAGCGAAAAATTTGTATTTAAATTGGTCCTGAGGGTTTTAGGATTTATTCCAGGAATTCCTTATTTGGAATATGAGCGTTTTTTTTTTGTTTTTTTTTTTGTTTTTTTGTTTGTTTTGTTTTTGTTTTGTTTTGTTTTGTTTTTTTTGGTATTATTTCATAAATTTCTTATTTGGAATATGGTCGTTTTTTGGTATGTCCTTGGAAATGAACACTTACGTAGACATATGCACTAATTTCAATATCTAGCTCTATGTGGAAAAAATTATCGTCTTCAAAAGTTTTCGTTTGCCTAAGCTTGTCAAATTAAACTCAGAATAATCTGAGCGCCACAAACTAACGGACGTATTCAGATTTTCTCCGGTTTCTTCATGTTCCGAATGAAATCGTAATTTTCTAAGAAGCGAAATTTATTATTTTTATTAATTTTATTAATTTGAATAGATGGTAGAATTATTGTAAATCGCTATATCGGCGTATTGCAAAGCTAAAAATTAAATATTGAGCTTTTTTGATAAATAAAAGACAATGAAAAATGTATCCGTTTCAGTAATTAAATGAAAACTTATTATTAGCTGTAATACACCCGGTTAAAGGGAGGTAACTTACACCATTTACGTAAGTTTGTATTGTAACTAGATGTAATATTCATTTTTTCGCAAACATTGTAAAAATCTGTTACAACGTTTATCGTACGCATAAAGGACCTTTTATGCAGATAATCTATTGTACTTTGTTCTTTTAATATTAATAAAGTTTGGGTTTTTTTTTTGGATTGGACTCTCGGAATTTATAATACTTATTTCGATAACGGTAACAGAAAATTCCTAATACCACAGAGAAATTATTTTTTTATAATTAATTCTTTTCTCTACCAAAAAGAATATTTTTTTCATTATTAGACATCTGATTGCTTCCAGCCAGAATTGAAACCCAATTGATTTGACAGTCGGAGATATTGTCACTATCGGCGTACAGTGGAGGAAGGAAAACTTTAGCGTGTTATACACACAATGTAAACACACGCCAGTAGCCCAGAGTGTTCAAATTCATTACTGAATGAATGATACGTTAATAGCGGTTATCTATCTATCTATCTATCTATCTATCTATCTAGAGCGGAAAATCTGAAAAGAAATCAATTACTATTTCGACGATATATGCATAACTCTTCAGCAATTAATTGAATTATTTTGGTGACTGGCGTGTGTATACGCCGCTTATATATAACACGCTAAAATTAACTTTCTCTGATTCCATGTCCATATGGGGTTCGGGGTTAGCGACACCAAATTGGTCGAGTTTCGATCCCGGCCGGAGGTAAGTGGATTTCTAGCCACACTGATGAACTGTGATACAGCGAAACAGGCTTGTATGTGGATGAAACGAGTTATTACGCAACCTAGGTTTCTACCATGTGGTGTCATCAGGAGATTTGCAATAACTAATCAATCAATCAATCAATCAATCAGTCAACACTATATATATATATATATTTTACCTAAGGTATTTAACAGATAGCCACATAGATACGTTGAAAAATTGTTTAAAGAATCTTGATTGTTTAACTACAGACATCAGTGTATAATTTAATCTCTCACTTCTACTGAAAGAGAGAAACATCTTATAAGGTTTCGATCCCCAGCACTCGAGCGAATGACACCTGAAAGGCAGAAGCGGCCTCGATGAAGATTTGTATCAAATTAACTACAGTGTAAACGTATGTGATAGAATTAGTTGATGTGTTGGCACCTGAATCGAGTATAATAGTGTTTGTTCATAGTATCTATTCGTATGTATTACATAGTATGTGTAGATGTGCATATGCAGATGGGTCTTTCTGCTTTCATTATCTGAAGAATTTCCCAGAAGAATTTCCCAGAAGAATGCTATTTTCATCCATAATTATTTTAATTCATTTAATTTAATTAATTTATCATTTAGGATTCCCGTCTCAGAAATCCGTTGCAATTATCTCATAAAAATGGTAACGAAACACATTTTGCAACTATTTTTATAGTTTTTCATCATTAAGTCTAATTTTGTTTTGTTTTTATGTCACACTAGAAAGGATTTTGCCCGACTTCGAGCAAAATAATCTTGGGTTTAATGTGCTACAAATGTAGCAAGCTTCTCTGAAACAATGGCTGATTGTATGAAGGCTTTTACAATAATCTACTTAATCAATATCAGGAAAATGATATTTAACTTTACATGCAACGTATATGATAAACAGATAAATGTATATATTTAATAAATACCAGATATAATGTTAAATAAATTTCTAAGCCTTTGTACCGTTTTTAAAAGTTCCCCCTGACAATATAGTTTTATTCTTTTTATTTAGATTCGGACGAATGTCATTATCTTTGTTGTTGCTGTCACAATGTTTGGGCTGTAGTGCTCTCCGGACCAAAGGTTATTGTGTTGGTTCTTGAATTTGACGACATAGTAATTGTGAGTATCAATCGCTTTGGCTGGATAATAAGTAACTGATCAGTACTAAATAGGATGAGATATTCTTAGACATGCGCAACAGAATAAGAACAATCTCCTGTCATAATTGAAATAAAGGGTTCAGCAGAAAATTCCATTTTTACTCGGATTGATAAACACATGAAGAAGGTTGGCGGGTACAACAACTGAAATATTTTGACGAGTCTGACTGTAAATAATGTAAATAATGATAACTCCTCATCTTAGAAATTCAAGCAGAAATTATAAAATCTTTCATATACATTCTCTAAAGAATCAAAATAAACTGTGTAATTCTCATCTCAGTATTTATTTTTATTAAGGTTTAAATTATGAAATTCAATAATGGTCATTTTCTGATTTGATTTTCTTTGATTCGTTTTCTACTGCTTATCAACAGTGTCTCAGAATTTCTTTTCTTTTTTCTTTTTTTTTTTTAGATAATATTGATTTAGTGATACAAGACTAATTAATTAACTGAGAAAAGAGAGGTAGGTTCATAACTTTCCCAAGAGTATTTGCACGTAAAAGAATCGAACTAGAATTGGAATTCGGCTCTCCGGTTAAAAATTTCGCGACATTATCCATTACACTAACCGCATATCCAAGCTTACAGCACCTGGTATTCTTAAGCGGTCACCCATCAAGGTACTGACTGGTGTTTCGACGTGATGCACTCGTAAGCGGTCATTTTCTGGAATAAAGGAAATATTGAAAAGTTAAGAGTATTTGTTCAAGTAAACTGAAATCACTGACTAGAGGGGATTTTCTAAGCGCAGCTTAGATGTGGCACAAGGCCAAAAGTATGGGGCACCCAATGAGAAAGGAGCTCACTCCACACTTGTAATGATTCTAGAGAGACAAGCTTGCTAACCATTATACCACGTCCAGGTGCCCAAATTAGTGCCTATAGTGACAAGTCTAAATATCGTATATTATTTCCTTTTATTAACTCTGCACGTATCTCTATTCTCGTTTCAATTTTTGTTATTTTTCTTAACAATAAAAACCCTGTTTTCATTAAAATACACTCTGAAGAGATCAAAATGAACGCACGTGTGAAATACACAAGACAAATGCAAGTTTGTTTTTGTTTTTTCTTTGTTTTGATTTTGTCTTTCTATTAAACACTTGTTTTATTTGCTCCCAAGTTGTTTGTAATCAAATATAAACAAAGAAAAGATCCATTTTGTGTTGTAATATCGCTTTTGTTTTAGGTCTTTTTGCCGTCAGCTTTCACTCAATGCTTCATACAGGATACTGTGTATGTTGGGGTTCAATGCATTTAAAAATGTTCGGTATCATGCTGTTATTTGAATGTGAATGTAAGGTTTATCTTTTATAATAGAGAAAAGAGGTGGTTGCTTCCCATTACTTTAACAAATATGCCAATCATTCATTCAACCTGAATTAAGAATACATTTGTATCAGGCTACAGATTAGGTTTCTGAATATTGTCTGACTTTGGAAGCCGGTGTACATGTTAAGGAATGTTGTCGTGTTTTGTCATTCATGTCGAATCTAACAAATCTTAAGTTCGAAGAAAAATAGAGACTTGGACGATGTACTTATTGCTACTCCCTGTAACTGAAGATGAACTTCCCAAAGAAATGTCAGAGAAAGATTTCAAATTTACATGATAAAACTAAACTATTTCTTCATTTTTGTATTTTTCTATTTTATTTTTCTCTATATTGGCAAACTATGAAAGTATAAAATTACAGGTAAATAATAATTTGGCAACAGATTTGCCGGTTAGAATCTAAAATTAAAGTCTAGATAACTGTTTTTGATTAAACAGTATATTTATATATTTATATATTTATATATATATTTCTACCGGCCTGATTATTTGTGAGAAATTTTGCGAGAAAAGTGTGTTTCTCATAAATAATCAGACCCGTAGAAATATATATAAATAATTTAAAAACAGAATATCTACTCAAATGAGAGTATCGATTAAAAATAATGTTCAAAAAAATAAATTAAATATGTCGGTTGTTAATTCCATTTCGTTAACTTACCGTAACATTATCTCCTTATTTTACGATACACTTTCAGAGCAGATAAGGATATTTATGAGAAGTCGAAAATTTATGTTTATAAAGCTAAATTTGGCTTCGTGGCCGAGCGATTAAGACACATCAGATCAATTGATGGCTTCTCCTATGTTGTTAGGGGTCGCACATTTTAATTCTGCCGAATACACACATTTTCCTAACAATGTTTTTCATAAACATTTAGGCCGGTAGAGTTATATCTATCTATCTATCTATCTATCTATCTATCTATCTATCTATCTATCTATCTATCTATCTCTCTCTCTCTCTCTATATATATATATATAGTAGGATCCTTGAAATTTGGTAAGGTAAATTCCAATAGAGACAGACTCCAAAGAGAACTCGATGTTAAAATTTATTGCTAAATCTAACAGAGTATTATAATCAGGAAACAAAATTTAGATATTTTTACCAATCCATTTGTAATACTGTATTTCGTGGTCCCAGCCGCTTTTCAAACCAAATTCATACAACAGTAAATGTCTTAAATTTGTCCAGATGAAGTCACGTGGGATAGAAAAAGGGAAAGGAAAGAATAAATATTAAAAAGAGAAAAGAGAGACAGAAAGAAAAGTATAAGAACAGAATAAGGGAAAGGGGTTAACTTAAGGTATTTGATTTTAGCTTTGGGCAACGTCTTTGGCCTAGATATACAAAAATCTTCGTTGGTGAAAGAGTTGAACTTTGACCCGAGCTGCTCGTTGACCGTTTTAGACGTATGTAGGTATAGGATCACTTAACAAGCTGAAAATTAAACTTATAAGTTTGTTTTTTGAGAATAATCTGGAATGTCCCGCTTAAGACTTTATACTCACAAAAAGTTTTACCGTATTGCTATCATAGGTACTCTACTACCATGCTATTTTTTATTATTATTATTATTATTATCATTATTACTATCATTATTATTTTCACCGTTATTATGAGTAGTTATGTAGTTAATATATTTAAACATAAGTATATAATTATATTTTGTAAAGTAAGTTTTTATATTATAAATAATTAGGGACTCTACTGATATCATGTTATTATTATTTTTAACATGATTTTTATGAGTACTATTATTTTTTCACCCTAATTAAAAGAAGATATATATTAAATTTATTGAAATATAAGTTTTTATATGTTTTTTTAAAATTGGTTTTACATATAAATAATTATTATTAATTCATACTCACCTGTCGTCAGAGATGATATTATCTTGTGTTGGCATAAAACATTGCTATGCGGCGATAACAGTCACTGAATAGCAGATGTAGGTCATAAATTTGTAATACGGTTCTATGACATCACATCACGTGAGAGACGGAAATCTTAACAGAACCATATGTCTAAATGCAATGTAATGTGTTGTGACTAGACTGAAATGCGATTTTATTGTGTGTGTTGCTTTGATTTAATGTAGATGGCCTCCAATATCTGAAGGTTCTTTTTACTCTGTGTATGTATGAGTATTATTGTGTTATCGACTAAAGTCTGTCTAACATTATATACATGGCTATGTTTTTGTAAGAAATGTTGTTTAATCGAACTATGATCAGAAAGGTGGCAAGTAAATCTACGGGAGAGCGTGGTTGTAGTAAAACTAATATATGTAGTTGGTTTATTATTAGTACCAGAGATAGAATATAATATCATTTTTGAGTGTGGGTGTCTTTATGTCAACGTCCCTGTATCCTCATGTGAAGGTGGCTCATATTTTAAATAAAAAATATCCAAATGTTGGACAATCTTTGTCTTTATTTTCACCTGAAATTAAAGCCAAAATACGATGTTTAGAACAGCTCATCATTAAACATAATATACATTCATTGTCTCTTATATTTAACAATATATGTTAAGAAAATTATCTGCTGCCTCGATACACTAAATATTTATTTATTTAGAACTTATTACATAAATATATATAATATATATATTACATATATAATAATTTATTGCATAATTATAATATCACTACAAAATGGCTACTTTTGAAGTGATATTATTTACGTTATAAATTCTAAATAAATATTATTCACTCTACTTTGTATTTATATTTAAAAGTAATGGACAAGTTCATCATCGAACTTTAATTTTTGACAATAACTGCTTTCATTTGAAAGCTCGAAATATTTATTAGACAGACATGAATTGTGGAAATTTAAGTTCTAACAAACTGAAATTAATCTGAAAATTAGAAAGATATATTTTAGAATATAATAAGCACAATTTGTTCGTTTCATTTAAATTAATATTTGCTGCCCTAATACACCCAGTTTATATATGTGTGTGCGTACGTATTAATAAATAGCGATATTATCCTTCATTGATAGCGTGACTCGAAGTTTGTGCATGAAACTGGGTGATGGATAATATGTATATTAATATATACTGTTGTATTACATTAAGCACTGTTTCATTATTATTTTATCATTATTTATAATTGTGTATATAGTAAATACATACATAGATACACACTATTTTAAACGTTATTTTGTGGATACAAATGTTTGAGTAACTGTTATGTCTTTTTATAATCTATTTTAAGCTGTGTAGTAGCGTTGTGGTGCATTGGATATCGGCTCGGAACGAGAAATCGGGGAGCCGAGTTCGAATTCCAACCGAATTCATTGCATTCACTTACGCGCAAATACCCTTGGGAGAGGTATTAATCCGTCTATTCCTTCCAGTTATGGGTTAAATAATAGGACAGATTGGGTTCTATAGCCTTGGTCGGCAACCAGTCTACCGCAGAAAGCAATGGCAACCTACTGCGGGATAATCTTCTGCCCAGTCAGTCATGTCTCTTTCGAGACATGATCGCCCAAGCGTGTATCACGTATGGCACTTAACTGACTGACTGAGTAGGTGTCTTGTAAGCCCCCTTAACCTAAACACCCAGCGCCTGCTTCCTGCGAATATCCCCAAAGAAAACCGCTGCTTCTTTTACGCTGCTGAAGCCACTTGATCCCAGCTCTTTCTCCACCTCCAACCCGGACGCGCACGACCGCAACGCCGCCGCCAACGTACCGCTACGACGCTTTGAACCCGCGCCGCAAAACACGAACGCCGCGAACGCTACAGCCCCGTACCGGTTCCTCGCTTCCTGGATGTGCGTTGTGGTGCAGTGGATATCAACTCAGAACGACAAATCGGGGAGCCGAGTTCGAATTCCAGTTGAATTCCTTGCATTCACTTACACACCTTACATACCTTGAGAAAGGTATTAATCTGTCTTTTCCCTCCAGTTATGGGTTAAATAATAAGATAGATTGGGTTCTATAGCCTTAGCTGGCAACCAGTCCACCACAAAAAGCAATGGCAACCTACTGTGTGATAATCTTCTGCCCAGTCAGTCATGTCTCTTTCGAGACATGATTGCCCAAGCGTATATCACGTATGGCACTCAACTGACTGAGTAGATGTCTACCAGCCTGTGCATTTGAGAGATATAATAAAGATAAATATGCTATCTTGCAATAATATAATAAAGATAATGTGCAAGTTTGCGTCCTTTGTAAGAGAAACCACTTTTTATTTATTAAGTTTCTAGAGGCGCAAGCCGGTAGACGTCATTAATACTTGGCCATGTCGGATCTCAGTGATTCACTTTCCGTCCTCTGTTAGAACATTTCTCAGGTATTTAAATTTCTGTACATGCTTTATTTTAGTATCCCTGATTTGTAGTTTGCATTTTGTGCTCCTCTTTTTATTGATAACCAAGAAATCAGTTTTTTTTTTGTTTATTTGTTTTTTGTTGTTGTTGTTGTTGTTGTTTAGACATTTTTTTTAGCTTTTTTTAGCTAACTTCCGGAGAAGGTGTTGTAGTTTCCCTT
This sequence comes from Ascarosepion bandense, assembly GCA_037127315.1. NCBI lineage: Eukaryota > Metazoa > Mollusca > Cephalopoda > Sepiida > Sepiidae > Ascarosepion > Ascarosepion bandense. The sequence goes on along the minus strand of JBBBDQ010001763.1, from coordinate 2,400,819 downwards.
CCGTGTTTGCTATCAACACTGTACATATCAAGAAAATAGACATGGACATGTATAAACATGGCACTATATATGTGTTTGTGTACTGCATAAATATGCAGACAGAAATTTGCGCATCATTTCAAATTTCTAAAATTTCTCTATATACTGAAAGAAAAGCAACAAACATCTACAAAAACTATAATCCACTTTATATTATACTTCTTTTTGCGTAATCAACTTCAATTACATCAACGCCACATTCCCAATTATTCGATTTTTATAGGGACGTACTTGCTGTTTAATTATATATTTATTTACACTTCACATGAGCTGAAAAGTACACACACGCATTCATATATATATATATATATATATATATATATATATATATATATATTGTAACTAAGTTGTTGAACTCGTAGGTTTATTTACCTTTTTGTTCATGCATTTACTTTTACACTATATATATATATATATATATATATATATAAAGAGAATAATTTCTAAGGACACATACAGATTTTTATGTCAAATGAGAGAAAGACCGTTTTCCCAAAAATATCAATTAAAAATTCAACCTTCTAGTTTAGTGGACCATAGAAATCAGAAAGAAGAGGGATTGGGACAACTAAAGCAGTGAACAATGAAGCGAAACTTACAGATACTTTGTACTCAGTAGGAATGACCATTCATAACTACCTTCTTGGACCTTCTTGGACCATAACGTTGTTTTCTCTTCCGACCGCATTTTCCCCCTACTTTATGGACTGATGGATGCAGTTTGTTTCTTTGCCTTGATGACACAACTGACGGCTGTAAGGCTGACACCAACAATATCCGTGATCACTCTGCAAGGATTGCCAGTGTGTTTGTGCAGCGTTACAATTTTCGTACATATTTTTGGAGTAACGTCCATCGCAGACAATATCCGTAGAATAACTAATCGACAGTCGAGATAATAGTGTCTGGGCATGTTAAAAATCTGATGTAGTCATGGATGACACAAAATTATTTTCAAGAGCAAGCAAATTTCATCATACACTTCAAAAATAGATTCATGTTGCTGCACACCGCTGCAAATGACCTAATCTGGGGAAAAAAATAAAAATTGATTACATCCTGTAACTCTGAAAATTGACCGTATGGTGAAAGAAAGAAAACTAAAACAGTTATTTCTGTTAATCTGCACAAGTATGTAACTAATTAGACTACATATGAAAATCTAGTCTACTAAATTTTCAGTTGGCTTTCTTCTTCTTAATAGCTTATGTTAACCAAGCTTATTTTCAAAATAGCCACGAGCTTTCAAAAGTAGCTCAATGTAGAAACAATGGTTATATGTTCCAAACAAAATTCACTTTGCATTTCAATAATCTACAAGGATTATAGTCAACCGATGAATCTTGTAGAAAAAAGTTGTAGAAAAGAATGATAAGTTGTAAAAAGTAAGCTGCCAACTCATTAGCAACGACCAAAAAATGTTCCTCGTTATCGTACGTCTATTGACTGCTAAAAATGTATGAGTGCAATAAAGCATTCTCATACAGATATTCATGTTCCGCGATTTCAAAAAAGAAAACTTGTTTCAGCGTTTTGCTGCCCACGAAGTCTTTTGTTGAATAACGAATAGCATCTTTTCTGTTCTTTTGAACATTCCAACTTGCTTCCGGAAAAAAATATTCAAGATAAGGAAGAAAAATATCTCTCAATTATAGTTCTTGAAATATTTTTGACGAGATCAGTTTTTCGGAAAAACAAATTTGATTTTTTAGATTAAAATACAATCATCACATTTTATAAATGATTTGGAACCCAAATTGTATAAATGGATTGCGTGTGTGTATGTGTATGTGTGTGTACGTGAGCGTGCGTGTGTGTGTGTGCGTGCATGTGTGTGTGTGTGTCTTTCCTCTTTCTTCTACACTAACCCTGTTCCCATTTTGAATTGCGTCCTTTTTTTATTTTTTACTAATTTCCTTTACAATGATCTCATGTTTCTGCATTGAATAAGAATAATTTTGCGAGCAAATTGCTTTTTTCTCTTTTTTTTTTATTTTTATTTTTTTTTGTTATTACTCTCTTTCATTTATGCTTTTCTGTTTTATCACGTCTGTGTAACTTTCTATGTGTCTCTCTTTTACTCCTTCTTACCATACACTCTACCTACCCCATATATATATATATATATATATATATATATATATATATATATATATATATATAAGGGTGGCTGAAAATATAAGGGAAATGTTAAACTTTAATATTTTAGCAGACTGTGTTATTATTTAAATTGAAATGATGTTTGCTAATTTTGAAATACACTGTGTAATAACCGGAGGCCACTCGATTTACATACTTTTGAGATCATACTGATACATTTTAAGTATATTAATATGGAGGGAGGGTTATGCTGAAAAATTTTATTTCTCAAGAATAAGTCTTTCATGAAATTAGGCATGGCAACTTGCTGCAATACCAAGAACAGACACTATCCGATAAAAGTATTAAATCGGTAGTACGACACTATTAAGTGAGTGGTTCTAACCAGAAAATATTTAGCATTTCCTTGTAGAATATTGATTCTGATAACGGATTATAATTTTTCTTTTCTTTCTTTTTTTTAAATTTATTATTCGTTAGAACCACCAAAATTATGCATAAAGTATTTGATAATTCAATTTATAACCATAAAGTAATTTTTTAATTTATGTAATTCCTATTTTTGTTCGATTGATGATGGCGCTTCTTTGGTCTTAGCCGATTCCTAACAGGAATTGTTTCTGTTATTCATTCCTAAGCGATTTTTTTCAACTTCTTTATCAATGAAGTGCCTCTCTACAAAATCAGTCAAACTATAAATGACATTGATAGAATTTCTTAGTGCATCACTGCAGTATTCTTCTACATTAACGACCCCGGAACAATTCAATCAATGTCGTTGTACGGAAAATGACGAAGTTACTCAGGTCTATTTGTTGAAACACAATTTTTTTCCTTTATTTTTTTCAATTCTTTCTTCCCTTCCAGCTTCTCCAAATTCTGTAACACTATTCCCTTCTCTCGATGAGTGATAAGTTTATTCAGTAAAGCCAGTCTAGCATTTTTTTCTGATAAATACCAAAAATGTCTGTTAGCTACCTTCGAAGCATTCTCCTTGACATCTTTAGGGTATAAGTTTAAAATGAGATCCTTTCCGCATCATCATTTCTACTCATCGAGTGACAGTCGACTCATTCCAAATGCGGGAGAAGATATGAAGATAAGAAAATATGCTTCTTTTTCTTTATGTACCGTGTCCTTTCAGGACGTAGGCGATCATGGTTTTCCAAATTATATCTTTCTGTTATTTTCTTAAACCCTGTTCCGCAATCCATTTACTCAAGCTCACTAAGTAGATTAGGCGTTGTTGTTCCCCTGACCCACTTGCCCTTCATTTAAAACAATATAAATCTATAACAACAATATAACTTCAAATTTATTTATTCAAGCGCCAAAATATTTTTAAACAGTTTTACATTAGAATATTTCTTGATAGTTAATATGTCTTTCTGTTATTTCTCCTAAACGCCATCCATTTATTCTCAAGCTCACTAAGTATGTTATGCGTTTTTTCTTCTGTCCTTCTTGTCCTCTATCTGTTCTGTGATTATCAGATTTTCCAAGCCCTCCTTCCTCATTACGTGCCCCAAAAATTTTAATTGCCTCTTCCTTTTGTTAAGTATAAATTTTCTTTCTCTTTCTATTTTCTGTAAAACTTTGTACTTTCTCATATGTTTGATCCATGGTATCTTCAGCATTCTTCTTTAGAACCGCATTTCTGTTGCTTCAAGTCTCCTCTTCATCTTTGAAAAGATTGTCCAGCACTCACTGCCATTCATAAGAACAGATATCTCGTAATAGTTTACTACTCTTTTACTTGTTTCTAACGATGTTTTTCTATTTCTTAATACTCTGCTTAGCTTTTGGAATGCATCTTTGACTATCATAATGCGCTTTCGAATTTTACTGTCACACTTTCCGTCCTTCGTTAAAACTGCTACTGTTCTTATTCCTTTCATTTATCTACCAGACAACTCAAACTGTTGATGAAATAGAGAAATCCTGAATAGAGATACGCGTAATAACATTGTTCTAGAATAGAATACAAAACTGACTTCTTATATTTGAAAACTATGTTCAGAAGTAAAAATAATTCAGGGAATATGAGAACAATTTCAAAATAAACTTTAAATAATTGCTCCAATAACTATAAAAAATATTTTATTTCTATGGCTGCATGTCTTTACATAAATCCATATCTTCACCGTTAACAATTTCATTGGAACAAAATGTATTCTCACTTACTCATCATTTATTTATTGTGAACACGTGACCCCGTCAGTTATTCCTTAAAATGAAATAATAAATCGCTGTATAAACTTTAGAAACTTGTCCATTTTATTATGTATTTGTTAATGAATTTGTCAACTAATTAATCAAAATAGACGACTAACCAAATAACTAACTGACCAATTGATAAAAATATAGTGGTTAGATTTGAAATAACGTTAACTTCAGTTATATACATTTACTTTGACGCTGCTGAGCGTTTTATATATAATACAATAATCCGACCCACATCTTGGCTTTACTTGTCTTCTTTCTTATTCTTCATACAGAAAGATGCACCTATTTCACATTTTTCCTAACATGCAACAACAACAAAAAAATTATATCCGTTCTTATCACACGCATACGAACATGTAACAAGCAACGACAAGTTCAAAAGATGACTCGCTTGGTTGAAGAGTCACTGATTTATGCTTGAAGCTGGGTTTAGTATCAGTATAAAGTTTTATTGACCGATTTTTCCTCCTGCATGAAATTCAGATAAACGCAGCAAAATCAGATATTTTAAATATATGCATATCTGTGGTATAACTAGATGCTTATTTGATTTAATCCAATCGTTCTTATCAAATCGCGTAATGAAGGTCGTATTGAACGGGCATGAACGCGGGTGTCCCTTGAGACGCTATCCTAGGTCCTACAATTTTTCTGGTCTTCATCAATGATCTCCCTGATGTAATCAGATCCCAAGTAGGCATCTAACGACACGAACATTTTTCCCGCCTCAATAAGTAATCTGCCGAGGCTGACAAAGTAAACCTCGCTGCTGATCTTAAAAAGGACCTCCAGTAAGAAATGGCTCATAAATTTGAATGCTTCCAAAACGAGGCTGATATTCTTTAAACGCCATAGACAATCGCTTCTACTCCTCATCAGCATGGATTGCACTAGTTTCCCCCGAAAGCCTGCTTGGCCTAGCAACAATGAATCAAAAGCTAAATCTGGTGCAAGGAAGGTCGGGTCATTGTGCCGGTCCAGGAGGTTTTTTCCCCTAAATTCATCTTGCACATATACAAATCTACCATCCGCCCAAGTATTGAATAATGCTGTCACATCTGGTCGGGCGACCCTGCTACTCATCTCGGGGTTCTCGACAAAATCCAAAGGGGAATCTGCAATGTAATTGATCCCGGCCTGGCCTCTCGACTCCAGTCACTTTCTCTTCGATGAGATGTGGCTTCCCTCTGTCTCTTTTACAAATATTTTCACGGCTTTTGCTCCGACGAGTCCCCTCTGGACTAATTTACTCGAGCTGCTAGACTGCCAACTAGGTTCCACTCTTTTACAATGAAAACAATCAAATGTAGCCACAATTTCTACTGTAGCAACTTTTCTCTCGTAATTACCGCCTGTAGAACTCGCTTCCATATACTGTCAAGCTCCTTTCTATTTACTTGCTTCCCTGAAAGCTACAATCTCCAAGAGTTTAAATGCAACATCAATTACCATCTCTTATCTCTTTGACTCCGATTCTTTCCCCGATATCCCCTTTATCTTGTTCTTCTCCCTTACCGCTCTACTTTCACGCCGTGCTTCTATCCTTCTCTTACCCATGAACAATTATATATATATATATATATATATATATATATATATATATATATATATATATAAAGGAAAACTCAACACGTCATTTAAATTGGTTATAAATTATAATTCATTTCAATGAGCTTAATTCGGTCATTTCATCAGACCACACAATATTCCTTCCATTTGGTACACAAATTTTTGCCAGAATAAGCATTTTCTTTAACTGAAGAGAAAGATAAAAAAAATAAAAATAAAATTAACAGAAGGAAAAGAGAAAAGGAAAAGAATGTCAGAACTTAGGTATTGGCGCCAGATCAGTTGGGGTATTCAGACCAGTCGTGAAGATGTTGACCTCTAAAGCAACTTCTAATTCCATGGATACGTATGTATGTGTAACTCCAAAAATTAACCAATCCATGTACACTAACTTATATCCATATACACATATGCGCACATTCCCATATATACTTGCAAATGTGACTTTGTTTATGCTTATTATACATACTTACCGACCTACACTTTTTCATGTCTACATACGGATCTTGTCTACATACGGATCACATATACACATTTCATAAAGACGGGATTCCCGCGCGTATAAATAGTGGTATATATATATATATATATATATATATATATATATATATATATATTCCTTTTTTTTAAGCGGATCTTTTTATCTTTTTTAAATTTTTTCTGTTTTAATTGTTTTTAAGCGATATCATTAAACTGTTTGTTTTTATAGTTTGTCATTTCTCACCATGGTCCTCCTCATTAAGTATGTATTGGCATTTTGTTGTACGAAACAACTTATATTTTTTTTTATAATCGTATCGCCCTAAGTAAGGCATTTTACTGACACTGTTTAGCTGGGGTTTACATAGGAGGTAAGTTATGAGAAAGAGAGACAGGTTACAGGGGGTTTCAGGAAGAGGGTAGTAGAAGGATGAAAATACTGATGAGAGTGGAGTGGACAAAGAAAGGGGCATGAGAAAGAAGGGATGCAAGTCAGTGAGATAGGAAATGACTATTGACTTTACATTTGAATTCTTGAAGATTATAGCTGTCGGGAAAGCAAATAAAGGGAAGGAAATTCCACAGGCAGGAAGTGCGAGAGAAGAATCTGATGGAGTAGAATTTGCGTTTATAATCTATCGGTTTCACAGTAAAAGGGTGGGATCTAGTTGCTAATCTTGTGGCTCGAGCAAATTCATGTATAGGAGGTACCAGTGAGCTAAGTTCATCTGAGCAGAAGCCATGAAAGTATTTGTAGGAGAAACACAGGGAAGCCACATTGCGCCGGTGAGAAAGTGATTGTATCCGAGCCGCCAAGTCGGGATCGATCACATTACAGATTCTTCGTTGGTTTTTGTCAAGGACCCCTCGGTGAATAGCGGGAGAACCCGACCAGATATGACAGAAGTATTCAATGCACAGGCAGATCGTAGATTTGTATATGAGCAGGATTGGTTCAGACCGGAAAAACTTCCTGGTCCTGCACAGAGAACCGACCTTCTTAGCAGCGGATTTAGCTATGGATTCTATATAGTCATTTCACTTGAGGTCTGTTGTGAGAATTAACCCGAGGAGGCACAGTGTTTTACTTTCAGGGAGACTAGACTGATCCTTGCTAATAGGGGGTAGGAGCGATTGTCTGTGGCGGTTAATAGATAGCATCTTCGTTTTGGAAGCATTGAAATTCACGATCCATTTCTTATCCTATTCCACCACGGATCGGGGGTCCTTTTCAAGCTCGGCAGCGAGATTTGCTTTGTCAGCCTTGGCAGATTTTTGATCGAGGCGAAAACCGTAGTGTTGTCAGCGTATATGCCTACTTGGGATCTTATAACATCGGGAAGATCGTTAATGTAGATAAGGAAAAGCGTGAGACCTAGAATAGAGCCTTGAGGTTTACCCGCGTTCAATACTACTTTCATTGTGTGATCTGAGAGGAATGACTGGATTAGGTCAAACAATTGTCCAGTTATACCGTAGCCCAGCAGCTTGCATAGAAGGCCAACATGCCAGACTCTGTCAAACGCTTTGGAGATGTCTAAGGCAACAGTTCGGGCGTCGCCGTTCTTGTCGAGAGCCTGGTGTATATATTCAGTGATGGTCGTGAGCATATCAGCAGCAGACCTTGGGACGCGGAAACCATACTGTTTTTACGCCTCAGCATTGATGATGGCTTTGAACACTTTGCCAAAGATCGGTAGGAGGCTGATAGGGCGATAATTAGCGGGGTCAGAGGGTTCTCCGGTATTGTTATACATAGGAACCACAAAGGAGGATTTCCAGCAGGCAAGAAAGCAAGAAGCAGAGAGACAGTAGTTATAGAGTTTAGAGAGAACAGAGGAGAGTTCAGGAGCACATTTCTTTAGGACAATGATTGGTATTCTGTCACTACCGCTCTCTTTATGGGGAGCAAGCTTTGAGTTATGTGTATGTCAGTCAGTTGGGCCTCAGTTCGGGCTGGGAAGTCGGATACAGATACTTCAGCTGAGTCCAGTGTCGAGTTAGTGAAGAATCTGCGAGCGAAGCACTCAGCCTTGTCTGTTGAAGAGGTGAGGACCTCAAATTCGTTGATTAGAGGAGAGATTGAGGGCTTGCTGCTGTTCAGCACACTTTTACAGAGGTTCCAGTTGTCTTTGGAGCCGAACTTATGGGATGCTATGCGCTGCTTCATTCTGGCTGCAAACATCAACTAAGCTACTTTAAGTATCCTTTTGTACTCATTGCGAACCAAGGCAAAAAGGCGTGACTCCGGTAAAATCGAAAGAAGTGATTTTGATGAGCGATGGCAGCCGAGCAGGCAGGGGAGAACCAGGGGATGAGTGGGATTTAAGTCTTAACTTCCTGGCAGAGATGAAAGCATCGATGCCAGCCTTAACCAAAGAGGAGACCTCAGCCGAACAGTCTTCAACAGAAAGGCTAAATATCTTGTTCCAAGAAACGTCACACAGGAAATCGCGAAACGAGTCCCAATCGGCTCTTTGGTAGCAGTAAGATATTCTATTGGTCTGAGGCTTTTGGGTGGAGTGGGAGTGGAAGGAAATGCTAACGGAAACTACCACATGGTCAGAGTTTCCGAGAGGGTAGAGTTGTTTGACATTGCAAGAGTCAGATATACGAGAAAATGGGAGAAGAATGAGCGTTCACTTTCTTATCACGAATATTAAAAAGGCACAACAACTGCAAAAGAAACTCGAAGCTCCTACGCAAAATCTAAGAATTTCAAATATTTATTAAACAGATATAAAACAATATATCACAGTCCAAATTTGAAAGAAAGGCATGCACAAAAATTTCCTTTCATGCGCCTTATTATCACATGGCAAGATGACATAACGAAATATAGAAATAATTAACTCTAAAAAAGATTTCTAATACAATTTTTGAGAAATCATGAAAAATCTTTTGAGAAGGTGATATGAAAACATTTGCTGCTTGGTAAAATATACTTTTTGTTTTATTTTATTTGCTAAAAGTAATATTTTGCCAAAAAAGAAACTACTATTTTTCTACGAAACAAATTTCTGGAACATATATTCAGTTTTAAGAGATTTTTAAAGTTTTATCATTTCTTTTTTGTCGGTGTCAATCAAATTCGTCAATAGAACAGGGCGGAAGAGTATTTGTTTTTACTTTGGTTTAAAAATGTCTAAAATCTTTATTTCCGGGTGTAAATTAGTTTTTTAACGAATTAATTTTAAACTTTTATCTTTCAATTGAAACCAAAATTTAACTTCAAAGAAGATATATAAATTACTTAAAATATGTTTTTCATCTTTTTTTTATCTTCGGACGTTCATGGATGTTCCTAGCATATCTAAATGTCTATGCATGTACGGATGCCGTCTATATCACCTAATGGCCATGATTTCAGAAAATGACTAATAACTGACATGAATCCAATACTTGTTCAGTATTCATGTAAAGATTTAATTTTTCTTTAGAACATTCTGTGTCTATTCGGGATTTTTACTTTTAACGCAGTCGAGATTTCTCTCAGAAAGCTCTAATTATAACTATGAAGACAATACAGCTCTCAAACCTAGGAGTCTTGAAAACAGGTCAGATGTCATTATTGCATTTCAAAGCTTGCGGGTCATATTTTACGTCGTTGAAATTATATACGTCAAAATATGAACAGAACTATAAGAACACACAAAATAGATTTTATATTTATATTTATCATTGAATAATATTCACTAGCTTAACCAATGGAAGTTCCATGTGTGTCCACGACTAAGATTATCTGTTATCTCATGCCTTTGCTATTCTTTAACCAATTGTCTGGATTTTCTCATTCTTTCCTTTATTATTTACAGTTTTTGTTGCCTGTCTATGTTTTCAGCAAAATGTGATACAAAGATTGATTCTTTTCATATACGAAAAAGAATAACATATCGAAATTGTTATGTCTATCAATCTTTCGCTTATTGTCACTTGATATTCATCCACCAAGGTTATCTGAGTTTCCTTCGTTCCCATCCGTTAACTGTTTGCTTTCTTTTTTTTCTTTTCAACTGATTTCCTTTTCCTTAATCGCTTGCTTACTCATCTCCTACCTTTCCTCCATTACCTCCAATTTTCTCCCATTTTCTATCTCTCGTTTTTCCACAATTCCTTAATATTATTGCGCAGCATAAGCGTAAAAAGATTCCTGCCCAGAAGGGTTGGGAATAAAGAAAAGACTACTCTCTTATGCTAGATAAAAAAAAAGGTGTAGCAGTCAGAAATAATAGTACAGATTTTCTTACTGGAGTAAAATGAAAGACACCAACTCACAATGTTAGTCACAATGCAATGATGATTACTTCATGAAAACGTGAGACTAGAAAAAAACTGAGAGAAAACCTTTTTGTCATACTTGTACACAATTCATTCTTCATCAGGTAAAAAAAAAATTTCCGAGATTTCTTGATTCAACTTGTATAGACCGATGACTCCTTTACTCTTGAAAAAGGATTTCTCTTTTTTTTTTACTTTGGCAAAGCAAGAAGGACTTCTTCATAATTTCTCTTCAAATTTTCCTTTCTTTCAGAAAAAACAACGTTTTCTGATCTTTTAAATATTTCTATTTACATCCAAAAATATCGATTTTCACTGATTATTTTCATAAAAATATTTAAACTAAAATGAACCTTCATTCGCCTATTTCATACACTTCCCATTTCCTGTTTTAAAAAAGATAGACTTGAACAAATTGTTATGTCTTCTCTGGTAATTCATGCGTAGCATCCTCCAACAACTAGAACAATACATTTTTATATCTGTATAATAAATATTTGTGAGTATTGAATATCCTGCAGAGTTTAAAACAACATTGAATCAAATGTAACATACATCATTCCCACTTATAATCATTATGACTCTACTCTGATATTTCGTTTTATTCCCAATGAAAGGAAATATTTTCATTTTTTCTGGTTCCTCGTCCACGTGAATTTAAGCGTGCTACTAGATTGGCATCTAGGTCCCACCCTTTTACGGTTGAAACAGTTAAATGTAACCGCCACTTCTACTTGAACAAGTTTTCTCGCACTTCCCTCCTGTGAAACTTTCTTCCGTTTACTTGTTTCCTGATGGCTACAATCTCCAAAAAATTAAATGCAAAGCCAATTACTATCTTCTATATTCTTGAATCCCATTTATTCTTCCTTCAATGCTCCCTGTATCCATTTTTTTCTTACTGTGACCCCCTACACACTAGTGGTTGTCCCACCTTGCTTGGGGGGAAATGATAAAAATAAAATTTGTTTTGTTAAGCGGCTTCGTTTCTGTGTAAGAACTGATATTTCTTTAAAAGAGGATCTTGTATTTTAGTAGATTAATAGTTACGTATGAATAAATGAAGAATCAGTTAAACAGTGCAATGTCATTTGTTTCCTTTTTTCTGGAGTATTTGTGGTATTTTCATGACACAGTCTTTATTTTATGCTGAATGGAGTTGTTGAGTTTCTATTTACAGATTATCAACCTTTTGTGAACCGACACATATTTTAGATTTACAATAATCATACTTTTTGCAACAAAATGTTAACTATTTTTTTTAAATAACAATATTTTTACCATATACACGTTCTACTATTGATTCATAGCAAGTGAAAAAGAGATGCTTTGTTTCATGGATATATCGTAAAATAAAATATTTATTTATTGTTTGACAGGTCTTTTTGTATTTCTTTTCTATTATATTCACTCTCTATCACTCCTTCTTTCTTCTGCCTCTCTCTCTCTCTCTCTCTCTCTCTCTCTCTCTCTCTCTCTCTCTCTCTCTCTCTATCCCTCTCTCTCTCTCCCTCCCTCTCTCTCCCTCTCTCTCTCTCTCTCTCCCTCTCTCTCTCTCTCTCTCTCTCTCTCTCTCTCTCTCTCTCTCTCTCTCTCTCTCTCTCTCTCTCTCTCTCTCTCTCTCTCTCTCTCTCTCTCTCTCTCTCTCTCTCTCTCTCTCTCTCTCTCTCTCTCTCTCTCTCTCTCTCTCTCTCTCTCTCTCTCTCTCTCTCTCTCTCTCTCTCTCTCTCTCTCTCTCTCTCTATAGATTAATAAAAGATTATTGAAGCAAATCATCAGTAATCGTTAGTATTAATGAATAAAAACAAAATTATGCCACAAATGTTGTTCAAACAACTGAACTGTTGCTTTATTGTCACCATTGGTCGATATTTCTTCGGATGTACTGACCGTATATAAAAGAGTCCGGGTTCCTTTTTTTCCCTCAAAAGTGCAAAATAATATTTCTCTTTATACAAAATTAGATTAAATGAGACATAAAGCCAATATAGTGCTACTTGTCAATCTTTGAGTTTAGATTCATCGGTGCATGATATGCATACGTTGTCTACTTTTCGTAATATAATAAAAGTAAGTAACAAACTATTGAAGTTCGATGTCGATATTAAATCTAAGAAAGAAACGAGTGTTGGAGAAAAATCTTTGAAAATAAAAACAAGGCATAATTAAGTGACGATGAAAAAGTTAGGGTTATTAAATTAGAAATGAATCTGAAAATGTAGTTGAATCGTTAATTTGTAGGAATGTCGATCCACGAAATGTTGGTGCAATACATATTACGAGGATTTACTGAAAGTTTCTTAGTCAAAACAACAATAGATTCTGATATAAATTCTGATGTTTACTCATTTAGTCAGATTTTGGGAAATGGTTCGGACCAAGTATTTTTCATCATCTCTTCACGTGTATTTATCTACTTTATATATATATATATATATATATATATATATATATATATATATATATATGGGCGTTACAGGTGGCGCCATGAGGATATTCTGAAAGAGATCGTGAAAATAGTTCAAAATGCTATCAAAGCGAATGTTTACAACCCAGACACAAGGCAGATAAAATTTATTAAAGCGGGCGAGAAAATCCCACGAAATAGAAAGGTAAATCCAAACCTGCTATCTCCTCCAACAGACTGGGAAATAAGGGCCGATATAGGCTCAAGATTGAAATTCCCAGAGCAAATTGCCATCACAAAACTTCGCCCAAATATAGTTTTCTTCTCACATAAATTGAAGAAGATAGTCTTGTGGGAACTGACGGTCCCCTGGGAAGAAAACGCAGAGGAAGCTCATGAAAGGAAGAAGTTAAAATATGACGAACTGCTGGAGAGTTGCAGGGTTAAAGGCTGGAGGGCTAGCTGCACTCCTATAGAGGTGGGGACTAGAGGATTTGCAGCAAGGTCCTTATGCAAAGCCTTAACAGATATTGGGATAGCGGGAGTAAAAAAAGAAAAGCACTCAAGTCCATAACCGAAACAGCGGAAAGAACAGCTAATTGGTTATGGATCAAAAGAGAGAGTCCCTGGATTCCAAATTGCTAGCTAAAATTCCCCGAAATTCTGCGTCTAAATTAATGTTTCGGACGAGCTCATGTGCGGTTCGCCTCTAAATGGAAAGTGGCTCTAACTGTCGCCACTCGGAAGCATTTGCAGGGTTTTGTACCGGGCCTAAACGTAATTTTCCAGTGTCTGAAAGCGCTTATCGAGAGTGGGCCGGAGGCTGATCATCTCTGGTCGGGTCGGCGCAGTGAGGGAAGTATGATGTTGAAAGACCCGAAACCCCCTAGTGATCCTCGCGATGACATCACTGGCGACACCCTCTAGCGCCCCCATTACGGTGCGTATGTTTGAAATCATTGTAATGGTTGTTACAATGGTTTATAAAAGCATAGTATCACTACACAAAAATTTTCGTGTTTCGGAGCTACGTTTGCTCTACGTTGTATCGAGCACTCTTTATAAAAATAAATGCATGAACAGTGAATTTAAAACCTACGTGTTCCATAACTTTCTTACAATATATATATATATATATATATATCATTATCATCATCATCAGAGCACATAACCAAGCACACCACTAAGTCTGCATCTTCATGGAAAAGTATTTATGTACTCAATATTTGTTTTTCAACATAATCTCGTTCCTTTTTGAGGGCGATATTAACCAGATCATTCTAACGTTTCGCTGTTAAAAATACATAGCACGAAAAGAAAATCTTACAAAACCCACAAAAACAAAAAATAAAATACAAATAACTTTGATAAAACCAGGTGCATAAAACTACCTATCAATTCAATAACTACAATTGAAGAGAATTTATTTAAACTTAATAAAGAATTTCTTAAAACTACTGTAAAAACAATAAGAGAAGCAATTGATACAAACCATATACCGACAAAATTAACCTGAAGCAGACATGTATAAAATAGAAAGGAAAGAAATGTTTAATTAATTTAGACTTTAAATAAATTAAAGAGAAATTAAAAGTAATATTTAATTAATAGAAAAATAAATTATTTAAGCAATTATTTTGAATGTGAAAATATATTGAAAGGGAATTAATTTCGGGATCTCCTTCGGTAAATTTACGTCCAGTATCGTTTTTTACAAAATCAATGTGATAAAATGTACGATAGTTAAACACAATAGAAATAAAAATAAAATGTGATAGGAAGCGGCTAGGTTATCCATCTGCATGTACCTAATGTTAAAATTTTACAAATTTAAATTTAAAGCTAAGCGTACTTGTTCTTTTAAAGCTTTCTTTTCCTTTTAATCATTTCACCTCGAGCAAGGTAACAAAGCCTCTAACAAACATAGGTTGCTGAGTGTGAACGAATATAATAAAAATATTTTTGAGGAGCAAGAACAATAAAAGAAGAGGTATTAAGAAGACAAAAGATAACGATTAACATTGCATTTGAATTTTGGAAAATCAAACTTGACTGGAAAGAGAGAAGCCGGAAGAGTGTTCCAAAACCAAAAAGTGCGAGAAAAAAAAACTGTTAGCATAGAAGTTACGGTTTCGTCAAGTCATTTCAATGATGAAAAAAAAAGAACAATAACCATGAAAGTATTTTTATCAAAAAGGCGTTAAAAGCTGCTTTATGGCAATAGGAAAGTGACTAAAGCTGAGATGTCAGGTCAGGACAAATAACTTTGCACATTCTTCAAGGATCTCTAAATATATTGTAAGAACACTAAACCATTTATAGCAGTAATATTCTAACATGGATAAATGGCAGACCTTTAAATATGTAAGAGAGGTTCGTGTGATAAAAATTTCGATGCAGAATTGTTACCGGCGTTTGTTATGTTTCTTCGTCACCTACACACACACACACACACACACACACACACACACACACACACACACACATTGGTCAGTAGAAATTTCTTCTGAGGACGAAATGCTTTACCTAGAATGTTTTTGTTGTTGTTGCTGTTGCTTTGTATTTTTCTATTTTATCATTCAATTATCCATTATTAGTTTGATAGGTTTTAATATCTTACCGTCTGCAGTTAACAATTAATATTGTACTTCAATTATGTGTCTAGTTAAAGATTTATTGATCCACTTTCGTAAATAGAGAAATATGTTACTTGATAAATTATATGCCTTTTAGGCTAATAAATCAAATTAAAGAATTTATTATCAAATTCTATGCATTGACAAATGCATGTATTTTTGTATATAGACTAACTTAAGAAGGCGAAATTTGTCTGTACGTTTTTCTTACAGACACACTTTCGGTCACCCACTTCTGTGTTTTAACCTACTTTTAAATATATACACAAATACGAATTTCGCAAAGTTAATCGACCTGCACTTGTCTATCTGGCAATGGATTTTGTCATCGCAAAACCGGTCGGACAATTCATATAATTATTCAATATTAACTATTCTTCGTTGATACTGCTCTTTTCATCCAAAGATGTTTTTAATATTAAAAATCTAACAAAAAGGTAGGAAGATTAAAATCAAGTAGTATATTTGCCTTTGTGTGTGTTATATATTTTAATTTGCCTTTACATCATACGCTAAAAGCCTGCCTCCTTCTACCGAGCGCCCATAGCTCAGCGGTAGAATCGCCGACTGACGCTAATTCGGTCGGGTTTTAATCCTGGGTTAGAAGCAATCGGTGGTGAGCTGTGATACAGCGAAACAGATCTGTCTGCGGATGACTATATATATATATATATATATATATATATATATATATATATATATATATTAATTTATTTGTTTATGCATTATTTTTAATAGATACTCATATTTGAATAGATTCTCTGTTTTCATATAATTAAACTGTACATTTCGTTAAATCTACTGGTTTGAATAATAGAAAAATCTTGTAAAGAAAATATGCGTCTTCCTGTAGGATTCGAACCCGCGTTCCCTAGGGAAAACCGTCAGATCTGGCGTGACTTAACCGGCTCGACTACGGAGAAATGCATAATCCAGAAATGTCAAATATGTTGGAGTTAATCCATTTCGTAATGGATTTCGTAAAATTCTGGTAAATATATATATTTGTGTATTTAAGCAGCAAATTTTCTTTTAGACATGTCAGATTAAATATAATGCAGACCTTGTGTTTGCATTTGTGTGTATATTTCTGAGATGAGATAATATTTACAGTATTTACATTATTCGGACAATTGTCCTCATCTTTGTTGCCATTTGTTATCGGAGAAAATGCAAAGGATCTGTGATCCATATAACATCAGGACGATCTTCAGAAGTGGTTCTACATTTCGCAGGTACCTCTCCCGAGTAAGACCCCCAGCAGAGGAGGACATGACTAAGAACTGTGTGTACGCCATTCCATGTTGCTGTGGAAAGAAGGTAAGGCTACAAGAACATCGCAAGGCCGTAACACGAGGGAAGATAGAAAAATCAGGCGTAGCTGACCACATATGGAGGGAGAAAAGGAATCACCACCCCCTATGGGATGAAGATGAAATGATAGAGAACGCCCCTGGAAACTACGTAAACTTAAGGAATCAGAACATATGCTAGGCTTAAAAAATCTCCTAAGCCGACCAAGTATAGAGATGAACACAATATGGGAACCAGTAATACGGAATTCCAGAGAAACTCATTAGTGTTAAAATTTCAATAAGAACTCTGGTAAAAATTACTAGAGAAAACAATTAACATCAAAAATACTAGAGAAAACCATTAACATCAAAAAATTTCAATATGAACTCTGGTAAAAAATGTTTACTGGACATTAGGTTTATAAATTCCAAAAAATTCACTTCTTCTTCTCTTAAAGGACACATGGCCCAGTGGATATAGATGTTGGTTAGTTCCTGTGACTTGACCCAAAGATTGTGAGTTCAATACCAGGATAGTGGTGAACAAGTAACTTAGAGGGAGATAACTTATTACTTCCAATCGTGGCATTACTACTACGCAAGGAATAAGAACGATATACCACAGTGATTGTAATAAAGGGTTCGGTTCGAAATTTCTAGCATCCCTGCCTGAAGAAGTCCGGAGCGTACAACGGCCGAAACGTCGTACAGGAAAGAGGTTAAGAAAGAAAAGAACTTTTTTATATTTTTGTTCAAACTTAAGGAGGGTTTTGAGTAAATTTACTATTCTTATCAGTATTAATTTAATTCTAATTTTTTTTTTTATCACGTATATAGCATATATATATATGTGTGTGTTTTGTCCTCTGAGAGATTTGATCAAAGCAAACAATTTAATGTGCAATAAACGAAATTGTGTGTGTGTGTGTGTGTGTGTGTGTGTGTGTGTGTGTGTGTGTGTGTTTAGTTACTGGGTTTACAAATTGTAAATGTTTTTAAGAGTTAGTGTAAATCAATTTTATGGCAAACTAGCTTAAATGCTGCACTCCGTAAAGACTTTTAAGCTTGACGCTGCGGAGGGCTAATTGAGCCTCCGGCCCAAAATTAAATAAACATCTGATCCAGGTTAGAAAACAACAATGAAAATTTTGAAGAAATAACTTTGAATTACTCAATTCACTTCATGGAATTTTAAAACATCACTTTAACCCTGATTAGGGCTATAAATCCAATTACGACCAGAATATCGATTTGGGCCGAAATTCTAATTCATGGGCTCTTCAAATCACAAACTCTACAGAACTTTAAAACCTCACATCACGAAACATCTCACTTTAACTGTGATTCCTTTGCATTACGAAAAAATAAAATTGTTTCTTCAATTCACTATGTTTGGGGATATTTTAAACTGAAATTTAAACGAATTTTTTAAATTCTCAAAATTTTTTGTTACTTTAAACTCAATATAAATTGAAAACTTTTAAAATCACTAATTTTTTCATTTTCATTTTTTTTTTTTTTTTTTTTGTATAATATGCCTACGTCGAGCAAGTGTGGCTCGAGTGAGAGGGGTCTCAGATACACGACAAACAGAATTTAGTGTTTATTTAGATGAGTCTTGGTCTCGTGTTAGCTTTTCACATTCCACTATCATTACCTTTATTAAGAAGTCATTTTTCATTAAGTATGTTATGTATTAAAATGTTTGATTTCTTTATTTCAACCTCTCATGATACAGTAATATTCGTGAAGAAAATTAAGAATACTTTGCGTACTGTCGTAACGATCTCCATTTTCACTGTCCCCAGCAATGGCAACTAAAAAGACGAGGGCTTTAACAGTTGATTTCATATTTATTTAGTTTACTTCAGCATAGCAAAAAGTCAGATTGTGACAACTAAATATAGAACAAATATGTTATGCAATTTTTCAAATGGGACCTCCTAGCTAACAAATGACAATTTAATTTTTTTTTTCTCGGAAATTGCGCACTTATCATTACACACAAGGCGAGGTATTTTAATATTTTATTTTATGATAAAAAATGTTCCTCTAGAAATCTGGTGCTACAAAATCGACCAAAGCAAAGCTTACACCATCGACCATTTTGATGTCTCGAGGAAGAGAGATGCGCGCTGTATCTACGCGAGTGAACAGACAAGAACAAAAGTGTTAATATAGAAAGCATTCAGAGATGATTGGATGACTTTCCTTCGTGTCCTTATCAAAGATTCCATTGTGTCATTTTGGCGGGATTCAAACTGCAATTTACTTCAGAGCAAAAGGGAGCAAAGTGTGCGTTTGGTGTTAAATGGTTGTAACATGAGATGAAAGTATCACACTTGATCGATTTGCTTTGATGTGTCAATTTCATCGGTCGGAAGGTGAAAAGGTTAGAATGGTTTAGAATATGCTCATCTTCTGTGGTGACTTACAGACACAAATGTGCGTGTCTATACAAAATTGAGTACACACAGCGATATCCATGCAAGTAAAGGCACGCTAATACACAAATATGTATAAACATGTAGAAAGGTATGCACATAGATAGATAGATAGATAGATAGATAGATAGATAGATAGATAGATAGATAGATAGATAGATAGGCCGTGTATGTGCGTGTCTGTGTTTGCGTGTGTGTTGTAAAAAAAGAAGTAGAAGGTAATTACGAGGACAGAATCACAGATTCTGACAACTGAGAATCCGCTTCCTCATCTAAACAGAAGATATAGAGACACACAATGATATATAGGTTTCATATTGCTTTGGATGAGATCAGATTAAGCGCTCTGTTTTTATATATTTAATTAATATTTCATATTAATTAAATTTTAATTAAATTAATATTTCATATTAATTAAATTTTAATATTTAATTAATATTTCATATTAATTAAATAAAACTTTTGGATTAACCTCTCCGTTTTAACAGATTTGCAAATCTCTCTCATATATATATATATATTCTTCAAATTTTTTTTACCTCCTTTCAACTGTTAATCGTGTTGCCCTGTGAAATACTTCACGATGGGATGTTTTAGATAATCATGATAAATTGTATATTTGTGCTATTCTCTCGCGTATCTGGGTATTTTTACATATCAAAATCACTTCAGAATAAAAATTAGATTTGCAGTTGAATAAATCAAGTGTGATTTACAAATTCATAATTTTTCCTGTGAGTTCGTGTTATCTTCATAATGATAACCTTGGAGATACTGATGATGTTTAATAGTTATTTTCGTAATTTTATTAACACCAGAACTATATGTTCTATATATTATAATTATATTTATATGTGTATAATACGCACTACTCTAAACGTTAATTGGTTAATGAAAATGTTTGAGTAGCTGTTATATCTTTTTATAAGCAGTCTATGCACATACGCTACTTAAAAAGTTTAGAAAAAGACATGGTGTAGTGTAACGGATATCGGCTCGGAATGAAAACTCAGATAACCGAGTTCGAATTCCAGTCGAATTCGTTTCATTTACTTACGCACAAATACCCTTGGGACAGGTATTAATCCATCTATTTTCCCTCCAGCTATGGGCTGAATAGCAGAACAGATTGGGTCCTGTAGCCTTGGTTGACAACTAGTCTACCGCAAAAAGTAATGGCAACCTACCGAGGAAAAAACTTCTGCCTAGTCAGTCATGTCCTGAAAAGGACATGATCGTCCAAGCATTTATCAAGCGTGTACGTCTACCAGTCTACACACTCGAGAAAACTTAATAAAGAAAACATGCTCTCTTTGCGGAAGAAAATACCGTCTAATCTGCTGTT
>JBBBDQ010001763.1:2305000-2377500 GCA_037127315.1 Ascarosepion bandense | reverse complement strand
TCGATAAAGACTAAATTTTGAAATTTGTGTATGTATATATACATGGGTGTATTACTATGTATATGTTTTTTCTTACTAATGTTTGTGAATATTTTTCCATATGTGAATGTTTGTAAGTTTATTCATGTATGCGTTCTTTTTCTCTCCCCCGTCTAAAATATTAATAATTTTCTAAATCTACAAAATTGTTAAAATATATATATATATATAGTTTTTTTTTTTGTTTTTTTTTTAGCAACAAAAATATAGTAGATATAATAGTTAATTAATAATGCTGATCTTAATTTTATAAAATTTTAATACCAATGCCCACCAAGATTAATTTTAAGTCTTCCCACATATTCTCCAAAGTAAAAGTTGCTTTACTCTGATTGGTCCACATTGTACATACAATAATGCCTCCCTGATGAAAGAGGTCTTGCTTGTTCTTAACCTTTTAAAGCCATTCATTTCGAAATAACAACATCACTTGACAAGACACAAAAAGTGTCGAAACAAAATATCTACTTTTGTAGTGATATTATAACATATCAATGTTATAATTTATTAATAAATATTATTATTATTATTAGCTCTACTTTGTATTGAGCACTTTTTTAAAAATAGTGTTTCTTTGGATGGGGAATATTATTCCACCCATACTTGGATATCAGCTCCTTCTTTAGTTGAGCACTATATACACTTTTTTATATAATGGAAAAGATTAATTTCGGAATATCTCTAAAAAAACATTCCCACGACAAGCAAACGGGGATATTTCGCTAGTCTGGTTCTACAAACCGAAGACCTCATCAGAAGAATGAGATGGAAAGCTCATTTCTTTCTTCTTGGAAAGGACCAGGTAAATTATCACGATAAATTCGGCTTTAAAAGCTTGAAAACGGCACCGATTATTGAAGGACTTTCTGGATTCGAAAATGACTTGTTGGAAATAATTAATGGATTAACCTTTTATAAAAGAAAGAATTCCTTCCAAAAGCATTTGGATAACATTGTTAAGGACATAAATAAATCCGATGATATCTATGTTAAATCGGACAAGAACGCAAACTTTTATAAAGTATGCCCCAAGGATTATGACAACCTAGTTAAAAACTCTTTAACTAAAAGTTATAAGAAAATAGACACTACTAATTTTAGTCTGGTTAATAACATTAACCAAGTTGGGAAATTAATTACAGAAAAATTACACATTAGTGACCGTGTTAGTAAACTACAAACTAAAGAAGCATATGTTTTATTAAAGGACCATAAACCAGACTTCAGAGCAAAACCAGCTACACGTCTGATTAATCCTACAAGAACGGAAGTTGGCAAAATTAGCAAAGCCATTTTGGAAAGGATCAACCGCTCTATTAAATGCACCATCGGACTCATGCAATGGATTAATACCACGGATGTCATCAACTGGTTTAAGAACATCCAGAATAAAGGTAATTGTACCTTTATCCAATTTGACATTATGGAATTTTATCCATCTATTTCTAAGGACCTATTTACCTTGGCTCTGGAATTCGCTAAGGAGTACTCTGATATTTCTAGTAGCGAAATGGATATCACATTAAAATGTAGAAGTTCTGTTCTAATCTATAACAATGAACAATGGACTAAAAAAAACCTCAGGGGAATACTTTGACATTGCTATGGGTTCACTAGATTCGGCTGAAGCCTCTGATCTTGTGGGATTATTCATTCTCTATAATTTAACAGCTTACGAGGATATAAATACGGATAGTATAGGTTTATATAGAGATGATGATTTACTGATTGTTAGAGATTCCACTAAAATTAAGGTAGATCGTATTAGGAAGATAATACATAGAGAATTAAAGAGTTTAGGGCTTAAAGTAGAAATCACAACTAACATTAAACAAGTAGACTTTTTAGATATTACTCTGGACCTTAATAATAATTCTTTCCAACCTTACATGAAGGCTAACTCTAATCCTATATACATTAATCCTCATTCCAACCATCCCCCATCAGTCATTAAACATATACCTTCTTCTATCGAATCTAGACTGAGCAACAACTCTTCTAGTAAAGTAATTTTTGATAGACATAGTAAATTTTACAATTCTGCACTCAGAAACAGCGGTTATAAGACCGCTGATTTTAAATACAAAAACCCTACTAACTATGATAATAACAAAAAAGATCTAGAAAATTCATATGGTTTACCCCTCCCTACAATTTGTTGGTTAAAACTAAAGTAGGAAATAAATTCTTAAAATTAATTAACAAACACTTTCCAAAAACTAATCCTCTTAGTAAAATATTTAACAATAATACTCTCAAGTTAAGCTACAGTTGCACGGATAATCTAGAAAAAATTATTAAAAAACATAACAACAAAGTCCTCAAAAAGTATTATGATACTAAAAGCATTGTAAATCACAATTCTCAAAGTGATCGTACCAGAGACAAAGGTACTAATACCAGCAATTGTAATTGTAGAAATCCTAAAGATTGCCCTTTACATAATAACTGTCTAGTTAGCTCCATAGTTTATATTTGTACCGTCTCCACAATTGAAAATCCTAGTAATATAAAATTTTATATCGGTTCGAATAAGAACTCATTTAAAACTCGCTGGTATCAACATACATTATCTTTCAGTAATAATTCCTATAAACACAGCACCTCATTATCTAAATACTATTGGTCCTTAAAGGAAAAAAACGAAACACCCACTGTTAAATGGAAAATCATTACAAAGGCCCGAATTTGTAACTCTCTCCGTGCACCTTGCTACCTCTGTCTCAACGAAAGATTAGAAATTATCAAATTCAGGGATAAGGTTAAACCAGAGGAATGAGCTCACAGTTCATTGTAAGCATAGTTCAGCATTTACGTTAAAATACGGGCTGTAATTTTCAAGTAATTAAGAAAAATATCCTCAACTGTCTTTTTGATGGGTGTTTCTATTCGGGTTGGACGTTCTGGTTAATTCTACTGGGTGCTTTGTTCGTCATATACTATACTATTTTTGCCAGCCATTAGACCTAATATTGTTAGGCGAGTTGTGTGGCTGTGTGGTGCTCTGCCCGACATTGGTTTTGCAAGGCAGGGGAATTTATAAATAGTTAAGAAATTATGTGAGATGTTGGCCCCGAGTATGATGGTTATTATTTGTTGGTCTGTCAGTCGTTACTATAGTGAAACGTGTTATACTCCGGCCGAATAACTTATATTGGTATAGTTTCTGCCATGTTTTGACGCAATGATCGATGTCGGACTGAGTGCCTCATGGCTATTTGGGTTGGCGTTCGGTATTGGATTCTTTGCTTGTAAGTTTTTGTTGTGTTGATATGTGCTTGATTGTGTATCTGGAGAGGTTATTATTGGGGCGTCTAGGTCGGGTGAAAGTACCCATCGGATATAGGCAAATTAATATTTAAATATTGGTTTATGCATCTATATATATATATATATATATATATATATATATATTTGTGTATGTACGTGTTTGTATATGCATGTATGTATATGTATATATGTATGTATGTATGTGTATGTATGTGTATAAGTATATGTGTATGTGTGTGCGTATGTATGTATATATATATGTATGTATATATTTTTGTGCGTATGTATGTATAAGTGTACATTTGTCCTTTTGTGCTTGTAGACATATTGAGATTTGCTTTAATTACTGATTGGTATTTTTTTTTTGTAGATATTTATACTCATCTGTATATGTGTGTAGGCTTTACATGTTTGTCTGTATATTTTTGTATATGTATATGTGTATATGTATATGTGTGTATGGGAAGGAATTTAAAAAAAAAAAATTTCGAATTTGAAAATATATATATATATATATATATATATATGTGTGTGTGTGTGTGTGTGTGTGTGTGTGTGAGAGCATGTATGTATGTATGTATATGTGTATATATGTGTATGTGTGTATATGTATGTATGTGTATATATATGTATTTTTTATTATTGTGTTTTATATTTCTGACCGCCCTCGGTCCTTCATCAGAAACAAGTGATTTCTAAATATGAATTAAAAACGTATTATACGATCGTATATGTATATATATGTATATATATATATATGTATGTGTATGTGTGTGTATATATGTGTGTGTATATGTGTGTGTATATGTGTACATGCATGTGTTTGTGTATGTGTGTATATTTGTGTATATGTCCGCACATGTATATATGTTTGTTAAAGTGTCCATGTTTCTATATATATGTTTGTTTACGTATGTGTGTGTGTGTATGTGTTTATATATATATATATGTAATACGTATATATTTGTATGTGTGTGTATATATATATATATATATATATATATATATATATATATATATATATTCTCTGTTTTCTTTTAAGAAAAACTTTAAACACCGGTCATATTTCCGTAATAAATTTATTTCAGTCAATAATTGTTGTTGCCAACAATCACCGACTTCATCAGACGGAAGGCCCTATTCGACTTGTTTCATGTCGTATTACTACGGAATGAAAGTTCAGTCAAGGCCAGGCGGAGGGGGAGGCAACATAGGATAGCCCACTATAATAAGTATTTCCGTTTCCATTTGCCGGGATATAGTGGGAGGAGAAGTTTAATACAAACAAAACAACACGTGACTAATGTCACCAGCAAATTTATACATCAAATCATAATTCAAATTTCTAAGCCAAAATTTTTATTTTTATTTTCCTAGGTCTGTGATAAGTTAAACCTAAATTACGTTTAATTAGATTAAGTTAAGGCTATTATTTCTTTACTTTACTCAATTGTTGATAAGATAATTCCATTCTATTTGTTGCAAGACTAGATTTGCGTATATTTCTATGTATTTATTTATATTTCTATATATTTCTAAATATATTTGTAAGTGTATATATATTTATATCTGTACATATGTATGGACAGATAGATAGATAGATAGATAGATAGATAGATAGATAGATAGATAGATGTCTTAAGTTTCATGCTTTTTTGATCGTCTAACTAACTGTGTTAATTTTATTTTAAAATACTGGATGTATACGGAGATACGTATATTGATGAACTTTTGTTGAAGGTGGGATTGACTTTGGTGGGAATATGTATTTTTGTCATGACGCCTCTTACGCATACACAGACATAATTTTACATATATACAACCATTGACATGCGCAGAGACACACGCACACGCGAGCTAAACAACCGGGGCTTACAGTCATAACTTCATATGAACAGTATTGAACTCTCTCTATATATATGTGTGTATGACGTTTTGCACATGCATACGCATTTAAGTTTGTTTTATGTTTTTGCGTAAGTATATATTTATTCCCGCTTATGTGTTCATGCATTGAAATATGATTATGTCTATCCTGACCCCATTCATATGAGGCCAGTGATTTTATGAATCCGCCGTGACTGTATCCAATATGTAGCAATTTAGTCTGCCTAAAAGTTAACAGACAAATTGACATCTCGATAAAGACTAAATTTTGAAATTTGTGTATGTATATATACATGGGTGTATTACTATGTATATGTTTTTTCTTACTAATGTTTGTGAATATTTTTCCATATGTGAATGTTTGTAAGTTTATTCATGTATGCGTTCTTTTTCTCTCCCCCGTCTAAAATATTAATAATTTTCTAAATCTACAAAATTGTTAAAATATATATATATATATATAGTTTTTTTTTTTTTTTTTTTTTTTTTTTTTAGCAACAAAAATTTAGTAGATATAATAGTTAATTAATAATGCTGATCTTAATTTTATAAAATTTTAATACCAATGCCCACCAAGATTAATTTTAAGTCTTCCCACATATTCTCCAAAGTAAAAGTTGCTTTACTCTGATTGGTTCACATTGTACATACAATAATGCCTCCCTGATGAAAGAGGTCTTGCTTGTTCTTAACCTTTTAAAGCCATTCATTTCGAAATAACAACATCACTTGACAAGACACAAAAAGTGTCGAAACAAAATAGCTACTTTTGTAGTGATATTATAACATATCAATGTTATAACTTATTAATAAATATTATTATATATATATATATATATATATATATATATATATATATATATATATGAAAGTATACACAATATAAATTTGTTCCGAAATATTTTTAATAGTGCTAAATAATAATATTTAGCACTATTAAAGGTATTTCGGAACAAATTTATATTTTTATATATGTATGAATGGACAGATGGATGAATATAGAGACATGCGTATATATTTGGATGCAATCAATATTCGGTTAACATACAAACATTAATGTAGAATTATTTCAAGAATATGTGTGCAGTTAATCAATGTGATAAAAACTATCTTGTATCGTTATCAAATATTATGCCATATGAGGTGTCATCGAGATAGATAGATAGATAGATAGATAGATAGATAGATAGATAGATAGATAGATAGATAGATAGATAGACCGCCAGCATATTTATATATTCCAGCATCACCGCAAGGAGACTTAAGATTTTCTATTTAAATGTTGATGCACACTTCTCTGCAGACGAGATTCAGCCTATTTGCTTTTAGATTCTTTTTTATTCTTTCCTCAAAAGCTACAACTTTTAAAAGAGTATTTTACAAGACGCTGACATTTCTACTGATTCGTCGACTTAAATCTGCTACATCTTGCTTCATTTAACTGGTATTATCCACGAAAAAAATGAATAACTAGAAATCTTTGATTTTGTAAAGGACACCGAACCGGATAATATATATCAAGTCCTCAAACTAGGGTAAATCTATATGATAGGCGAATTCTTTGTGCGAATTTACTTTGTTATTATTGCCAGTATATGCTTCTAGGGGCTAAAGCACTTTATCATTGATATATATATATATATATATATATATATATATATATATATATATATATATATATATATAGCTCAAACCTAACTATTTTTCTCCACGTTTAGAATATCTTTATCACAATCTGTCATAAACTGCCATCGACTTTTGTTGATGCTATTTTCTAAAACTAGAACTCTGCAAAATATAAAGTGAAGCAAGTAAATACTGCACATGATGTTTTTCACCAAGAATAGCATTTTCCATGAAGTTCTTTAAAAATAATATGGTTTTCCATCAAATCTGTACAAAATAAATTATTATAAAATAGAATAAAATAAACGATTAGCAAAATGAGTAAATTGTGTTACTTTTTTGTATTATATATATCGTGTGCTGAGTACTTCGATGTAGTGTAATGGTTAGCGAGATTGTCTTACTAAATATATTGCGAATGGGTAGTGAGTTCTATTATCAGTGGGTACCCCATACTTTTAGCTTTGTCTGACATCTAAACAACGTTTATAAAATCACCATATGTACTTTAAATTCTTTTCTAAGTTGTAAATTTTAAACACTTCTGACGTGTAAGCATTTTTCTAGCATTCGTATCGGTTTGTAACTTGCATTGTGTAAACCACTAACTGCAATACTGTTATGCATACAACGACATTTCCAAATTAATAGCGGAATATTTTATTATAATTATTGTAGATAAACAGCAAAGAAATTGAAATAGTGATGGACACGGACAAATATTTGCAATTTATTATTATTATTATTATTATTATTATTATTATTATTATTATTATTATTATTAAGCCCAGGTTTCCAATGCCTATGGTTTATAGTGATAATAAATCTTCACAAATACCTAACAATTAGAATTTTCACCAACCGAATTTTCTCAGTTCTGATATCAAATTGTTCCAATCTGTTCAAAAGTTCATTTGGTATTATCACTGGTTCTCCAGAAATTATGCACACGGCCTTCACTTCCATATGCCACATTTTTTGCAAATTTTGGACACTAATATTTTCTTGCTTTCTATTTCTGGAATAAACATTTGTATTTCTCTTTTGCTTGTTCACACCAATCAGACCTCCTAGCATATAACACCACTGTTTACTCTCGCCTCGATCAAAAATCTGGTGTTGGTGACAAGGCGAACCTCGCTGCCGAGCTTGCAAAAGGACCTCCAATACGTGGTGGATTGGGGTAAGAAATGGCTCGTAAAATTCAATTCTTCCAAAACGAAGACTGCTGTCAATTAACCACCACAGACAACCGCACCTTCCCACCATTTGCATGGAACAGGCTTGCCTCCCAGAGAGTAAAACACTACGCCTGCTCGGCCTGACACTCTCAGCGGACCTCAAGTGGAATGACTACGTCGAATCCATTGCTAAATCCGCTGCTATAAAAGTCGGCTCTCTGTGCAGGGCCCGGAAATTCTTTCCGGCTGAATCTATCCTGCATATATATAAATCTACCGTCCGCCCGTGTATTGAATACTGCTGCCACATCTGGTCGGGTGCCCCTGCTATTCTCCTCGGGCTTCTTGACAAAATACAGCGGAGAATCTGTAATGTGATCTATACCGACTTAGCTGACCGCCTTCAGTCACTCTCTCACCGGCGTGACGTGACTTCCCTGTGCCTCTTCTACAAGTACTTTCACGGCTTCTGCTCGGATGAACTTAAATCACTGGTGCCCCCTAGGTGTGAATTTGCACGAGATACTAGATTGGCAACTAGGTCCCACCCCTTTACAGTAAAACCGACGAAATGTAACCGCAATTTCTACTCCAACAGCTTCTTTTCTCGCACTTCCCGCTTGTGGAATTCCCTTCCGCATGATTGTTTCCCCGACGGCTACAACCTCCAGGAGTTTAAATGTAAGGTCAATAGACACCTCCTAACACACTAACTCGCACCCATTCCCTCCAACACTCTCCCTACGTACCTCCTAACTCGTCTATCACCCTCTCTCTGACATTTCCTATACCCAATCGCTCTATGTAACCCCCTGCACTATAGTGGCAGTGGACTGCCTTGCTTGGAGTGATATGATTTTTAAAAAAATTAGAGAGTTTAGATCAGTTTGAATATCAAGGGACAATCTAGTCGGTGAGGCCTTTTAGAGCAGTCTATTTCATTAATATATGTTAGTTTCTTTCTTTTCCCCCCCCCTCTCTCTCTCTCTCTCTCTCTCTCTTACACACACACTCTCTCTCTTTCTCTCTCTCTCTCCCTCTCTCTCTCCCTCTCTCTCTCTCTCTCTCTCTCTCTCTCTCTCTCTCTGTCAATAAAATGTTCTATTTTAGAATATGTTATCATTTCTTTTGCAGACGAGTAGTTTGTTCTCAGATCCATTTTTATTGGCAGGAGGTTTCTCTCATAGATTTCTGTTTGTTGCAAAAGGCGTATTCTGTGTATTCATTTATAAGAAATTGAAGTTTCTTTTGGAATTCATCAAGATCTTGTTCCTACCCATATTTGGATTTTTTTTTTTTTTTTTTTGCTATGATTGTCTCTTATTTGTTGTCTTCGGTTTCTTCTTTTTGCGAACCGATATATATAGACTGTTTTCGGAAATTTAATGTTCTATTAAAATAAAAGAACAGAAACTATATGTAGTAGTTTAACCCACTCTCTCATCGCATTGGTTATCAGGTTCCTCCAGACCACCGTGATGAGCGCGTAGCTAATTCCTTGCTCATTAATCTTTTGTTAGTTTGTCGCTGGTATCGTGATGATGAGCACGGTTTCATTCAATCTAGCTGGCGTTCATCTACTTCATGAACAGTCACTCCTCTGCCATGTTGTGTTTATTATCTCAGAGAAGATCCTTGGTGAAGTAAACTGGAGCGAAGAATTCTTTGGAATAAAGGATTAACTCAGCTTAAAACTGAAACAACGGTTTGGTCTATATATGGTTGCTTTGTGTATGTATTTATTTTAATCGTATCACCCCGAGCAAGGCGGTAACGCCACTGATGTGCAGGGGGCTACGTAATACTGAAAAGATTGGAAAAGAGAAAGCCGAAAACCACATCCTAAACAGGGAACAAGGGATGAGCCACTTAACCTGTTCAATAGACGTGGGTGGAGTGTGAACCGGGCGATAGATAGATCTATCTACTCCAATTGAAAAAAAAACAAAGTGAGAAGATTGGAAGATTTGTATGGATGGATGGATGGATAGATGGATGTACTCAACAATCCTCCCCACTTCTGTTTTAACAGCCTTCAGGGCTGGCACAAGGTTTTGTTCAGGAAGACTTGGCAAACGACGTGGATTCAGGTAGCAGTAATGTAGGAATCTGTAATCATATTTGAAATATTTAAATTAAAAAGATTAAGATTTCAGTGTTTCATCACATTTGCAGTTGCATCAACCAAAATATTACTTTAGTCAGTACGAAACGCATCACACTATTTTTATACTTTATTTTTGTTTTTATATATATATATATATATATATATATATTATTATTATTATTATTATTATTGTTGTTGTTGTTGTTGTTGTTGTTATTATTAGAACATGTGCAAACTACAAACTACTATAAAATTGTACATTTTGTTTCAAGATTAAAAGAACAATGTCTCATCAGGTAGTTAACAATGATGGTAATAGCCGTTTTATATTTTAAATTCTTCTTTTAAGAAAAACACTTTTTATTTTAATTTAATTTTAATTTAATATTATTTTATTTTTATTTTAAATTTAATGTTAATTTCTAAATTTTGAATTTTAATTTTTTTTATTTTATCTTTCCAATTTATTATATTAGGTCAAATGAGTTGATATCTTTGGGTTATCTATTTTAAATATCCTTTATTTTACGTTTTATTTTCTGTTCGTGCATGTGATTTCATCATTATTTTTTAAATGCCAAAAGATTTAACTTGAAACAATGTAACCAATGTCTATATATGTCTGCATTCACTTCCGGCCAAAATTTAAAATTTCTCTCTCTTCACCCTCTATATTTTCTCACTTTTTCCTCTTTAATTTCCTCTTCACTTTCTATTTCTTCTGTATCTTTCCTTTTCCTCTTTCTTTTCCTTTTCTTTATAGAAGTAGAATTCTTTTTTCTTTTTCTTTTCTTTTTTTGTTACTGCCACAAGATTTGAGCCCAATACCTGTCTGCAATTCACTTAAATTTAAAATATAAAATTTCTCTCGCTTAGCCGTTTCCATTGGCTCTTCCTTATCTACATTTTATTACTTATTTTCCTCTTCACTTTCTTTTTTTTTTCTGTATCTTTCTTTTTCCTCTTTCTGTTCCTTATCTTGATTTCACACCTTATTTTCTTATCTTTTCTTCCCTCTTCTTTTTCTCTTTTTTAATATCTTTTTACCTCGTATAGAAAAAAACTTCAAAAAATAAAGGGAAGTGTTATTCTTAAAAGAATTTAAAAAATAAAATGGTTATTACCATCATGGTTATTACCTGATGAGGCATTGTTCTTTCAATGTCAAAACTAAATGTACAATTTTGTAGTAGTTTGTAGTTTGCACATATTCTAATGTAATATTTATTAATGAATATTCATTGCTCTATTTTTATATTGAGCTCTGTTTTAAATTAACGTTTTGAATTATTTTCTTCGTTCTTATATATATATATATATATATATATATATATATATATATATATATATTGTAATTTTGTTATTACAATGGTTTATAAAACTGTTATATTACTACACAAAAGCCTTCATGTTCATAAGACTGTCAATTCAAAAATCTTCATGTTTACATAATACTGTTAATTCATTTCTATAGTTTAGCAGTACTTTATTTTTTAGGAAACTTTATAATATATAAATGACTTGACAGTATTAAGTAAACACCGTAAAATATTTCATTTTAAAATTCAATTAATTTTAATGTTCATTTTTAACTTATGCTCTGTTATTATATAACAATTATTTTATTAAAATTAATGACCGACACAATAATTTTTTATTTTCAATATACCATAGTATACCATAATTACTTTATTCAAAATTTAACCTAAGCAATTTAGCCCTTTTACCAAATACACTAGTAAAGAATTAAATTTTAAAAAATTAAAATATGGCCTACTATCAAAATCAATAATAATATATGTTCCTAGTACGTATCTTGTGTCATCGATTTCCTTCATGAGATCTAAATTTTCATCTTTATAGTTCAGCCTAATTCTCCCTTTTCATTGAGTAATACAGAGACGACCATAATCATATTGTTTAACTTCCTCCAACCACTCCTCTTTAACCTTTTGAATAACCATGTATTTATTTTATATTTTCTAAAATAAATAATTTCCACCATTTGTTTTTTTAAAATATCACTTGAAGAAAAACAATATTGTTTTGTGTATCAAGGCAGCAGATAATTCTCTAAATATATACTGTTAAATATAACAGACAATGAATATCTATTATGTTTAAGCATGAGCCGTTCTAAACATCGTATTTTGACTTTAATTTCAGGTGAAAATAAAGACAAAAATTGTGCAGCATTAGGATATTTTTTTATTATGTTGGTTCACATGAGCCCTTTTCAGAGAGGTTACAGGGACGTTAACATAAAAATATCCACCATCAAAGATAACTTTAACTTGTGTTGACATAAAACATTGCTAAGCAACGATAACAGTAACTAAATAGCAGACGCATTTCTTAAATTTCTAATGCGGATCTATGACGTCACACCGCTTGAGTGCTCAAAATGTGAACAGAACCATATATTTAAATGCAATTTAATGTGTTATGACCAGATTCAAATGTAATTTTATTAAGTGTTGGTTGTTTTGATTTAATGATGGCCTCCAATATCTGAAGTTTCTTTTTACTGTATGTATGAGTGAGTATTATTGTGTGGTTGACTAAAATCTGTCTAATATTACCTATATGGCTATGTTTTTCGAAGAAATGTTGTTTAATTGAAAGATGACAGGTCTACGGGAGAGCTTGGTTGTAGTAAAACCAATATATGTTTATTATTAGTACCAGAGATACAATCTCTGAACGGGTATGTAAATTGATACACTACATTGGGTTTCTGTAGAAGATTTAGTTGTATGGTTGTAGGGTTATTAGAGGTCAATTGTTTTAATTTTTTTATAATATATGATGAGATTAATTTGATTATTATTGTTTATTGGTATTCCTATTTTTGAGTGTTGTTTCATCTTGTTTGTAATTATTATGCATCTGGTTGCAATAGTATAAGTTAATAGTGTTATGTTTATTTTGCCGTACACTATTATTATTAATATTATCAATATTGTTAGAGGTATTATTAAGTTTAGTGAGATACATTTTAATTTGTTGATCAATGACGGAGTTAGGAAATCCATTGTTAACAAGTGTTTGTTTAATGTTGTGTAATTCTTTATAGAATATGGATTTGGAATAAGATATTATTTGTGTGCGTCGAATTGAGTTTTTATAACAGCTAACTTATATCGTTGGGGGCATTCACTATTATAATTAAGAAGACACGAGTTTATGCTAGTTAGTATCTATGTGTGCTAGAATCAATGAATACATCAAGAAATGGAATTTTATTACTACTATTAAGTTCTAATGTAAATTTGAGGACAGAGTGACTTTTAAATTTGTTTTTAAGTTGTGTAATTTGATCAATATTGTTAGCTAAAATGAAAATGTCATCTATGTAACTTACATATATAAAGGGTTTACTGTTTTCATTGTCATGGCTCATGATTAAACATAATAGACATTCATTGGCTGTTATATTTAACTATATATATATATATATATATATATATATATATATATATATATATATATATATATATATAAGCCTGTCAGCATGCACAAGATTTTCATGTTGAAGCAAAAGAGCTCTGGATGTTTCACACTAAAATAAGTTTTCGCAGTAAGTCTCACTCAAATATATTCATTAAGATTTCATTGTGCGTGCATTTTATTCTAGGAAAAAACTCTTGTCTTGTACTTTTTTTCAAATTTTGTTTAATAAATGATATTTTGCATTGGCCTGTGTTATTTTGTGCATGCACCATTTTTCACCACGACTATTTCATGTTTTATAAAATATTCTCGTAAGAAACCTTACATTAATTCTTGAAGTGTCCAATACACTAAAAAGTGACTTGTAATCATTAACTATCAATACTTCTCATAACTAGTCGTTCTCATGAGTGATTACGTAGCATACTTCTCAATATTCTTGCTGATTTTAGTAATGCTATTTCGATTCGTTCGCAGAATTACCGTTCCGCTAACCTTTTAGCAAGGCTCTTTAAGACTGGTTTAAGTTTTGCAATCATGATAAACACTTTATATTTTTTTGTTTTCCCTTCTTTTATTTGGTATAGCTATTTCTCTGTCTTTTTTAATTCGTTCCGTTGTTCTTTGAGGACAACTAGAAAACTGACATCGAGCAAATGACTTGTTGTTCACAGTGATCAGATCTAATGACAGAATGATTTGTTTGAACTTCAAAATCTCAGAGTCTTTTACAATTTTTTCCTCTAATGTATGTGTATGTAATAATGGATTGTCGGATATTAGCTTAAATACTACCTAATATATCACATACTATACTATTGTCTATTTTTGTACTCTTTGTAAGTCAACTTGCTGTTTTCATATAATTTGATTGACAGTCTAATTTCTGTAACCACTTAAACTTATGTTACTTTCTGTTGTGTCCTCTGAGTCTTGGCTTTTATGGAATTATTCTTGATCGCTATTATTGTTATTCATGCAATCCGTGAAAAAAAAACAGCAGATTGCACCGGTGTTGTGATGATGATAACTGTATTATGTCTTCATCATTATTATTTTGGTCATTAAAAGAAAAGCAGAGAAACTATACTATTGGTAATTATGCTAATAAATTCATTTATATTAATATGTAATGATCAAAGAAGAGCGTTTTTTTGTATTGCTGAAGTGCTAGTATTTTTAGGGTTCGACACAGGAATATTTGAACTACTAGTTAATATGGAGAAAGATATTAGAATAATACAGAATTTCTGCTGGGAGAAAACCGGATAAAAAACAAATTCAGTAAATATACGAAATATAAATTAAGAATGTGACAGAAGTAGAAGTTTTACCAGAATTAATTATTGGTGGAAACATTCTTGAACCATATGATATACAAATGACACAGTGCTGATAGTAGACACAGGACAGCTGCAAGAAATCTTACAGTAGATAGTTTAAAAAGCGAAAAAAAAAGACTAACCAGCAATTGTAAGAGCCAAGAGTTATAGTACATAAAATTTGTGGAGAGCCAAGAGACATGGTACATAAAAATTGTGGAGAGCAAAGAGACATGGTACATAAAACTTGTGAGAAGCCAAGAGACATGGTACATAATACATAAAAGTTCTAGAGAGACAAGGGACACGGTACATATTGCGGAAAGCCAAGAGACATGGTACATAATACATAAAAGTTCTAGAGAGACAAGGGACACGGTACATATTGTGGAAAGCCAAGAGACATGGAATATAAAATGTATAATAATCCCATCTACATTTTCTTTTCTACATTACTATCGATGCTAGAATATCTTAAAAGCATGACTGTCTGAATTGCCTGATACCAAACATTTGTGCAACTCGTTAAATGTATAATATAAATGCTATCAAAGAAACAAGGTTTTTTCTCATTCCTTATCCTTATTGTTGATAACAGCCCAACCAAGGGTTTGTGGCGCTTATTATGATTTATCAAGGTAAAGATACAGAGATTGCATTTCACTCATGTCAGCCGAACAGAAATCTCTCAACTATTTGATTATATTGAGTACATTCTAAAAACGCGGCAAACTCTTCGGTGTAATGCGAAACTCGTTTTGAAAAATTGAAACTTGACAGAGAAGCGAAGAATGTTCGCTTCACTGTTCTGCGTACACGTTTTGCGGAAATATGTTCGACGAAGACGAGAACACACACACACACACACACACACACACACACACACACACACACACATATATATATATATATATATATATATATATATATATATATATATTCAGTGATGCTCAATTACAAATGAGTCGTAGGGTGTCGAAATGTGCATTTCTGTTAGAGTGTGTGTGTGTGTATGTATGTATTTGGTAGATACATATCTATCAAATACATACGTATGCGCATGCAGCTTTGTTGGAGACATCTTATATTTTACAAGCAAAGATATGTAAGATAATCACCAAAGGTTACTAAAGAATGGAATAGATAGATAGATAGATAGATAGATAGATAGATAGATAGATAGATAGATAGATAGTGTCCATTTATATGCATATGTATTTTGGTAGAACATATTTACAAATTATTTCATGTTTATATAATAGTCTCTTGAAATATATATTCAAACAACATGTTTCATTATGTTGTGTCTACATATTTTTAGACTGATCCTTTGTCTAATAAGTTTCTGATGTTAAAATGAAAATCATTAAGGAAGGCGCCGTAGTTTTTAGCCCAATTACTTTTGACATTTTTCTAAGATCATCTTCAGGGATAAATTATAAAGACAACATATTTTAACTGTGATAAAATATGCTTTCCGTTGTTATAGCAATTTTTAAAACACGCGTGAACTGGATGTTATTTACAAATTCTAAAATAACTATAACAGAGTCCGTTCATATGTGTTTTTAGAAATTACTGTCACAACGGAATGCAGATTTTATCGTTGTTACAATAAGTCTGATGAAGATATGCTGCATATATATATATATATATATATATATATATATATATATATATATATATATATATATCCCAAAAAGTTCGGTTTGTTTCATTTTTATTGAAGTTTTTACAATTTTTGCTCAAAGTTGTGGATAAACTGTCTAAAGTAAATATTTTGTTTTTGTTTTTGTTTTTGTTCAAGTAGTTTCGATTTTTGCAGTCATTATCAAGAATCGATGTGATGTATGCGTGGGAGTTAGAATTCGTTTGCTTGCATCCTGGTATTCTTTTAGACGTCATGTGTAGCGGCTATAGGGAACAAAACTACATATATATATATATGTGTGTGTGTGTGTGTGTGTGTGTGTGTGTGTGTGTGTGTGTGTGTGTGTTTATATATATATATATATATATATATATACTCAAAAATACATAATTATTATATACGTTGATATTTCAATATATATGTATACATGCTACAATATATGTTGGATGTTTCGGGACAGTAATTTTTCGTTTCCTCAACTACATAATTAAAATAATTTTTAAAAAATTAAAATAAATTAGAAAAAATAAAAATTTACAATAAAACAAAAAAAAATTTACAAACAATAATGATGAAAATATCTCTATAAAAACAATTTTACAGAATCCAAGTACAAAGTAATCAGAAATATGGAAAAACCGATTATAATAAATCTACATATCAGACATTGTTGATACATATGACCTATCGATAAAATTGAATTAAACTCAAAATCTAAAAATGTCAAACATTACCACCATAAACCACAAAAGAATGCTGTGTATGAATTCATGATGGCTCTAGTAAGGATCATTCGGACAACACAATAATTGGTTGCACTGCCGCAATATCAGCATAAAAACAACTCAAAAACAATAAGAAAAACTTTTTTTATAAAAAAACAACCCATCACGAACTGACGCGCGAAAACGTGATATTTGAAAATAGATAAAACTGACATAACAAAAAATGACAATGCATACATTTAGTCACAACATAATCAGCAAAAACACTTTAATAATGGTTAATGAAAGTCGAAAGTACCCAATATATATTTATTATCATTATTATTAACAAATAAATTCTTAATATTATTATTTTAAACGTTTTATTTAATAGATATAGTTGTCTGTGCAGACATACCTGATTTTTAAATTTTAAAAATTGGTGTCTAAATTGATATCTAAATTGTCGGAAGGTAAAACATAGAACAAAATTATGCCATTAAATATCTATTCAACTAAGTATGAACCATTTTGTTGCACAACCTTTCTTCATTCTTCCTTCAACTTAAAGATTCCCTCTTCTCAGAATTTCGCTGATTTCTCGGAAACGAACTCAAATTCAAAATCATCCAAAGAATTTTAGAAAATACCGTTGAGATTACATCCAAGGTCCTGAATAAAGAATATTCCGAAGGAGAAATATCTGGTGGATATAACGGGTGGGGTAACGCATCCCAGACAAGCTGCAAAAACTTTTGCTGGGTTATTAAAGAAACGTGCGTTCTGGCGTTATTCTGATGGAAAACAACACCTTGCTTGTTCGCCAATTCTGGGCGTTTTTCTTGAATTAATTTAATTTGTCCATTTGTTAGCAGTACTTTTCAGAATTAATAGGATAGTTACTTGCCAGCTCATAGTACATGATTCTTTTCCAATCCCACCAGATGCACAGAATGACTTCTTAGAATGAAGACCTGCTTTTTACGAGAAGTGCTAAATTTGGCTCGTGTCACTTACCACAGGATCTTTTTCGCTGCTTTTGTTGTAAACGATGTATTTTTCATCAGCCGTCAAAATTTGCTTTAAAATGGTGAATTTTCTTTGCGTTTTTACAGCAAATCACAGAAAAAATGCGATCCAAAAGATTCTTTTCACTCAGATCATGTGGTGCCCACACATCATAGTGATTTGAACACAACTCTAAACTTAGTGAACCACTTCAGTACATTCTGCCAGCTAAAGCACCTTCACCGTACACAGCACTTACCTTTTTTGTTGCTTGCTATGCATTTACGGTAATAATGTACAGTTTCTAAAATGCACATTATAACCTTCCATTTTCATAGAGATGTAAAATTGACACGAATTAAGTAATTTTAAACTTTCTTTCTCAAACAAAAGATTGTTTGAAATGTGGTTTAATCAGAAATATAAGCATATTATATCTGCCGATAAATTTGACGTGTTCTGATCTGTTGGAACATGAACGACTAAATTTTTCATGAACTTTCCCGACAACCTAATATATATATATATGTGTGTGTGTGTGTGTGTGTGTGTGTGTGTGTGTGTGTGTCTGTTCACACATACACACACACTCACACGCTCAGATGCACACACACACACACACACATATATATATACATATATATATATATATAGTCATATATATATATATATATATATATATATATATATATATATATAAGACTATGTTCGAATTCCGAGTTCGAATTACAGTTGAATTCATTGCATTTAGTTACGTGCAAATACCCTTGAGAAAGGTATTCATCAGTCTCTTCCCTCCAGTTATGGGTTAAATAACAGGACAGATTGGGTTCTATAGCCTTGGCTGGCAACCAGTCTACCACAGAAAGTAATGGTAACCTACTGCGGGATAATCTTCTGCCCAGTCAGTCATGTCTCTTTCGATACCTAATCGCCAAAGCGTGTATGGCACTTAACTGACTGACTGTTTTCATGCTTTAGTGGGTAACTCGTCTAGAAAGAAAACTTTGATTAAAATTATCTGGGTGTACACATGCCGGGAAGCGTACAAGAAGTCCTTTTTCTGCATTGAAGCTTGATCTGGCTATTCTCAGCAACTGATCATGTTAAAATTAGCTTGGGTTCAACCTTACTGTAGAATGGTGGTAGGGACGATGGTAGGGATGTCAAGAAAGTGTGTCTAGACCTGCTCAACTCCTTCATCTAAAAAAATTTATTCGCCCAAACACTATTCATTAAAAGATCACAAATTATCCCTTGCGCTGGATAGTGTCAATGAACGGATGCCTGCGTGTTTATATCGCTGCCTGTTTTGTGTAGTTCATCAATTTCTATTTAAATACATTTAATAAAAATTATCATTTGAACGGTTACAAATTATATACGTTTCTTTTTAGAGAGAGAAATGAAGCAAAACATAGAGAATTTGTCAATGCATACGTGTCCAGTATTCTTTATTCGTCAATAACGGAATTTATACTTGCACTGTATTTCTATTTGGAAATAAGGTAGACAACGTTTTGTTGTTAATCTTATTTTCTGTTCAGATGAAACTGTAGTTCAGTTGAAACTGTAGATAAATTCAATGGGAAACATGCTAATATAATTCTAAAGAGCTTTTGCTTATGTGCGTCAGTACATGTGTGTGGAATGTAATAATCTATATCCGGTTTTTCATTTTGCAGATGATCAAAGTATCAGTAGATCAAGTCCATAGGAATGTTATGTATTTCGATTATTAATTTGTATATTATTCGTTCCCAGGTAATTAAAGAAGTAACATATGAATAAAGAGCGAGAAGAAAGTTTTAACTTTTTAGATTCATTGTCCTTGTGAAATATCCTCAACACTTTCGAAGCCATTTGTCAATATCTGCCAGCAATCCTGCAGTGTGTCATCTTATATTTCATGGTTAAATGTAAAATTAATGCTGCATTTTTTATTATTATCTTCACTGATTTGAATGTCACTTAGTAATAACTCATTATCCTCAGTCCTATGACCGGGTGTGGTGTCAGGGCCAACTGTGCAGCTGACGCAATATATCTCGGCAGTGTGCCAATGTCGCAGTCTCTGCAAATGATCTTCCAGTCCACTCAATGACGCTGTCAGCCCATTTATTTACAGTCTTCTACCTCTTCTTTTGCCGAATGTATATAAACTAGTCATCTAGTTCATCATTGTCAAAGCTAGTGCAACATGAAATCTCACAAATTCACACATTTCTACATCTTTCTCTCTATCGCTCTCTATCTCTTTATATATATATATATATATATATATATATATATATATATATATATATCGCTCATTCAATAATGAATTAGAGCACTCTAGCTATTGGTCGTGTATAATGATATACGCGCTAAAAAGTCTGCCTTCTTCTACCGAATGCTCGTAGCCCAGAGGTAGAATTGCCGACTGCAGCCAATTCGGTCGGGTTTCAATCCTGGGTTAAAAAGCAATCGGAGTGTAACCGTACTGATGAGCTGTGATACAGCGAAACAGATCTGTCTGCGGATGACTATAGTATTTACGCTCTCACACCCTCATTGAGCACTCTGGGAGAATGGGAGACTTTGAAAACAGTAGCTACTCCGGCATATACGCATCGCTCATTCAATAATGAATTAGAGCACTCTAACTATAGGGCGTGTATAATGATATACACGCTAAAAAGTCTGCCTTCTACCGAACGCTCGTAACCCAGAGGTAGAATCGCCGACTGACGCCCATTCGGTCGGGTTTCAATCCTGAGTTAAAAAGCAATCAGAGTCTAACCGTACTGATGAGCTGTGATACAGCAAAACATATCTGTCTGCAGATGACTATAGTATATATATATATATATATATATATATATATATATATATATAATACAAATATGAAATGTGTCACGTAGCTGATAGATGTTATATTCAGCAACCTGAGTTTCGTAGACTGGGCTTTTAATAATCGCTGTCTACACTTCAGTATGTAATG
The DNA here is from genome assembly GCA_037127315.1 of Ascarosepion bandense. NCBI lineage: Eukaryota > Metazoa > Mollusca > Cephalopoda > Sepiida > Sepiidae > Ascarosepion > Ascarosepion bandense. Next base: position 2,356,269 of record JBBBDQ010001763.1, on the reverse strand, counting down.
GCAATTAACTGCTAATATTCTCATTTCGTTATTTTTATATGAAGTTAAAAAACAATTTATCCATTTTTATTGGTGTAACATTGCTTTTTTCTTCAGTGTATGTGTGTTTGTTTATGTGCGTGTGCATGTTTGTACGTGTGCATACGTTATTGTGTGTGCATGTAGTGTGTGTGCATGTATGCTTGTGATTGTGTGTGCATGTATGGTGTATGTGCGACTGCGTAGAATGTCTTAGTTATTTCTTTTCATCTTTTTTCTTGTCTCGTTATTGTTTTTTTTTCTTTTTTCTTTCTCTCGGCTCTGAATGTCAAAGTTAAGCGTAGCAATGTTATATTTGGTGTTATACACACGCATACACAAGCACGCTTTCACATTCACACACATACACACACACACATACACACACACATACAAGAGAGAGAGAGTTTTAGTGCAAAGAATTTGTCACTTGAAATGAGCAGGTCCATGGCAAAAAAACAGCCCTGACGAGTGAAGACATCATAATGGTGTCCTCACGAAACTTCAAAGTCAGTATGGACCTGCTCAGTTTAAGTGACAAACGTTTTGCGCTAAAACTATCAACTTTCTCTCCACCCCGATATCGAGCACTTCTTTGTGATAAAAAATCTGCTTGCCAAAGTGCTTTATATATATATATATATATATATATATATATATATATATATATATATATATATATATATTTCAAGTTTAAGTATATATCTATATCTATCTGTCGTTATCTCTTTCTCTGCATGTCTGCATGTTTAAATCTATATTAATAACACCATATATACGCATATATTCGGCCTGATGCTGTATCACTGGACTTTAACCGCAAGTTACTCTGCCGGTTATTATTAATAGCATATGTACTTTGGAATAAGACTCATGTATTAAATTCCGTTTAAAATCGATGTTTTCCATTTCCAGTGTATCTGGTAACGTGTTTTACGAACTTGTCTCTTGCTCGAAAAATTGTAAATTGCGCTTGTAGCAGCATGTTCATTCATTGTGTATTATTGAATAGGCAATTATAAAAAAGCAATATGGACTATATATCAAATTGGCGGATCAGTTTATGTTAGTATCTGATGTGAAAGTCACAAGATCTACATTCATAATTCCCGAAAAGGTTTTCTTTTTATGAACATTTTCTTGTACTATTTCTTTCTCAGTAACACACAAAGATTATAGCAAATCTATGAACCAAGATAGATTTTTTTTTATAAGCGTTTCACCCCGAGCAAGGCATTTCACTGCCACTATTGCGCATGGGGCTACATAGAATGGAGAAAGGATGGTTAAATATAGGAAATGTCAGAAGGAGGGTGATAGGCGGGTAAGGATACCGAGAATGAGGGTTGGGTAGATGTTGAGAGTGTTGGGAGAATAGGTGCATGTTAGTGTGATAGGAGGTGTCTATTGACCCTACATTTAAACACCGGGAGATTGTAGCTGTCGGGAAAGCAGACATGTGGAAGGGAATTCCACAGGCAGGAAACGCGAGAAAAGAAGCTGTTGGAGTAGAAATTACGGTTACATCTTATCTGTTTAACTGTAAAAGGGTGGGACCTAGTTGCTAATCTAGTATCTCGTGTAAATTCGTACCGAGGCGGCACCAATGATCTAAGTTCATCGGAGCAGAAGCCATGAAAGTATTTGTAGAAGAGGCACAGGGAAGCTACATCACGCCGGTGAGAGAGTGGTTACAGCCGGTCTGCCAAGTAGTATCAACCACGTTACAGATTCTCCTTTGTATTTTGTCAAGAAGCCCAAGGAGAGTAGCAGGGGCACCCGACCAGATGTGGCAGCAGTATTCAATACATGGGCAGATGGTAGATTTATATATATGCAGGATAGATTCAGGCGGAAAAAACTTCCGGGTCCTGCACAGATAGCCGAGTTTCATAGCGGCGGATTTGGCAATGGATTCGATATAGTCATTCCATTTGAGGTCCGCCGAGAGTGTAAGGCCAAGGAGGCGTAGTGTTTTACTCCCTGGGAGGCAAGCCTGTTCCATGCTAATGGGAGGGCGATTGTCTATGGTGGTTAGATGATAACAGCTTCGTTTTAGAAGCATTGAAATTTACGAGCCATTTCCTACCCCAATCCACTACGGATTGGAGGTCCTTTTCAAGCTCGGCAGCGAGATTTGCTTTGTCGCCTACACCGGGTTTTTGATCGAGGCGAGAGTAGATTGTGGTGTCATCGGCGTACATGCCTACTTGGGATCTAATGGCATCGGAGAGATCATTAATATAGATCAGAAAGAGCGTGGGACCTAGGATAGAACCTTGAGGGACGCCCGCGTTCGTATGGTTATTTTGGGAGGCATGCCCATTTAATACTACCTTCAATGTGCGGTTAGAGAGGAATGACTGGATGAGGTCAAACAGATGTCCAGTTATACCGTAGCTTCGCAGTTTGCATAAAAGGCCAGCGTGCCAGACCCTGTCGAACGCTTTGGAGATATGCAAGGCAACGGTTCTGGCTTCGCTATTCTTGATATATGTACTTGGTAATGAGCCTGATATATGTACTCGGTAATGCTCGTTAACATATCAGCAGTAGACCTGGTGAAGCGAAAACCGTACTGTTTGTCCGAGAGAAGCCTGTGGGCCGTGAGATGCTGAATCACCTCGGCGTTGATAATGGCTTCGAAAACTTTGCCGAAGATCGGAAGGAGACTGATAGGGCGGTAATTGGCGGGGTCTGAGAGTTCGCCAGAATTCTTAAATATAGGAACTACACAGGAGGACTTCCAACAGGCAGGAAAACAGGAAGCAGATAGGCAGAGGTTATAGAGTTTAGAGAGGACATAGGAGAGTTCTGGGGCACATTTCTTCAGGATTATGATTGGGATTCCGTCCCGCCGCTCGTTTTGTGAGGGTCAAGTTTTGAGATTATCTTAGAGACCAGCGAGGGTGTAATGTAGACGTTATTTAGTTGAGCCTTAGTTCTGGGTGGGAAGTCGGGTGTAGGTATTCCTAACGAGTCCAGTGTCGAATTGGTGGAGAATCTGCGGGCAAAGCATTCAGCCTTGTCCGCTGGGGAGGTGAGAACTTCAAATTCATTGATTAGTGGGGGAGTTGTTGAGCACGCTTTTGCAGAGTCGCCAGTAATCGTTGGTGCCGAACTTAGAGGATGCTATGCGTTGCTTCATTCTGGTAGCAAACGCCCTCTTAGCTTTGTTCAGTACTTTTTTACACTTATTACGTGCTGGGGCGAAAAGGCGCCTGTTTTGGTTCGACGAGTAGCTTCGATAGAGCCGGAAGAAATGGTTCCGGTGGGCAATGGCGACCGAGCAAGCGGGCGAGAACCAAGGGGATGAATTTGATTTTAGCTGGAATTTCCTGGCCAGGATGAAAGCATCGATGCCAGCCTTAACCCAAGAGGAGACCTCGGACGCACAGTCTTCGACAGGAAGATCGAAGACGTTGTTCCAGGGGACGTCGTAGAGGAAGTCTCGGAACGAATCCCAGTCTGCTCTCTGGTAGCAGTATAATATTCTGCTGGTCTGGGTTTCTTGGGTAGAGTAAGATTGGATTGAGATGTTGACGGAAACTACGGCGTGGTCAGAGTTTCCGAGAGGGCAGAGCTGCCTGGTAGTGCAGGAGTCTGGAATGGAAGTAAAGCCGAGGTCTAGTAAAGAGTCCCTTCCGTTAGGGTTATTAGAGAAACGCGTGGGGAAGTCCACCACTTGCGTTAGAGCTTGGGTTATTGAAAAATACATGGTGCGGATCCCAGCAAGGTCGGTGACAGAGCTTTCAAGTCACTTGGTGTGGTGGGCGTTAAAATTGCCAAACAAATATATGGGCAGATGGGTGAGAAGAAATGGCCTTGTCGATATTGATAGAGATGCTATCAAGTACCGAACAGTCAGAGGAGGAGGGGGAGCGGTAGAGGAAGAAGAGATAGCTAACCGAGCTTAGAAGTGAGAGACGGAAGCACATGAAAGAATGGTCCAGGGGTTCAAGAGATGTGACCCTGGCTAGAGGGAGTTGTTCACTGACATAAACACCAAGCCCATGCATATGGACATTGGAGTCCTTACTGAAGAGGGGAATGTAACCAGGAACGAAAAGCTCCGAGGAGGGGATAGAAGGGTCAAGGTTAGTCTCACATATAGCTAAGATATCGGGTGAGTTAGTTTGGAGGAATAATTCTACACTATTAAAGTTACTGCGGATACCTCGTATGTTTGTGAAGGAAACGCAGATAGGTTTGGACGTTTTATGACTAGCTGGTTTAGTCTTGCTGTTTCGTTTGTTTAATTTCATAGTGGTTTAGTTGGGGAGAGAGAGAGGTCTAGAGTAGGGTCAGATGGTCACTAATTGCAGCAGGTGAAGGATGGAGAATGGCGCCGCCTGCAGCATATAATGTGGCCTCGGGGTTGCCCATCGGAGATCAATGCAGGGACGCCCGTCCATGCGCGAAATGGCACTACAGGAACCCCGATATTATTCAACTGTTGATCAGAGCAGCCTCTCAAGACGCTACAAGAGATAAAGAGAGAGAGAGAAAGAGAGAGAGAGAGATTTCAGATATATGAGTCAAAACTGCATTGTGAGCGTCAGTCTCACGCTTCAATGCAATGTTCAGACCAAGTGTCACTACTACTTTAGCGGGCTTTATATATTGTATATATAGGACATGAGAGAATTAATGGAATAAAACCAGCCCTTAGTGTTTTTTATTGTTTAAGGTTAATACCTGGAGTAAATATATAATCAAGTACATTATGTAAAGTTTAGTACTAGAGTTAAAGTCAGGGTTAGTCTTTAGTTAAAGAGTAACTCTACATTTTGCTTAGTGTTCTTAAAAATTAATTGTATGTTTAGACTTACTCTTAGGTGTTAGTTAAGCGATATCCAAGGAGTTAGATTTAGAGTTAGACGTGTGGTATCTTGTACACGTAAGTTAGAGCTGGTTTATCTGATAAGTAACGAGTAACTTTATTATCATAGTTAGATTTTAGGTAAAAACTAATCATAACATAGATTGTGGTTAAATGTTAGGTAAACTAATATACGTATATTTAAGTTTAGGCATTAGTTAAAAAGTAACACTAGATTTAGTGTTAGTTTAGCGTGAGATAAAAAGTATCCCTAAATTTAGATTGCGATTGGACATTACATAAAGAGTAACAATAGGATCGAGCCGACCGAAGGTGCTTATGAGGTAAAATGGGCGAACATTTTAATGATTCCTTTGAAAGTTTTTTATGAAAAATGTCGAATTAAGATATCTCTTTTTTTTCCTACTGGCAACGCAAATTCATCTTCGCTTCCAATACTGTCGGTTTTAGTTTGACGCATTTCCCCCCATGTGTTTGATTTTTAGTCTCTTGTTAAAATTTTTATTTTTGTTGCGTTTTTTTCGTTTACTTTAATATTTTGCTTTCAGATAAATTATTATTATTATTATTGTTGTTGTTGTTGTTGTTGTTGTTGTTGTTTCTAAATCATTTACTGAACCAGTAAAGGAACTCCTGACTTTAACTAAGTTAAAACTTAATGAATTTACTTTCACTAAGTTTAAAACTATCGCCCGGTTCATGCACAACTCTTTTTTCTTTTTAATAGGAGTAGATGTTCACCCTTTGTTCCCTGTTTAGGAAGTGGTTCCCAGTTCTTTTCCTCTCCTCAAGCCTTAATATTGCTGCTTTCGCAAATTTTCTGTAATGTATGCGATCGGTGGCAACGTCTCCTCATAGTGAGGGTACTTTCCTTGTTGCTGCTTCCGACTGTTAATTAAGAGCCCTAACTTCTGCGTAATGTCGAGAGCAGCTACTCTGATTAACCGTTGCATAATGTTGGGGTTCTTGTATTTTAATGACGCCCATGAATATGTGTCCCTGCAAGCGCAGAGAAATGTTGACAGAAACCTCAGCATCACACACACACTTCCTCCAGGAACCTTCTATCAACAGAATTTCTTACTGCTATTGTTACTTGTAAGTGTAACAAAAGAAAAAATGTTGATTAACAAAAACTCAGAGATAAATCACAAACAAATATTTAATTTACCAAAACATTAAATAATAATATTTACAAATATACAGTTTTTGCATTCAAAAAGAAAAACAGAATTTACTATTGGCAGGTGAAGTGTTACGAAGGTGAGGGAAAGGTCAAATATCTTTTCCCAGTTAAGAAGTTTAAGTGCGATACTTTTTGGAAATCCACAAAAATGTATATAAAGAATAATTAATAGTTTGGTCAATGAAAGAGTTAAAAATATATATTTACCCAAATAGTTCCATTAGGCTTTCTTTTAGGTTTTAGTTGGTCGGCAACTGTTTACGAGGCTATCTTCAATGCTGAATTGGTTCAACATCTCACAGCCCATAACTTATTTTCCGACAGACAGTATGGCTTCCGCTTCGCCAGGTCAATCGGTGATATGCTTACGATCATTACCGAATTCATTTTCCAAGCCCTCTTTATGAACGGTGAAGCTAGAGTTGTTGTCCTGGATATCTGCAATATCTGTTTGACAGAGTCTGGTACGCTGGACTTCTTTACAAGCTACAGAGCTATGACATAACTGGACACTTGTTTGCTTTGATCCAATCGTTCCTATCAAACCACGTAATGAAAGTGATGTTGAACGGGCATGCCTCCAGATCCTATCATACGAACGCGGTTGTTCCCCAGAGCTCTATCCTAGGTCAGACGCTTTTTCTTATCTTCATCAACGATCTCCATGAGGTGAACAGTTCCCAAGTAGACATTTACGTTGACGACACCACCATTTACCCACTTCTCTGTAAGAAATCTGCCAGGTTTACAAAGCTAGTCTCGCTGCTGATCTTAAAAAGGACCTCCAGTCTATGGTGAACTGGGATAAGAATTGGCTTGTAAAGTTTAATACTTCCGAAACGAAGCTGCTATCCTTAAACAACCATAAACAATCTCTCCTACCCCACCCCAATCAGCATGGCTCATACTAGTCTCCTGGAAAGCAATATACTGCGCCTTCTCGGCCTCATTCTTACAGCTGACTTCAAGTGGTGAGACTACATTGAATTAATAGCTAAATCTACTGCAAGGAATTTTGGGTTACTGTCGAGCGTGGAAGTTTTCCTCGTCTGAATTCATCTTACACATATATAAATCAACCATCCGCAGGGGATTGAATACTACTGTCATATCTGGTCTGGTGCCTCTGCTATTCATCAAATTCGACAAAATCCAAAGGAGAATCTGCAATGTAATCGATTTCGACCTGGCAGCTTGACTCCAGTTACTTTCTCACCAACGAGTTGTGTATTTTTTTTGTCTCTTATACAAATATTTTCACAGTTTCTGCTCCCACGAGCTTACTTCTCTGGTGTCCCCTCTACACGAATTTACTTGAGCAACTACTGACAACAAGCTCTCAACCTTTTACTGTCAAAATAATTAAATGCAAGCGCTTCTTCTATGATAACAGCTTATTTTCTTGCATTTCCCGTTTGTGGAACACCCTTCCGTAATCTTGCTTTCCTAATCGCCAAAGATTAAATGCAGTCTCAATCTCTTTGACTTTCATCATTTCTTATCCTTTTCAAGACACAGTCTGAATCTTGATCCTCTCACTTTACTCTCATTAAACTCTTTTCACACCAGTTTTCTCATCCTTCTCTTACCCATTCTATATTGACATACCCTTTCGCTCTCCTCTTATGTAGTCTCCCTGCACATCAGTGGGATTACTACCTTGCTTGGGGGGAAACAATAAAACAAATGATTTAGGTTTAGAGCTTACGTAAAACGTAACCCTTGGGTTAGATTTAGTGTTAGACGTTATTTAACTCTTAAGTTAGAATTGAGTTTTGACCTTAAGTTTTGACGTTAGGGTAGATTTAAGGTTAGCCGTTATTAACTAAATATATACGTAAGGTTAATTTTATGGTTAAGATATACCTAATTTTATAGATTGGACGATAGGTAAAAAGTATACATAATTTTAGTATTACGGTTAAGGTTAGTTATAAGTAAAGTTAACCTATAAGTTAAACGATGAGAAAATGATATAATTAGGTTTAGTTGTACTGTTTGAATAGCCAACGATAACCTAAGTATTAAATTTAGGGCTAGACGTTGGGTAATGAATAACCTTAGAATTGTAGTTCGTAGTAAGGTCTGTCGATAGTAGTAGGTCTGTCGAGTAACTCTAGGCTTAGATTTTGATTTATACTTTAATTAGATGGACACCATGCGGTGAGAGTTAGACCTTAGGTAAACAGTATACATAGGGTTAGAGTTTGGTTTAGACGATGTATATATATGTGTGTGTGTGTGTGTGTGTGTGTGTGTGTGTGTGTGCGTGTGTGTGCGTGTGTGTGTGTTTAGCGTTAGAATAAGGCAATCGTTAAACAGTAACCCAAAGTAGGTTTTCGTTTAGACGATAAGTGAAAAAACAATCTATGTTTTGAGTTTGAGTTAGACGTTGCTTAAAGTTTAATCCTATTTAATCAAGTTATGCTCGTAAAATAAGTTTAAGTATAGAAAAACCTTTTGAAAAGGCAAAACGACTGTTGCAATATTTATCATTGATCTGATTCAGCAAATGTTTACTGTCATTATAAATATACTCGAGCAAATCCACAGGGAAACAAATCAGTCTTTATGCAGGCAGCCGGTTCTAAGATATTGCGTAAGTGAATGTATGCTCGGGTACACTAACAAGTTTGTATTTTCTTGCATAGGCACATACACTTATTGGACAAAAGAGTTTCTATAAGATTTGATATGCAGTAATCTCTCTCTCTCCCTCCTCTCTCTCTCTCTCTCTCTCTCTCTCTTCCTCTCTATTTCTTTCTCTCTCATCTCTCAATTTCGCTTTTTGCTATATTATCCACAAAGCTAACATCATCAAATGTGTCTATATAAGATTCTGAGATTTACTCTTTAAAGTTAAAAACCTCTTTCCAGTAAGCTAGGACAGGACACAGACAAGTACAAGCTTAAATCTAAGAAGTTTTCCTTTTATGTCTCTCCGGTAATTCCCATTCTAGTATTCTTCATGTATCTTGGAATATATATATATATATATATATATATATATCTTTTAATCGTGTTTCGTTGAAAACGATCGACAATAAAGATGTTATTAATGTTTTATTTAATTTTTCCAGTATTCTTACATAGTTCCTTTTTGCTGGAGATAATGAATGTAAAAATGTTCCGTAATTATTATTTTACCAAGCGCTTTCAACCACTTCACTGGCCATTCTCAAGGATGTTATGTTTCCGATATATTTTTTTCTATTTTGAATGTAACGTAGTTTATTTTGTGTTTTTGAAAAGGAGCGTTCTTTCAAAGCTCTCACGTGACGAGTGGGACTGGAAATCGCGTGAGCATCTATCTATTTAAAAAAATTCAACATATATATAGGTGTGTGTGTGTGTGTGTGTGTGTGTGTGTGTGTGTGTGTGTGTGTGACATTATGAGACACTTATTTTCAAAACATTTTGAAAACTATTAAAGGAATTCATGGAAATATTTATGTGCTGGATATTTCACGGAATATTTTCACGGAAGTTTTATTGATTTTTTTTTTTAATGCCAAAAGTATTTCGATAAAGATGTTTGATTACGGTACTTATTATTATTAATCTTTCTATTACTATTTTTTCTTCGGAGGTAGATATTCTCCTATTCATATTTGATATTTTATATCCACTATTTTGAATGCAGTATTATGAAAATTAAATACTTCTTCATTTGCGGAATTTATAATAATTCTATAGTTACGCTTCTCCTCCGATAGATCTGAGTAAACAGTGGCAAATCAATCGGATCAGACTGTCACCGTTCGGTGATGACTTCAGTACATGTAAATATTGCATACCTGCAAACTATGTTTTTATTATATATATATATATATATATATATATGTGTGTGTGTGTGTGTGTGTGTGTGTGTGTGTGTGTGTGTGTGTGAGAGAGAGAGAGAGAGAGAAAGAAAGAAAGAAAGAAAGAAAGAGTTTGTGTATATGTGAGAGAGAGTATAAAATTTCAGATATAATAAAAATATATATCTGTAAAAGGGCAATATAGATAAAGATAAAAGGAAAAACTTATCTTAGCCGACGTCTTTCGCCCTCTATCAAAGAAATTGTGAGGATTTTATTTTGTAACAAGTTTTTATAAAGAAAAGTAAAAATATTGTTAGTTTCGAATTTCGTTTTTAATTTAAGAGATGCACATATATATTTATCAGATTAACTGAAAAGCTTAGGTAAATTGTGGAAGATGCTCAGTGACATATTTTAAGTTTCTCATAAAAATTATTAAAATTAATATTTAAATTATTTTAGTATAGGATAAATTTATATATTATAAATTTTTAAATAACTGGAGTTTAGGAATTTAATCGTTTTCTTCTAATTTTAGAACGTTTTTATAATCATTTATCTCGGTTTGGGAAAGGAGTAGTTCTTTCAGGAATAGGAATATTTGAAAAAAATCCAAGCCGCAGATTTATATTTTGATTAGCTTCGATAGAGATACACTCGAGAATTTTCCGTCTAAGTCTTTTTTTATAATCATTTCACCCCAAGCAAAACAGGGCCGTCACTAGAGCGCGATGGTTACACTGAGAGAAAAAGAAAGCTACAGGAGATATCGAAGAAAGAATAAGAGATGGATAGAAATCAAATAGATAGAAGGTGGCAATTGATGTTGCATTTAAACGTTTGTAGGTTGTAGCTTTTAGAGAAGCAAACAAACGGAAGGCCATTCCACGGATAGGAAGAGCGGGAAAAAACTGAGTAGAAATGGTGGTTTAACTATTTCAACGGTAAAAGGATGGGAATAAGATACCAGTAAATACACATGATCGGGAAACCAGGGGAAAAGTGCATCAGAGCAGTTGTCATGAAAATACTTATAGAAAAGACAGAGAGAAGCCACAACACGTCGGTGAGAAAGTGACTAAAGGCGAACTGCTAAGTCGGGACCAGTTATATTGCAGATCATTCTTTGGATTTTGTCGAGGACCTCAAGATGAATAACAGCAACAGCCGACCAGATAAGCCAACAGTATTCAATGCACGAGCGAATGGCAGATTTATAAATGAGCAAAATGGATTCTGACGAGAAAAAAATTCCTGGCCCAACACAGTGACCCACTCTTTCTAGCAGCAGACGCAGCTACAGATTTGATGTAGTAATTTCATTTGAGGTCATTTGAGAGAGTGAGGCCATGAAAGCACAGTGTGTTACTATCTAGGGGACTAGTGCTAGCCATTTTGATAATAAGCATGAAAGTTTGTCTATTGTGGTTAAAGAAGAGCAGCTCTGTTTTAGAGGCATTAAAATTTATAAGATATTTCCTACCCTATTTAATCACAGATTGGAGGTGCTTTCGAAGGGCAGTAGCTAGGTTTACTTTATCAGGCTTGACAAATTTTTTAATGAGACAGGTGTAAATGATGGTGTCATCTGTATAGATGCCTACTAGGGAACTGGTTTTATTAGAAAGGCCATGATGAATATCAGAAAAGGCGTAAGGCCTAGGATATAGCTTTGAGAGACACCCGCGTTTATGAATGGATCTAGAAGCTTGCCCGTTCAAAATAACCTTTATTTCACGATTTGATAAAAAGGATTCGATTAAATCAAACAATCATGCAGAAATACCGTAGTTCTAGAGCTTGCACAGATAACGGGCATGGTTTCAGGATATAGAAAGCAATAGATTGACTTTCGCCGTTCTTATCAAGAGCGTAGTTACTTTCTGTACAAGTATAGTTACAAGTTGCTTTCACTTTTAATAAGTCTGGCATTATTTATCAATTAAAGGCTTCCCTTATGTTGTTTGGGGTCGCAGGTTCTAATCCTGCTGAATGACACACATTTTCCTGACAAAATTTATCATAAATATTCAGGCCGGTATATATATATATATATATATATATATATAATATTAACTATAGCAACAACAATATCAATAGGCCTGACGAGCCGTTAGGCGAAACTGTGGTCGGTTGTTGGCTCTTGCTTAGATTTTCTGTCTTTGTATATATATATATATATATATACTGTTTAATTAAAAACAGAATATCTACTCAAATACTAGTATCGATTAAAAATAATGTTCAAACAAATAAATGTCGGTTGTTAATTCTATTTCGTTAATCTCCGGAACTTTACGTAAAATATATATGTATGTATATATTCCTCTAAATGTTGAAAATTAAATTGATTAAAAGTGTATTTATTTCTTGAATATATTTTAATATTTACAGATGTTACGAGTTCGTATGCTCTTACATCTCACAGACATATAATTTGTACGATTTGTTTTAATTTTTTAAAGAAGTCTTTTTATCTGACATTTTGAGTATATATAGGCAAAACTTTAGTAAGCATTTTAGCATGGAAGAAGAATACTTTCTAAATCACTAAATGTAACAGTATTCAACAAAAGCTAATATAAAGCAAAAAAATCAATGCATGATTCCTCCCTATTTATTAATGAGATATATCATTATTGTAGTAACGCAAAATCTTTTTTCTTATTAGCGTCTCTTGTTAACATAACAATGGAACATTTCATTACTAAAAAAAGAGAGATCAAACTGTGTAATTGATATATATATATATATATATATATATATATATATATATATATATATATATATATATATGTTGCATTGTGTTTTATATCATCGAAAGCAAAAAGAATAAGTGGTGGATTTTGTACATAGATGTGCGTAGAGAAAGAAAATATGTAGATTAAAGAAATTTGATTTCGGAAAAGGAAGATGGTATGTATTTTTAAATAAAATAACTAAAATTATTCATTGATAAAATGTTCAGAAAATATTTTTAAAATCACAAGAATGAAAAGAAAATAATTTTCAATAAGAAATAAATAAGAAACAAACAAACAAAAATAAGTAAATATGACCAAAGATCTATTCTCATATTTGTATTATATGAGAATAGATACAGACTAAAAGAAACTAAAATCAGTGTGAATGCGTAGAAAACGAAAAGAATTCTGACTTGTGAGAACTATAGTTGATTAGAAAAAAGAAAGAACCTTATATGAGTAAGAATTAATCACATGGAAGTAAGAAATTCAAAAAGAAAAAGAATATCAGCGCTGAGAAAGAAAGAAAGAAAGAAAGAAAGAAAGAAAGAAAGAAAGAAAGGTAATATAACTAAAAAGGAATTTCAAGAAAGAAAAGAGCAATTAAAAAAAGAATATTAAAGAGCCAAAATTAGAAAGAATGATTCATTGGTTGTGTAAAAAAATGCGCAATTGGCGAGGAAAAAACATTTCTGAGGACAGAATATAAAGATTAGTGCGTAAGAGAGAAAGTCTTTCGATTTGAAAAGGCAGATGAAGGGAAATATTAATCATAAAGGTAAGAACATGGTTGCTAGTGGCACAGCGTATTTGGGATTATAGATTACAAAACTCCTACCCACCAAATTGTTCAATAGAGAGTTAAGCTTATCCCCCTACCCAATCATCTTCTGTGTAAGGAAGTAGACGGCGTGCCGTCGGGATGTGGGGCTGGGGTCTGTAGTAGCGAGCAGACTCACAAAATCCGCAACAATCCATTGCAAGATGATTACAAGTAAAGGTACTCACGTCTACCGTTCACTGAGACAACTTCCGTGTCCCGCTCTAGAAGGCGAACATCCGACATTGAGTAGGATTTAACCAGAAGTGAATAATGGAATTTACGAGGAAGCTGTTCACTTTCCGGGATTTGCCTATGAAAGAATGGGTTGAGGAAGCGGGGAAGAGTCAGATTCATGTTGTCATATATCTATTATCTATCTACTTATCGGTTTACTTCATTTATGGTTGATTAAATGATATTATCTCAGCTTGTTAAACTTAACTATTTGGCATGTTTAAAAAAGACAAGAAAATATAGATTTTATAATGAAACGATGTTTTGTAAGACATATAATCTCTATTAAAACTACTTTTAGATACCTCCTAAATTATATGCAAAAAGCTAGGTGTATTATCTGAGGGAAAGTAGTTTTATATACAGTTACATTTATTCGTTTTCCTTCTTTTCCTCCTTCTTCTCCTCCTCCTCCTCATCAGTCTGGGCGTGGTCCTAGGGTCGCTGCGCAGCTGAACACTTGACCAGTTCCCTCTACTTATCTGGATAGAAATTCATGCTTATATCTTTCGTGTGCCGACAAGGCGGAGCCAATCCCTACCCAAGTCAAATCACAGCCGATGTTCTGCAACTTGAAGACTATCTTTGATCAAGGGCATGTGGCCGTTGATACAATCGGTCTTTGACTCCGACCACCGATACTATCTCACTCGCTGCACACATGGAATTGTGCAGTCAAATGAATGAAGTAATTTATGTTAAAATTTCAACAATAAATTGCACACTAGTGTCATATTCTATTTGCCTATCAATTGCGTTTTATAAACGATTTTCTTCGTGATTTTATTTTGAATTTCAATGTTTATGACTTCGGAGAATTAGATGTATGTGCATATACATAAAAAAAAGGTTGGTATTGTTTCGAAAATATGACATACACGTGATAGAGAGAACGATGAAGATTCAAAGGAAGAATAAAGAACAGATAGATAGATAGATAGATAGATAGATAGATAGATAGATAGATAGATAGATAGATTTCCTCACTGACACATAGCCCAGTAGATAAAAGCGTTGGTTGAAGTAATCTAGTGACTCGAACCAAAGAGTGTCGAACCAAAGAGTGCACAAAAACTTGGAGAGTTGAGTTAAGTGAAGATGACTGAAACTGAGATATCTGGAAGAGACATCGCACGGGAAACTAGAATAATCTATTCCCGGTGGATGAAATAAAAAGTTCGGTTTGAAAATCCAATCACTTGAAGAACACCGGAGCGTACAACGGTCGGAATGTCGTGAATATGACAGCAAAGATGAGAACAACAGTCCGAACAACGTAAATAGTGTAAATAATAAATAAATCTTATTGTGTATTGTTTACTTACAGTTCCAAGGCTGTTGAAAAGCCTGCTAATAAGTATGATGATAAAATAAAATAACAGTTCAAATGTTTTTACACTTAATTTAAACATGTGTTTCATACGATAATGAAATATATCTGTTCAAATGTTTTCTGAAAGTAAAAAATTCTCTTTTACGTCTTCTTTAATAGACTCGAAATTTATCTGCACTGAATCCATCTCTTTTCTACTGCTCCTACACACTGGCCATGGTTTAAATAACAGGGTAGACCGGGTGCTCTAGCCTTGGGAGAAAATCAAAATTAAAAAAGAGAATCTCTTAATTACAAAGCGTGAAAAAGGCAACAGGAAACCACTGCACTATCTTTTTCAAGAATACGTGCCAATTCACATATATTAAAGAAAAGAGAGTCTGTGTAGAGCCTTGATCACCTCCACCTTGAAGAGATGCAGCATTTAATTTTTCTTTTTAAATATCTGCATAAATTCAACATGAAATGTACAGTTTTAAGCAGCAACCTCTCTGATTACGACTGATATGCGTAACTACGTATTGAGGCGATCGTATGGTGGGATGTGAAAGAGAGAAAGGGTGTATTTGTATAAAAGAGAGTGCTTGTATGTGTTTACACACAACATGATTACATATTTTATTTTATTTGTATATATCATATTTTATTTGCATTTTAATTTTATTTGCTGATATATATTTAGTTGCTGATATCATATAATTTTATTTGCTGATATATCATTTCTCAAACGACGTTACTTAGTATCTTTTGAGAAATATTTGATACCTCCAAATAAAATATCATTGACAAGTGGATGTTATATCTGCGAAACTTCGACAGAAAGATCAGTTTGAACATTAATCTTATTTATTGATATTAATACTCTGCTTCATAATATTGAGCACCTTAATTACATAAACTACTTGCTTAATCGTGTTGTCCTCCAGAAATACACCGGTAGATTGTTTGTGTTTTGTTATTATTGTTGTTGTTGTTGTTGTTGTTTCCAAACTTATATAGATGAACAAACAACGGGATTCAGGAGCAAGTGCTTGTTACTTAATGGTCTTTTACCAGTTGTAAAAAGAAGTTTCTTTGTGTTCACAATCCATTACTTCTTCAAATTTTATTTTCATTTAACTAATACAGGTCATTTAAAGTATTGTTTAATGTCTGGCAACTATTGACGCACTATCGGTATGTCTAAGCAGATTCTTAGAATATACCTTATGTTACCTAATTACCTAATGGCTCATTTTGTCTCACATCGTATTCAATGGAGACGATGAAACAAGAAAGAAAGACAAAAAGGGCCAACTAAATTGAATATAAAGTATAGCTTGTCAGAAATAATATTTCTTTTCTAACTCAAAATTCGTGATAGAAATTCTGCTGCATTTGCATTTTTATCGCTAATTTAGCTTCCATTTTACAACCGTTTCTTCGTTCTCTCGCTACAAAACGATGTCTTTTATATTACATTATTGAAAACATTTTTATGTTTTGCTAATTACATTCTCTTCATTTTATTACATTTCTTTTCACTTTGACTAAAGAATTAACATTAGATGTCAGTGATCAGTGCTCGCGTGCAATTATTAAACAGAATTGTATTTTAAAACGCCATCAAACTGAACCTTTATGAGTGGTTTCATAACTCGAAGGTTTCACGCCATGCTGAACTTTTAACCCTCATGGCATCTCAACAGGCAAAGTTTATTAAGTAGTAGTGCCCATCTCCTATTCAGTTACCACATCACAGCCACTTCTGTATTGTATGGTATCGGCAACAGGGAAACTTCCCTAACCTGGTTAACCTCTTCTTTCTACCAACAGACTCTGAATAAAATGTAAGTTGAGTTCATGCATTTCTTAAGGTAAAAGGATCATAATCGAACTCAACTCGCCCATTTTGTTGTGCAAATCTTCATCGGGGATTACTACCCCTACCTTCAAAAATTAAGTGGATACATTTATGCCAGATCATGTAAATAATTTTTAAATTTTATATATATATATATATATATATACTATAGTCATCCGCAGACAGATCTGTTTCGATGTATCACAGCTCATCAGTACGGTTAGACTCGGATCGCTTCCTATCCCAGGATTGAAACCCGACCGAATCAGCGATTCTGCCTCTAGTCCACGAGCGTCCGGTAGAAGAAGGCAGACTTTTTAGTGCGTATAAACACGCCCAATAGCTAGAGTGCTCTAATTCATTATTGAATGAGCGATGCGTATATGCCGGAGAGGCTACTGTTTACAAAGTCTCCCACTCTTCCAGAGTGCTCAATCAGGGTGTGAGAGCGTAAATACTATATATATATATATATATATATATATATATATATATATATATATATATTAATCATTTCACCCCAAGCAAGGTAAGACAGTCACTAGTACGCAGGGGGTTAAAAAAAAGACTTGATACGAGGGATATTGAGGAAAGGATAAAATATGAACGGGGTTCAAGAAGATAGAAAATGGCAATTAACATTGCATTTAAACGTTTGGAGAATGTAGCTACCAGGGAGGCAAGTATACGGTAGGCATTTCCACAGGTGGGAAGTGCGAGAAAAGAAACTGTTACATTTAAGTATTTCAACGTTAAAAGAGAGGGTTGACAATCTAGCAGCATGATTAAATTCATGTGGTCGGGGCTCCATTGGGAAAAAAAGCCTCGTCAGAGCAATTGCCATAAAAATATTTGTAGAAAAGACAGAGAGAAGCCACGTCACGTCGGTGAGAAAGTGACTGAAATCAAGTCAAAATTGATTACATTACAAATCCTTCTTTTGAATTTTTCAAGAACATCAAGATAAATAACAGGAGCATCCAACCAGATATGGCAACAGTATCCAATGCAAAGACGAATGGTAGATTTGTACATCTAAAAGCTCGATTCAGACGAGAAAAACTTTCTGGCACGAAAAATTTGAGCAAAATTTCCCAGCAGTAGATGCAGCTACTGATTCGAAATAGTCGCTCTACTTCAGGTCGGTTGAAGAAGTGAGCCCAAATAGGCGAAGTGTATTGTTCTCCAGAATACTAGGATCAGCAATGCTGATGTTGGGCAGGAAAGTGTGTCTATGGTGGACAAAGAAGAACAGTTTTGTTTTGGAAGCATTTAAATTGACAAGCCATTTCCTGTCCCAGTTAGCCACTGATTAGAGGTCATTTTCAGTCATTATGACTCCTTATTTCTGACTAATGAATTAGAAATAAGGATTCCTAAAAATATGAGAATTCATGTTTCTTGTCCGGAGATGTTGACCACGTCATTATTACTAACACTGACCGCTCCGAGTATTAGATATTAAAAATAATTGCAGTAAATAATTGCAGTAAATAATTGCAGCAACCAGTTGTTTATTAATTGATGAAAGAAAGAAGTTAAAATAAAAACAAGAAATGTGTTGAGTAAAGAAAGCAAGAAGAAATTCGGATACTCAAGCTACGTACGCAGTATAATTACTATCGACATTTTTAATTAAAGCCTTAAAGTCAGCGCAGTTCTTAACTTTTTTAATAATCTCAAAAGATGCTGTATAACAAGTAGTTACTTAAGCTACGCCAAATATGTATATACATGACACAGAATGAATGAGATTTCAAATATTAATATAATCTTATATGTTATATGTTTGAGTTTATATACAAAATCTTCGACGTAGAGGTGGCTATGCTTGAAGGATAAAATTGAAAGTGCATGAAAAAATGGTAAAAATAAAATAACAAACGAATGAATTAAAACAAAAAATAAAGAAAAGAATGAAGAAAGGCAAAATTGAAAAAGAATAGGAAAAATAGTACAGAAAAGAAAGAAAGAAAGAAAGAAAGAAAGAAAGAAAGAAAGAAAGAAAACAATTATTATGTCAAATAAGTCTATGGCCAAGTAGCTCGTCTCGATGTCAAGGGATTATTTGAGGCTGCTCACCCCCTTTACATTTTTATCTAATATGCCCAAGGTTATATTAGTTTACATGGTCCAATGAAGAATCCCTGATCTGACCTATTAAAGGAGATGCATATATGCAAGAGGAATGCAAGTGTACAAATTATTAATTCCAAAAGAACATATAAACTTGTCAAAATCAAACGGATAGTTTTGCATAAAGCTAGAGATTGAAAATTAATTTTAATGCCGTTTATCATATACCGTATTGGTTACAACAAAGCAATTTAACCAGTTTAGGCAACACAGATTGAACAAATAATTTTTGAGAGGATTTTGTTCTAACATGAGCATCTTCCAGGCCTAGTTTAACAAACCTGTCATCGTCACCGAAAACTGCCATTATGTTATTTACACAATCGTCATAATCAGCAATCATCATACCTAGATCTTTATAAGGCTTAGTGAAAGACCGAAAACCTTAGGATTAAAAATCTTTCGTTACCTTCGTTTCTTTCTATTCAGTCCATTGGGTTGTTTCACATTCCAAATGCATTTAAAAGTAATCAATTAAACAGTTGCTTTGAGAATAACATGAACGAATCGGGTTCGATTTCTTGTAGTGGCTTAAACTTTCTTTTTTTCATTCTCTCTTGAAAATAACAAATCTAATCCTGGTCACCCTGACCATGAGTTTTTCACTAGCATGCAATCTGGGCAAGGAAAATGGAAGATACATATACTATATTATATTCTAATATTAGAATCTAAAACACATTAAAGCCTAACGTACAAACCAAACAATACATCCACACTCTCTTTCACGCACGAACAAACACAAGTACATGTTTTGGCATACATATATTAATGTGTATTTGGGAAACAATCGTTCATTTAAACATGTTTCGTTAAAAACGATCGACAAGGAAGATTTTATTCATTTTTTATTTAATTTTTTAAAATTTTATTTTAATATTCTTACATGTTTCGTTTTTGGTGGAGATAAGGAGCGTAAAAAAAGTTCCATAATTTTCAAATTTTTAAGCACTTTCAGTCACTTCATAGGCTATTTCCAAGGATGCTATTTTTCCGGTGTCGTTAATATTTCCTTATGTTTGACTAATGCAATTTGTGTGTGTGTGTGTGTGTGTGTGTGTGTGTGTGTGTGTGTGTGTGTGTGTGTGTGTGTGTGTGTGTGTGTTTTTGAAAAGGAGAGTTCTTTAAAATTATCGGCTGGGCATCACGTGAGCGTCTGTCTGTTTTTTAAAACCTTCAAAACTCCATTTCCACAGTTAAATAATGTAAGACTGATAATAAGAGAAAATTATTTGATATATAGTGCCTCTCTGATGGCGAGGTACCTTTGATATTGTGATTTAAACAGTATTTTTGTATTTTCAACCAAATTTTTTCTTAAGGGTTCTCGTAAGTTATGGGTTAATAAATGATTTTTATTTCACTGTTATTACTAGATAAATTTTGGAAAGCTGAAAATTATGAAACATTTTTGCACTTCTTACCTCTAGCAGAAAAGAAACATTAACATACATATATACACACAAAGCAATTGTTTTGGCATACATATATAAGCAATTTCCAAAGAATTAATGGATTCATTTTAATCTAACATTTTTATTACTTCAAATGTTATTATTAGTGGATACTCGAATTTGAAATGAACGCCCATTTTAAATTTAAACAATGCGTATTATGCCTATCGTCCTGTAAATTCGAACAATTTTATTAAAAGAAATGTGCTCCTCAAAAGGGATCGAACCACAAAAACCACGATTTGATATGGCGTGCTTTACCCCTTGGCCACAGAAAGCTCAAACTACTCAGTTTCATATCCGAAACCTAAACCAAGATCACATGATAGAAACGTTCTCAATTTGAACAATTTAATAGTCATATATGTAATTCATTTGTGTACATAGCTCAATGTATTAGACATCGAATTGCAATAAATTGCGTTGAAATCAATTTCTTTTCTGACAAAAAGCATATATCTTCACAAAGAATATAGCAAGTTTTATTAAACTGAATATGCTGTCATTAAAAATTCAAAATCATTTATTGATATTTTTCAGCTTGGACTTACATATACACTACATGAAAAAGGTTTGGAAAACCTTGCATTTCTTTAAAAACGCATTAAAATGGGGTAATTTTTATATTTTATTTTTTTAATAAAAATAAAATTTCACTAACTACAGTGTATTTCATTATATTTTAACTAAAAAATAAGCACCTAACTATAATAAAAGAAATATCATACACCAGCATCATATTTTGTTTTTATCAATAAAAACACCATCTGCCTTAATTACTGCTTTACATTAGTAAGGCAGGTTGTGTCATGCTTTCCAACAGTTTTGAAAAGAAAGGAACTGGCACACCTTCCCAATCATTCTCAAATATGGAAAAAGCTCACGCTCACGCTTTGGGTATTCTCTTCGAATTTTCCTATTCAATTTATCCCATACTAATTCAATAGCAGAAAGGTAAAAAGATTAGTTTGGCCAGGCTATAATTCCAAAACTTTGTTCCTTATTCGACTTGGCATAATTTTAATCTAACTTAGAAGCGTGTTTTAAACCGTTGTCGTGTTGAAATGTGTGTTTTTTTTTGTTTTTTTGTTTTTTTGTTGTTGTTTTTTTCAAATTATGCGAAAACCAAATGTCCGCAAAAAATGTTTTTTCATGATTCCCATAACAGACCCATCACCACGCTTAACTGCTGGAACCATCATTCATCATTCAGTCTTTCTTCCGACTTTCTTCTCAATACACTCTCTTCTTATTACCAATAAATTCAAATTTGGATTCGTCTACTCGCAATAGTGTTTGCCACTCTTTCAATGTCCACTTTTAAAGCTTTTTTGCCCATAAATTATTTCTCTTTATTCATTTTCGGTAGCAGGGATTTCTTCGTGGTTGTGAAACCCGAGAGCCCTGCTGAACTAAGTCGATTTTTTACAGCTGAGAGCAACACTAGCTGCTATTCATTTACCAACTGTGGATGAGTTTACCTCCTATTTTTTTTTTTTTTTTTTTTTTGGCGGGAAGAGCAAGGTTCTTAATTGAGTGCTTCTATCCAGCAGCACTTGTCAGCTTTCCTGTCAATATTTGCGTCAGTTTATAACTGATTTTTTAACAAAATTGCACCTTATGTCTAGAAATGTTCAACTTCTTAGCAATCTGTCTTTGAGAATAGCCTTCTTTGAATAAAATTTTACTGTAGGTTCTAACCTCACCGCTTAGCTGCTTTGATTTTACCATTTTATGCAAATTGCTTCAAAATTAAACAACATAAATGAATAATTATTAAAATACTGTTGCAATGGTCCATTCTTTTTTCTTCAAACAGAGACAGCTACATGTGTTTTGTTTACAAACTTAGTCAGTGCTGAGTTAACATTTAGAAACTATATCCAATTAGTTGAAACCTTAATAATCTCAAAATGTTCACTGATGTGGTTAATGATGAAAATAAAAATACAAAAGTTTCATAACTTAGCAAAATGCATTGTGGTCAGATAATTTTTGTTAGTAAGAGGAGCCTGAAGAAAGACTGAAAAACAAAAGCAAATGCACTGTAATTAGTTAAATTTTATTTTTTACTTTAAAATAAATATTTCTTTTAAGGTGTTTGTAAAGAAATGCAGTGTGGCCCCAAATTCTTTTTCTGTAGCGCATATATATATATATATATATATATAGAGAGAGAGAGAGAGAGAGAGGGGGGGGATTTAATTCTGTCTATTCTATATATTTGTATAACTTTTGCTGGCAATGAATTACACTATTGCCCAATTTTAAGATTGAATAGTTTCTAGTCTTTGAAGAATTCTGATAACTGGCCAACCAAGAATGGTTGAAAATTCCCAGTACTTCTTTGAAAATGGAAACTCATTTTTATAGCAAATTATAACAGACCAAGCGAAGTTGTCTGTCAGATCCGTTACAGCTAATGATATTCTTTAGAATCTCCAGAGTCAAAATTCACAGTTCATTTAAATATAATCAGTCATGCGTCCTAACACACAGACACAACGCACATGCACAACACACACAATTCTCACACAATACACACACATATGCATGTGTTGGTATATTCCTCTACATTTATGTATAAATATATTACCACAAACCTTATTATTGTGGATACTCATTTATGAAATAGATTTAATTGAAAGAAAATAGCACAGAATTAGCCGTAAAATGCTGGTTTAAGTATATATTGTATATTTTATAGATAAGTACATTTTTATATTGAAATTTTAAATTCCCAGTTTCAGACCAGAAATTCACCCTCATCAGGATAATTTTAGAAAAAATTATTTAAATTCTCCAATTATTCGTTTTCAAATAAATATGAATTCATCAAAAGTTATAAAAGTGTAAATGTGACTGTATTTTTGTATCGATCGTACATTTGAAATAAAATTAATTCAAAATGAGAAACTACAAAAATATTACAATCAAATCTCCTGAAGAATGTATTTAATTCTACGAAACTCAGACTTGGTATTGACTGCTCGCTTTAAAGATGACATCGTCTTGAATTATTAGTCAAATACATAATCAAAAGAGGAAATAATTCTGCCACAATAAATTTATCGTCCAAGTAATCTTTTACTATTCTTGGCAAATTTTCTGTTATCCCAATGTGGGATATCCAAAAAATTATGGAAATAAGAAAAAAAGAATATAGATGTATCTGGCTAGATTACAAAAACTTATTCTTAATTTTTTTTTCAAAAACTTCTGTAACTGCCAGTGTCTCTTGTTCGTGCGTGTGTATAGTCACAATAACATCAACAAACCCAGCCCGATGAAGTCCTAACGAATAGAAACTATTCTTGCTATATAAAAATATATATCGTTATATATATATATATATATATATATATATATATATATATATATATATATAGCTCCCTCCAACGTATTGAAACGGCAACCAATTCCGTTATTCTCATTGTTAACGGAAGACATTTGGGTTTAAGATCAAAAGACAAACGTTCAGAATTTCAACTTTTTTCCTGCTATTTACATTTAGATATGTTAAACAACTTAAAATATATCTTTTGTCTGAACATACCCATTTTTCAAGTGACCAAATCTATTGCTGACTGATAGGTTTTTACCTGTTGCCGAGGTGTTGCCTTTTAGATTGATTGTTTAAAGATTAAATACCTTTGAATGTCTACTCTTGGTTTTAGTCTTCGGTTTCACCTGTAAAGACTGTATGGGGTGTTAAAAAGAATAAGCCAACATAAAAAAAAGATGTAGCTGTTTATGGGAGAAAAGCAAGCCATTTTGAAGCTAAGAAAAGAAGGAAAATCGATCAGAGTCATTGAACAAACATTTGTCATCGACAACATAACAATTTGAAATGTCCTGAAAATGGATGAAGCTATTGGTATACTGAGACATAGAACAGGTCTTCCAAGAAAAACGACAGCAGTTCATGACAAAAACATTATTAGAGTTGTGAGGAAAAACCTCAAAACAGCCAGTGACATCACCAACAACTTCCAGAGTACATGACTGAAGGTTTCACAATCCACCCTCCGAAGAGACTTTAAGAGCAAAAATATAAAGGCAACACCATAAGATGCAAACCACCCATCAGCAGTAAGAATCGGAAGGCCAGATTAAATTTGGCGAGTAAGCACAGAGATGAGTGACAAAAGTGCTAGAAGAATGTTTTATGGACTAACGACACCAAGATTCTACCAAAGAGATGGAAACGAACGTGTGGAGAAAAAAGCATCTGCTTATGATCCAAAGCATACAAACTCATCTGCGAAGCATGATAAAGGGAGTGTCTTGAATTGGGCTTGCAAGGATTTTTCTGAAACAGATTCATATTTATTGATGATGTAACTCATGATGCAAGCAGCAGAATGAATTCAGAAGTCTACAGGAATATTTTGTCTGCCAATTTACAGAGCAATACTTCCAAACTAATCAAGTGAAAGTTTATCATGCAGCAGTACAATAACTCAAAACATACTATCAACACAACTAAGTTCTTCATCAGGGTAAAAGCCGACAGTTCTAGACTGGCCAAGTCATGCAGAAAACGGGAATGATGTTGGAAAAAACAAACACGGAATTCGGTTAAATGACCATAAAAATATCAAAGACAACAACAATTTTCCTGTCATTGCACACTTCACCCAACCTGTTTTATAACATTCATAACATCAGATGCGTGCTTTTAGCGTCTTCATTTAAAAGCCAACAAGAAAGACGCAAATCGGAATTAACATACATTTTCAAAATAGAATCACATGTTAAAGAATGAAACAGAGATTTTGATTTACTCAATGTTGTTTCCACATGGAGATTTCTAGCCAACAACAACATTACCCGGAAGATTGAGTCCCACCTCTATATTTATTTTGCTTTTCGTTTAAAAAGAATCCAGGCATGTCTGAAACTTAATTTAAAATCTTTCATTTCTTGCTCCAATTTAGTTAAAAGACATATAAATATATCATATACATGTATAATAAATATCAACAATCTTATTGCAAATATTGTTATCAATTTGTTGACTTTTTATTCGTCAAATTTCATTCACATGGCTATGTATAGGGTGTTGGGTTGTGATCATGTTTACTGCCATGGATTCTGTTTTTACAATGGTCAGTCAGTTAAGTGCCATACGTGAAACACGCTTGGGCGATCATGTCTCGAAAGAGACATGACTGACTGGGCAGAAGATTATACCGCAGTAGGTTGCCATTGCTTTCTGCGGTAGACTGGTTGCCGACCAAGGCTATAGAACCCAATCTGTCCTGTTATTTAACCCATAACTGGAAGGAAGAGACGGATTAATACCTTTCCCAAGGATATTTGCGCGTAAGTGAATGCAATGAATTCAACTGGAATTTGAACTCGGCTTCCCGATTTCTTGTTCCTAGCCGATATCCACTGCCCACAACGCACATATATATATATATATATATATATATATATATATATATATATATATATATATAAAGAGAGAGAGAAAAAAATAATTGCCTCTGTGGGGGTATGACCATTTATAAATCCTTTCTTTCACTTCTGTTATATATATTCACTTCTATTTATTCAATTCTCCTTTAAATATTTTACTTATGACATATTTCTTCGCATCTCCTTGGCTATCATTAAAATGAATAGTGTTTTGGGGTATTTGTAATCTTTCCGTTAGATCTATCCACTATTATAAAAAAAGAACTTTTTTCTGATCTCTGTGTTAAATACCTTGATTATAAAGACATTTTTAAAGTTCCACATCTGCTAATCTGTTTACTGTCTGATTGCTGACGTGGTAGTGAATTTGCCTCTGGCGTCAATAGATACTGTTGAATCCTAGGAAATGGCCAGACTTGGCCAGAACATTTCTGTTCAAAGGATTCATGCTACACCGCGACATTAGCTCGCCTATAATCACAATACTTTTGTATCAGTAAAATTTTCGATACTCGAGCGGAATAACTCATCTTTTCGTCTTTACTATCTGTTTATCTGTCCACTGTTTCTTTATCATCGAGCTTTTTCTCCAGATCTACTTAGGTGATGAAATGAAGTTGAAAATCCATACCTCGCCGCTAGTCTTATATCTGCCTCCTGGTCACCATCTTTTCTTTCCTTATCTGCACGCTTATCATTTGGCTCCCTATCTTTTATTGACTTTTCACCCCATTTTCCGAGCTTTCTTCGACTTTCTATTTTTCGTTCAAATCTCGTTTCTACCTACTCTTTCTTTCTCTTTGCTATTTTTCCTTTCTTTGCTTCTACTTCTTTTAAATGCTTTTTTATTTTTACTACTCTTCGTTTTGCTCTTTCTACTTTCTTCATATCATCACTTCTATCACCAGTTTCATTCATTTTTCATGCCCCTGGTTCACTGTCATAAAGGATCATCTCGTTTTGATTAGAAAATACGGAATTTACTAAGGTGAACAATATGATATCGCAAACTTCCAATCCAAATCAGTTTGTTTTTTGTTTTGTTTATCTGCCATGTGCACATTCAACACAAAATGGCTGTCTTTACAAGATTATCCATTACCTGATAAGATTTGAAATTATTTGCACTTCTTTTCAATCCATTAAATCTTGAATTTTGCCAATGAACGCTTGGCCCTCAAAATGGCGTATCGATAAAAGGCCCTAGTTTGTTTTTTGTTTTTTGTTTTTTTCATCTGGGCAAGAGAAAATTCAGAATTGATTTACACACTTCATATACATAACATACGTCAGCATCCATCTATATTCGGATTGCCTTAAACGTATCCGTACTTCATCGGATATTTTGATTATTTGGGAAAACGCATCATTTAACCTTAAAAAATGTAATGCTTTTACATCTAATACTGGTTATATTTGTAAATAAATCTTGTGAATGAATAAGAATTATAACGTGTATACATTTCAGTCAGTTAATACCCGTACGTGGTACACACTTGGGCGATCATGACTCTTTCGAGATATGACTGATTTTCCTGCAGTAGGTTTCCATTACTTTCCGCAGTAGACTGCCAACCAAGCCTATAGAACCCAATCTGTCCTGTAAGGAGAGATTGGTTAATACCTTTTCCAAGAGCATTTATGCGTAAGAGAATGAAACGAATTCGACTGAAACTCGAACTCGGCTCTCCGGTTTCTCATTCGGAGCCAATGTCTATTACACCACAATGCACATTCCTATACATTTAGTGACTAAAAAATCAAGAATATGTCCATACATTTCGGTTTATTAAGATCTTTGTCCTGAAATACATTGAAGCAAACTTCATCATCAAAATATATAATATGAATGAACGATTTACATAAGAGAACCAGCAAGTTTCATACAAAAAATGTTGTACGAAAACAAAGGCATTCACAAACGGAAACATTTAATTAAAAGTGTTAAAAAATCTATGTAAATAATCTAATATCTTTGTTGTTACTAGTGATATTTTCCTCTCACAAAATAGAGAGATAAGAGGGAGAGAGCGAGAGAAATAGTGTGAACATAGAAATTTCTAATATTGCCCTGTCACCATGCTGCGTTAATTTCCATGTCCTCACTTTAAGGAAGTCGGTCATATATATATATATATATAGTTACGAACCAGCCTATTTTACTACTATAGCAATATAGGAAGGTACTATAACATAAAAAAAATAAAAATAAGTCTCTTTCCAATTTGGTTAGACACGACCAAACGAGAGAATTGATTCATAAATGAACACAATGGAAAACAAGCGACAAAGACAATGATGTAGAAGATTAAATAAATATTTTGTTTTGTGTACAGATAGTAAAAAGAATAATATATCTTAGGAATTTTAGAATAAAAACATGAAAAAAGTACGAGCAATGGGGATAAGATAAGGATTTTGATATATTACAAAATAGAGGAATTCTCCTATCAGAAAGATGAACAATACTTGATAATCAATACAAAATCAACAGACATGTATTTCAAACGAGAATCAAAACAAGTCAGAAATATGAACTTTATCTAAGGTTCACAAAAGTTTCTCGTTTCTCTTTCTTTTCAGTGTTTTTCTCATTTCTTCGATTTTTTCCTCCTTTTTCTTTTTCTCGTTTTTTTTATTTTATTTCTTTTCCTCGATGGATGAAAAGTTTTATTTGTAAAGCAGATTTCTTCAGTTCTTTTTCTTTATTTGTTCTTTTCTCTTCCTTTTCTTTTCTCTTTGTTGAGTAGAAAGTTGTATCGGCAAAATAGATCACGCTTTAATTTCCTTTTATTTCTTCTTTTCTTTTCGTCTTGCCTAGGAGTTGGGTTGAATCATTTTTTTTTTTTTTTTTTTTTTTGGTTTTCAATATGATGTTTTCTTTATCTCACTGTGAATATCACTGTCGGTGTACTAAAGTTGATTCCTTTGAATCAAATTCTTAATTCCGAAATCTCCTTAGATTTCTACGGGGTTTATGCATATATAAATCCATAGCAAACCGTCGCGATTATAGCTAACTGTCTGTTCAGTTTGAATTCTGAACTAAGACTAATTTCGCACATCCAAATTTTGGCACGTGACTTCTTACTTCCAAATATGGATTTCTATCCGTGTGGGCAAAAGAAGGCCACTGATCTTAGTATTTCAGGACGTTCTAGGTCGTCTGGATGTCTGGAAGATATCCCGCTCAGATCACTATGCTATCACGTGATCCAGGAGTGGCGCATGCGCAATTTCTAAGATATACAATCTACATACATGCTTGCATATGGAAAAAAAACTGTTAATTTTATCTTATTGTTGATAATTTTCACACTCTCTGAATATATTGACTCTTTATTTAGAGTACTTCTAATATCTGAGTTTTATTTTTAATAATGGGGGTTCTCATATATATATATATATATATATATATATATATATATATATATATATAATAGGATACGGAATTATGATGAAATATTTTTAAATTCACCCCAAGCAAGGCGATAATGCAACTAAGACGGAATGGGCTACTAGAAGTGAAAGAGAAGAAAAGGTCTTTAGAAGGAACTGGAAAATCAACCCTAAATATGAAACAAACTCTTGTTCAAACGTCCTGGGTGGAGTGTGGACCGAACGACAAGGCAATGTTTTATAAATTTATTTGTTCCTTATCCTATCATTCTGTTGGATTCTAATCCATATTTGATCCCAATTCAATCATACATATATATATATATATATATATATATATATATATATTTGTGTGTGTAGATATGCACATACACACGCGCGCGCGCAAAAAAGTATTTCTATAAATATATCTAAGGACCGCTACTTTTATAAATATTATTCAAGTTTAAAACGTTGTAATTGACAAAGTGTTTTCTTATTGTAGAGATTTACGAAACCCTTCAGATTCTCGGATCCGCCTCGATTCGTCACAAACAAACATGACCTTTGGTTGCAATGGGTTAAATATGACTGTAGAATATAAGGAATTTTGATCCTGTCCAAATTAGGTTCGATTCTCGATTCTTTTTAATGCCATTGAATAAACGGTCGTCAAACAACAACATTGTCTCCTCAATACTCCTGACGATAAAGGTTTAATCGTTTTATGCTTGAATTTCTGAAAAGAAAATTCCACGATGAAAGAATACGATTTTTCTTTCCACCTGTCAGTTAAGTGACAGGCGTGATACACGCTTTGGTGATCATCTTTCGATTCATGACAGATTTTTCAGCAGTAGGTTGCTATTTCTTTCTGCAGTAGACTGGTTGCCAACCAAAGCTATACGACCTAATTTGTCCTGCTATTCAACCTATAACTTTGAGGAGAAGAGATGGATCCATACCTTTCCCAAGGTTATTTGAGCCTAAGTGAATGAAACGAACCCGACTAGAATTTGAACTTGGCTCAAAAATTTATCATTCCTCTACCTTTTATATTATACTTATAAATGTGTGTAGGCGTACGTTTGTATATGTGTGTGCGTGCATGTTTTCAAATGAGTGTGTGTATAAGCATACGTGTGTGTGTTTGCGAGCAGGCGCGTGTGTATGTGTACCGGTGTGCGTGATGAGTGAAGCTGTATGTGTGTGGGGGGGGTGAATACGTGTGTGTATATTATAATGTGCGTGTGTATATGTGTGTGCGTTTGTGTGCGTGTGAAGCAAGATAAAAGAAACGAAGGTATCATAGAAACAACTGAAACTTAAACACACACACACACACACTCTCTCTCTCTCTCTCTCTCTCTCTCTCTCTCTCTCTCTCTCTCTCTCATACACACACACACATATTAATGACCTCGATTGGTTTTACTCAAAGAGCCATAAGGAAATATGCAGATATATATGGATATACATTTACACATGCATAAACATATATATTGGCCTTTTAAAAAATATTACATGTCTATTTACCCAACACTTTCCATTTCCTCCGCCATGCCATCAATAACTTGAGTTATCTGCCCCTGGAATTTAGTCGACTTGTGTTTCGCCAGACAAAGATAACATTGTTAAGCAGAGACAAAAATCGATTTTTTTCCAGGAGTGAAAATGCTATTAACAGAACAAAGGTACCAACATGGCGTCGGTCTGTTTACTCGGAGAGAAAGCTATTTTCATTCTCCAGTTTTGATTAACGAAACTTTGACCAACTGCTGACTCAAAAAGTAACTAGAACTCGAGTCACTCCGGGTGGTGCTTCGTGCGTTTTACAAGAAGCTGGGAATTTCATGGCTCAGCTTCTTGATTTGCCCTGAGTAACGTCAATAGTTTCAGCGATAGTCGGACGCTTTAAAAAAAATAGTTCACTTTTGGTGCTTGTCTGAAGTTGCAAGTCTGTGTGACAGTAAAATTGACTCTGTACGTAAACTAGTAAGTGGAGTTTGACCACGAAAGAAAAAACTGTCGAATAGGAAATATGATCCACACATGACTTATGTTACATTTTAGTAACTTAGGTAAAGAGTTTTAGATAATAGGGCATACTTTTAACCATAGCAACAAATCGGTATCTAAAGCTGGTCAATGCCTCTGATTGGTCAAGGAGAACCTTCGAGAAAGATGGAAATACATCATTTTAACTGTTAAAAGCGCCTAATTAAAATGACAAGACACAGGTAATTTTTTTTAAATATATTCAAGAGTTCTCATAGTCATTTTTTCACTTACAGTCACGTGCCTGAGATATCAGTTAGTAATCTAGGGAGATGGGTACACCTGATGCGGATGCTAGATAGTAGAACTGATAGTCCGGGAAAAACATAAAAAGACAAAATATTCTGAATTCAGAAAAAAAAGTTGTTTAACGGAATGCTTCGTTGCTCTTCTGATTTATGGTAGTACCCCCCCCCTGTTTCTCTCAAGAATTTTATTTCAGTCTGTTAAGTTACAAAGCGTCTGACTGGAGTTTTTCTGAACGTGTATGTTTGTCATCGAAAGCAACCATTTTCTCACAGTTCTTTGTAGATAACTTCGATGCACCAACGATAAATCAACGTTTGAAGTGTATCAATACGACGGTTGCACCACAAAGTTTTACAATTTTTTTTCTTTTCTTTTTCTTTTTTTGACTCTCTGGAACATTACGTTTGATCATGATGAACTTACTGTAACAAATGATATATGAGCTAATAGATAGATAGATAGATAGATAGATAGATAGATAGATAGATAGATAGATATTAATACTAGAAGATGCTAAAAGTTTCTCGACACCATCTACTTCCAAAAACCTTATCAAACAACAACTTTAAGAACTTCTTGGTCAGGCCGAGAACTTTCCAGTCTCTTTCGTATATACCCAATCCTGCTGTCAGCTAGTTAATTGCCATACGTGATACACATTTGGGCGATCATGTCTCTTTCGAAACATGACTGACTAGACAGTAGGTTGCCATTACTTTCTACTGTAGACCGGTTGCCAGCCGAGGCTATATAACCCATTCTGACACGCAATACAACCCACAACTGGTGGGAGAAGAGATAGATTAATACATTTCCCAATAGTAGTTGTACGTAAGTGAATGTAACGAATTCGATTGGAATTCGAACTCGGATCTCCGATTTCTTATCCCGAGCCGATACCCATAGCACCACAACCCACACAAAAGTTACAAATGAAAGACGGAATCTGAAACAAACATCAAAATAAATCGAATTAAAATATTATAATAAACTTTCAAAAAGAATTCTACTGCGAGCAGGAAACACATCTCAACAAAACAAGATGACTAAAATCTCTATTACTTAATTACAAATATTGAAAGGAAATACAGTTCTTAATGAGATGAAGAATCGAACCTATAACCATGTTGTTGATGTTTAATATTTGATATTTAGTTAAGTAATCTTCAATCTCTAAACTGACTGATGAGCTTGTCAAATTATTTTGCGTACTAGTGGGTGCTGAAAAGTTTTCCGTCCGATCAAGATGGGAATGACCTAAAAGTATGAAAGTTAAATTCCATATATTCACCTGTACAGATTATCACACTTTGTACATAATTTCTCAAGTTTCTGAATAATTCCAAAAATATTCTGACGTCTGCTTTGCTGTTGCTGTTACTGTTGCTTTTACCACTAAATCATTAAAAATCTCAAAATGGAAACAGGTCATTGTCAAATGGAGCAAGATCTGCCGGCGAATATAGCGGATGGTATTTGCCCTCAAACCCCAAATTTTACATAATAACAATCATTCAATGTCACTAATTATTTTATTATGTCACGATTTGGGGGAAACTGTTTAGTTCATGATTATGCAGTTTCGGAAATGAAAAGCGTCGAATAGTCTGCTTTTGTAAAATATTGGTTTAACAATCAAAATATCACAGGATATAATGACATTTTGTTTGTTCTAAATCCCTGAATCCAACGGATTAAGTAATCGAGTTGTAAATCAAAATAAAAGGACGAAATATAATCAGAAACTGGGGATTATATACGCATTTTTTATAATGTATATGATAAATAACACGTCGTAAATATGCGAGAATATTTAGCTAATTCCAATACAATTTTGACCTTTCTGGAGTAAGATAAGAACAAATTTGTAGTCATTGCCAGTTAAAATAGTTGCAATTTATTCATCTCATTAAGAAAAGGATAAAAATAACAAAGAAATTTGATAAGAATAAGTTAAAATAAAAAATTCTTCTTTGCTTGTTGAAATAATATAACTGCTTTCACTTTTAATTTCATATATAAGGATTGTCATGGATCCTAAAAAAGAAATAATCTCAAAATAAAAGCATAAAATAGTAAAGTTATTGAGTGATGTCAACACATTTCAAACTGAAAAAAGCTGGACAAATATCACTGAACAATATAAAAAAGAAATTAAAGGAATTAATAAGAAGAGAACGAGAAAAAAAAATGGAGTTAAGAATATCACAAAAAGATATTTAAGAAAAATAAAAGCAAGATATGTGGATTGACCAACAAAAAATATTTGTTAAAGTTGATGTTACAAATATAAACAGAGAATAAAGTTGCAAAAGACAATGATTAAAACAATGATTACAACTATGAAAGAAACCAAACTATCACTTTTTTTTGTAATGTAAGCATCTCACAAAGTAATGCACAAATTGATAAAGAAATAAATGTAACCTACTTCTCATCGATAATGACGATAGAACTAAATTTGACGGATTTGATAACTGAACAGAGTCCTTCATAAAAGCATTCCATTAAAACTACTTAAAAGACAACAGAGCGAGGGGCTAATATTTTCAGTTAGTATTAACGGCAGTGAAAATAAATCCCATGAATGTCGATAACGAAGTCAAAATAAATGCAAAACAATGAAGTTCTTGGAAAAGTTGTTATTTGTGTCATGCAAATACAACCAAGAAATCTTTAAAGATTTAGATTCAGTATAGTTGGCTAATTGCCAGAAAATATATCAAAGACACCAAATTAAGGGATAGCTTCCAGCCTCTCCAGACATAAATCAAATAGAAATATGGTGGTCTATTATTGCAAGATATATATATATATATATATATATATATATATATATATATATAGTATTTTTATGCTGATGACTATAGTATTTACGCTCTCACACCCTGATTGAGCACTCTGGAAGAGTGGGGGATTTTGTAAACAGTAGCTACTCCGGCATATACACGTCGCTCATTCGATAATGAATTGGAGCATTTTAGCTATTGGGCGTGTTTATACGCGCTAAAAAGCCTGCCTTCTTCTACCAGACGCTCGTGGCCTAGGGGTAGAATCGCCGACTGACGCCGATAGAATCGCCGACTGACGCCGATTCGGTCGGGTTTCGATCCTGGGTTAGGAAGCGAACGGAGTCTAAGCCGTACTGATGAGCTGTAATACAGCGAAACAGATCTGTCTGCGGATGACTATATATATATATATATATATATAACAGAATAGAAAACCGTATTTAAGCAAAGAATATCTCCAGGAAATACATACTCAAAAGTGCTGCAATCTTAAAATCAAAACAGCAAAAGTTAGTAAAATCAAGAGTCGAATGATTGATGAAAGACATGAAATTCCGAGAAACCCATATTAACGTGTAAAATAATAATTTATTCAATTATGCGATATTGTGTGAGTGAAATGCATGTTTCTATGCCTGAAATTTTTCTAGATTTATATATAAATAAAAATTGATGTTCCACTGAATTTGTTTGCATAATAAAACTCAACATTCACGAAAACAAATCATTATCAATATGCATAATAAAAAATGAGAATACACGCTAAAACTCATAGGATATATTGCTGCTGTAAATTTAAGAGTATCCTGAAATTTTTACTCACATCAGCTCTAATGTAAAATTATGTGACATATTTGACATATTAATTTACATGTATATATTTATATGAATATTTCTTTCTATGGAGAACAACTATATTCTGTAAAATACTTTTTATAATGTAGGAATACTTGCATTTATGCTTATATGTATGTATATTCCTGTATAAAAAATATCAATACGCAATTTTCGACTAACGTGCATAATTAATATATAATTTATATACGTATAAATGTCCATATATATTTGTGCAACATCTAAATACACAAACACATGCACAAAAAGAAACATTTGACTTTGTATCACGTGAAAATTGTAGAAACGTACATGTACGCAGTCTGTTAAAGAAGATACTCTTTTACACATAGATATATTCAACTGAAAATAATAACATCAATAAATAAGGAAAATGTAAGAGCAATGTCTAAGAAATAAATAAAAAGATTGGAAAGCGATTCAAACGTCAAACAAAGAATTGCATTAAAGAAGTGAAAATGCAATTTACAAAATGTGCCCGATACAAGAGGAAGGGCTATCATTGATACGCTGCTGCCATATAAAGCGACTATCGTGAACACCTTTTACCTGACACTGATTCACTAGTGTTACTCACCCCACTACACCCTCGATCAAAAAAGAAGATAAACCATGGAACAATTATGAAATAGGTTAAAATTGTTGTTTTTTAAACAAATTATTTTCTTCTGTTGCTTTTTATTTTTTTAATTCTGCCTTTTCTTTCGCTCTTGCTTTCACCCTTCCTTCTTCTCTTTCACCCTTCCTTCTTCTCTTTCACTCTTCCTTCTTCTCTTTCACCCTTCCTTCTTCTCTTTCACCCTTCCTTCTTCTCTTTCACCCTTCCTTCTTCTCTCAACTGCCACGGTTTTTGTGATCCATAAATCTTCTTTTTTTCTCTCTTTTTCACTTCATTTAATTCTTCCTGCTTTTTCTTTCGTTCTTCGTCATATTTCACTTCTCCACATTCTTGTTTTCCATATTTCCACTCTGTTACTTCTTTTTCCTGTCTACACCTTCATTCTTGTTTGCAATTCCTCTCTCTCTCTCCCTCTCTCTCTCTCTCTCTCTCTCTCTCTCTCTCTCTCTCTCTCTCTCTCTCTCTCTCTCTTGTTTTCATTCATTCGCACCTTGTTTCCTTTTTCTTACCTACCCTCCTGCCTATCTTCTTTTCTTCTTTCATTTCTTTTTATTCTTTTTGTTTGCTTTCTTATCCATTACCCTTGTCAGGAGACAAACGCGATGAAAGATAACCAAATCTCCAAAGAAATTGCAAAACACGAATTCTGCAGCGAAACAAGAATGTCAGCTTGCTTTTTAACTTCGTTGCCAATGTGTCTTGTTATCGACAGGAAAAAAAATATCAGGGAAAAAGTTAACAATTACCGTGAATAAAAGAGGTACAAAGGAAGGAAGGAAAGAAGGAAGGAATAAAGGAAGGAAATCAATGAATTAATCAATGAAGAAAAACTCGGGAAAATGAAAATGAATAAACGAATGAATGAAAACCAAGAGCAGAAAGAAATATACAAATATACTAAATAGAGCAGTGCATTAAGAGATAGAAAAACTTCGTTAGAAACAGAAAAGAGTATTAAACTGTTACATGATATCTGTCCTACTGTATGGCTGCGAATTCTGGACAATTTCCTCAAAGATGAAGAAGAGACTTGAAGCAACAGAAATGTGGTTCTACAGAAAGATGCTGAGGATGCCATGGACCGAACCTGGGAACAACGACGAGTTTTTACAAAAGATGGAAACAAAAAGAAAACATATACTTAACATCAGGAAAATATAGTTGAAATTTCAAGGTAACATAATGAGGAATTAGGGATTAGAAAATGTATTACTCACAGGATAGATTGAGAGCAAAAGGAAAACAACTCATACTTGACGAATTTGAGAAAATGGATGACGGAACAGAGTTTAGAAATAATAAAAAGACAAAATATATTTAAAGTTTCAGAGGACAAGAAATTGTGCAGTCATGATCGCCTATGTCCTGAGGTGACACGGCACATAAAGAAGAAAAAAAGAAAGAAAACAAAAAAATAAAGACTGAATGAATGAAATGACGACAATTAAGAGTGAAAAAAATACTACATTCAGTTTGGTGTTAAAATCAAATTGCATTATTTAAGAATAATTTCATTCATTTGTGAATAAGTCCTAAAAATTTCATTAAAATCGGACAATTATTTGATTTTTACAAGAATTTCCAAATTAATGTGTTTTTTACGGAAAAAACGCGCACAAAAATCAATGTTAATCGTTGGAGTAAGCGATGACGTAAACAAAACAAGATTTAAATCAAAATTTCGAAAGGATTTAAAAATTTTCAAAAAATAATTAAAAAAATACTTTGGTTTTTCTTCTAAATAATAACATGAACATTTTGACTATAAAACTATTTTCGTTAAGTTTGTGGCCTTTTTCATTACGATATACTGTTTTTCCTGCGAATTACTGGAAGTACCTAGTTCTTTCACATACTCTCTCAAACTGTCTAGCCCTCTCTTTCACACACACACACACACACACACACACACACACACTCAATTTACCTATCTGCCTGATTCGCACGTTGAGGTTTGATGTTTTACTAACTGTAGGGTTTCTTGGTAAACATTCGATTTATTCATCAGGTGACGACTCTCATGAATTACTCAGCTCATACCACATTGTACTCATTAATTGCATCATGAGTAATCAGGGACAATATTACACTTGGCATTAATTAACCCATTTTAACCCAGTGTCCTCAGGTTTTAGAACATTAAATTCAATTACAAATCACAAGAATTTTTGTTCCTACCGGGCAATATTCGGAAGGTAATTTTATTGATAAATCAATATGCCCTCACTACCTATATATAATAATGGTTTTATATAATGATTTATACCCATTGTTTTTTTTACAGTTTTTTATGCTGTCCTCAAATGAGGACGCTGGGTTAAAATGGGTTAATATGAGAATTTTGTAGCAATCAGATGTGTTCATTAACAACAAGATGTTTGGTCATGCGACTTATTTATCATAAATGTACTTGGATTTTCTGAAGACATACACAACTAGAAATTAATAAATCTCACGAGGAAGACAACGGTGACACTCCACCTCGTATCAAGTTTTCACTCATTTTGATTCTGTCGTTTTATTAACAATCAAAAAAAGATTTAAAAAATGGTTGATGTATGGCACCAAACATTATCTGGCATATTTCAAATAAAAGAACTGATTATATATTGACAGTAATGAAAGATATGGATAATTTTACTGAACACATAGAATATATTCTGAGTTAATTATGCTCTCAACTTTCATTTCACTTTTTCTGTAATTACTGAAATTGTATTTAGTTTCTGTTACTCACTAACTATGAAATAAATATCAATAAAAATGGAAGTCGCCGGATGTTATTACCGAGATACATGAACGAATAAAAAAGATCGTTTCAATAAATTATTGTTTTTCCTAATGCATAATATTATTTTGAATTGGATTCTACTAAAAATGGTCCATTAATTCAATGGGTCCCTCGCTTCTATGCGCAAGGAGTTTCTAGCAAGTGTAAACAATATTGTATCACTTTACCTTTTTTCATTGGTTTGTTCGCTTTCGACTTGACGATAAAGTGACATCCTGAAAACTTACGATTTATATGGACATTTTGCACATTTTTTATTTAGGCCTTTAGCATTTTTGCATCTATTGGCGAATCATTTTCATATTTATATAGAAATATTTATGTCTTTGTTATCAGCACATATATTTTATGATTCGACAACAATCAAACTGAGTTTATGAAAAAATAAAAAGATAAATTCTGTTTATTTTCTAAATTATTATTATTACTGTTGTTGTTGTTGTTGTTGTTGTTGTTGTTGTTGTTGTTGTTGTTAAGTGACACTAGGGGTACAGATATGTGCTAGCCTAATATACTCATGATGACATCCAATATGATAAGGGTAAACCAAACACATGACTCTGAGTCAAATATGCGCGATATCGAGGCAAGTTTTGATAAAAAGTAATGTGTAGCCTTGCAGTTGGAACCAATTTAGAAATAATTTCATGCCGGATAACCTAGTCCGCTTGGATTTCTCGGATTGAGGTTGTTCCAAAATATTTAAATGTGTTTTCTAAGTTACCTTGGCTTTTTTTATCAATTAAACTTTAAAAAATTCCCCTCGACACCTACCCATAGTGACCTAAACACCGTAACACCCGCACATGAACAGGGATGATCAATGATCAAATCTCCTAAGGGAAAAGTTCCACTGAGAAGCAAATCTGTGATTAGTGAGCGGAATATTTAACCCATCTTAATTCCCCATCGCAAAACATGTACAAGTAAATATCAGAAGTTATGCACCAAAGCATTTATTATTATTATTATGTCATTTTTCATCATATTTCGATTTCTGCTTTGGTCTCACTACCAACCAAGTCTGCGGGGAGACCTAAGGCAGGTAGTGGCGTGTTGTTATGGCTCCATTTCATGTTTTTCTATCTTCCCTATCATCTCCAGCATTACATAGATAAAGTTTTCCTTAGTGTGTGGGCTGTACTTAATAAGACAATTTTTTGTATATCTCTTAAGCTGGGGTTTCCAGGGATTCTTTCAATGTGTTGTTTTGTTCCATTTTTTATCATTCCAAGTGCACCTACTATCACTGGCACACCTCTTGTTTTCAATTTCCACATTTTTTCTATTTCAATTTCCAGGTCTTTATATTTTGACAGTTTTTCAAATTCCTTGATTGCTATGTTACAATCCGCTGGACAAGCCATATCAATTAATAGACAAGTTTTCTCCTTCTGGTTTTTAACAATAATGTCTGGCCTGTTTGCTTCAATTTTTCTGTCTGTGTAGATGGTGTAATCCCATAGAATGGTTACATCTTCTATTTCTGTAACCGGTGCTGGGTGATGTTCATACCAGTGTTTGCCTACAGCTTTTCCATAATGTTTGCACATTGTCCAATGTAAATATTGCCCAACACTATCGTGGCGATTTTTATATTCGTTTGGGGCAAGCACAGAACCGCCTGAGATTAGGTGGTCTATTGTTTCTTGGTGTTTATCACAAAACCTGCATTTTGGATCCATATTATTATGCATAATATTTGCCTGAAAGTTTCTCGTGAAAAGACTTTGGTCTTGTGCTGCAAGTATAAATCCTTCAGTTTCAGACTTTAATCCAGATGCACGTAACCATTGATGAGTATTAACTTTGTCAACATTGGATTTATTGGCACGTACTGGATATTGGCCATGCAGAGGTTTGTCTTGCCAGCGCTGTTTCATCTTTTCAAGAGCTTTATCTTTGGCTTTCATTTTCATATTTTTTGCCGCAATAGTTGGTTCTTGGCTTCTGTTTTGCTTTTCTACAGAATCTACTAACTGTAAATCTTGTTTGTATTTACTGCCTTCTTTTATTATTGAATATTTTTTCTTTCTTTCTTCATGTTGCCTTACTAATTGTATCATCCAATCCTTTGTTGTTTCTATGTATGTTAGTAAGCCAATAGTTGTTGTCTTGTATGACAATTCCAGCTGAATAAGACCCCTTCCACCTTCTTTACGGGGTATGTATAGACGGTCTACATCAGCCTTTGGATGATGCATC
Organism: Ascarosepion bandense; assembly: GCA_037127315.1. Classification (NCBI taxonomy): domain Eukaryota; kingdom Metazoa; phylum Mollusca; class Cephalopoda; order Sepiida; family Sepiidae; genus Ascarosepion; species Ascarosepion bandense. The sequence goes on along the minus strand of JBBBDQ010001763.1, from coordinate 2,315,478 downwards.
TTATGCTTAGAAAGAAGCTTTCTTGTTTTAGCATCCATTCGTCTGGTGTCGTTTAGAGTCCAGTTTAAGATGTTGAAGCTATATTGGACAACTGGGATTGCAAGGCTATTAATGGCCATAACTCTGTTCTGTGAATTTAATTCAGTTTTTAATATCATTCGTAGCCTTCTATAGTACTCTTTACGCACTATTTCTTTCATTTTTTTATGGTGAATGTTTTCGCTCTCATTTACACCTAGGTATTTATAAGCTTCTTCTGGTTTCAATTCTTTTATTGTTACAGCAGGGTCTAGGCTAATTGAGGATGTTTCTTGTATTGATCCACGTAAAACTGTAGCTTTAGCACATTTATTCAAATTAAATTTCATTCCAATCTCTTCGCTGAAGCATTTTACAGTTTGCAGAAGACCTTCCAGCTCATTATCATTCTTAGCATATAACTTTAAGTCATCCATGTAAAATAGATGGCTTATTTTCTTTTGGCCTATTTTATAACCACATTCTGTCTTATTAAGTTGACTGGTTAGTGCTATTAATGATATGCAGAATAGTAAGGGAGATAAAGAATCACCTTGAAATATACCTCTTTTGATGTTTATTTCATCAGACTTATAGGTTCCATTTATATGATTGAGGTAAAGGGTTGTTTTCCATATAGACATGCACTGTTTGATGAAATTGATGATGACGGGCGATATCTTGTATATATTTAAAGTCTTTAAAATCCAGTAATGTGGCACACTATCGAATGCTTTTCGATAGTCTATCCAGGTTATTATTATTATTATTATTATTATTATTATTTCCTTGAATTTTTGTTGTATACTAATAATAATAATAATAATAACAATAAGTCTGAGACTGAAGGTTTTATTCTTGCAGCGCAAGACCAAAGTCTTTTTACTAAAAACTTTCAGGCATAATGCACGTTTTGTGATAAACACCAAGAAGCAATAGACCATCTAATCTCAGACTGTTCTGTACTTGCCCCAAATGAATATAAAAATTGCCACGATAGAGTGGGACAATATTTACATTGGACAATGTGCAAACACTATAGAAAATCTGTAAACAAACACTGGTATGAACATCACCCAGCACCGGTTACAGAAAAATTGAAGCAAATAGGCCGGACATTATTGTTAAAAACCAGGAAGAAAAAACTTATCTATTAATTGATATGGCTTGTCCAGCGGATTGTAACATAGCAACCAAGGAATTTGAAAAACTGTCAAAATATAAAGACCTGGAAATTGAAATAGAAAAATGTGGAAATTGAAAACAAGAGGTGTGCCAGTGATAGTGGGTGCACTTGGAATGATAAAAAATGGAACAAAACAACACATTGAAAGAATCCCTGGAAACCCCAGCTTAAGAGATATACAAAAAATTGTCTTATTAAGTACAACCCACACACTAAGGAGAACTTTGTCTATGTAACGCTAGGGATGATAGGGGAGATAGAAAAAACATGAAATGGAGCCATAACAACACGCCACTACCTGCCTTAGGTCTTCCCGCAGACTTGGTAGTGCAACCATAGCAGAAATCGAAATATGATGAAAAATGACATAACAATAATCATAATAATAATAATAATAATAATAATAATAATAATAATAATAAATGAGGGATAAACCTGTGTAAGAATCTAAACTTATTTATAAATGGAACTTTGTCTGTGTGTGTGTGTGTGTGTCTGTGTGTGTTTGTCCGTTACCTATAGACTCCGAAACACCTGAACCGATTTTCTTGAAAATGTACACAGTTGTACTATAAGCGTCTGCGAGTGTTCTTAACTAGATTTTGTGTCGAGGAACCCCCGATAAATATCGATAATCGAAAAAATCGGGTTATAGAAGGAGTGGTCCGATTTTAATCAAATTTGATACACTCATAGACAAAGACATAAGAAACGATATTCAGAAGTTCCAAGGTTGCAGTTCTTACAATAGTGCAGAAAATCGATAATATATATATATATAAGGCAAGATGTTTGTATGTGTGCCTGTTTATCTGACTGTATGTCTGTATTTTTTTCAGCCCTTTTATTTTACTTTTTGCTTCGGGTTTGGCTCTAAGTAGGTATAATTGTAGTTCTTAGTCTCGCCATGATACCATTTACTCAGAGGACTTATTTAGCCTTCAAAATTCAGTTTACGACAAAAAAAATTGTTTGATATCGATACCAGTAAATCAAAATTTTACTTACAACCATTCATTTTTCTTTCAGTCTACGGTTTCGCTTTAACTGGAAACAACTATTGCTTTTTAGTCTTTCGTACCAACGTCCAAAGAGTCTGAGCTCCAGGACCATGGGTTAGTTTTAAAGCTTTCATTACACCCGAGCAACGTCGGGCTATACTGCTAATAGAAAATATAACCAAGAATAATGTTAGACAAGGTCAAACAAATTCCCCAAAATGGAAATCCCCAAGAAATGACAAGGTATTTAACTTTGAATGACATACTACCACTTGAACAAAAAGGGTGCAAACGTGACTGTTACGGCTGTAAAGACCAATTACTTATTAACAGGATGATCTTGGAAAACTGCTTCAATGCAAAGAAAAATCTTAGTATTGCCTGGATAGATTATCGTAAGGCATTCGATAGCGTACCACATTTCTGGATCTTAAAGACTTCAAATATGTACAAGGACAGAAATGTACCTCTTTTGATGTTTATTTCACCAGACTTATAGGTTTCATTTATATGATTGAGGTAAAGGGTTGTTTTCCATATCGATATACAACATTTGGTGAAATTGATGATGACGGGTGATATCCTATACATTCTTAGAATCAAAACCGGCTGAGCTACATATTTTACCATAAAATACATAATAAATCATAAACTAATCATAAATATGATTCAGATGACTTGATGATGATGATATATATATAATCATTTCACCCCAAGCAAGACGGAAATTTCACTGGTGCGCAGTGGGGTTACAATGAAAGAAAAAAGCACAAGAGATGTTAAAGAAAAAATAAGAGATAGATGTGAGTCAAATAGATAAAAGATGGCTATTGACATTGAATTTAAACTTTTGGAGATTGTAGCTATCAGGGAAGCAAGTTCCACAGCGGGAATTACGAGAAAAGAAACTGGAGTAGAAGAGGCGGTTATATCTAAATGTTTCTACGGTCAAAGGATGAGACCTTAGTGCCTAGAAACAAGTCTTGAACAGGGAAAATAAAAACGTTGTTCCAAGAGACATCGCAAAAGAAATGACGGAACTAGTCCCAGTCCGCTTGTTGATAGCAGTAAGATATTCTGCTGGTAAAAGCTTCCTGGATGGAGCGGGAGTAGAAAGTGACATTTACTGACACCGCAGCATGATCAGAGTTGCCAAGATGGCAGTGCTGCATAACATGGCAAGAATCCGGGATAGAAGTAAGGAAGAGATCTAGAAGAGAAGCATGTCTATTGTAATTACTGGGGAAACGCGTGGGAAAATCAACCACTTGCGCAAGAGACTGAGTGATTGAGAAGTTTAGCGTTTGAACTCTTGCAAAATCAGTGACAGAGTTTTCCAGCCACTTGGAATATATAAAGTATTAATGGATTTATTTTTAATACGACATAACATTGGAAATGATTTATACATATTATATACAGCCAAGTTGAAATTCCTAATCCTTACGCGCGAATTAAGAAAGGTATGAATCCACTTCTCCTCCAGCTATGGGTTAATTTGTAAGATGTGTCCAAATCATTATTATCTTCAAAAAATCATACAATCTAAAAACATTTTCTGGCTTTAAATAATCTTCAAATGGTTGATAAGACGTACAAAATTATTCACTCAATCAATCAACCTTTTCTGGTTAAGATAAAATAATATTAAAATAGATACTGGAAAAGCATCTTCATAAAACTATAAATTTTAATTAAATTCAATATTTTTCTTAGCACCTATATAAATTATTATAAATTCATTTTGAATTACATATATTCACTGTTTTCTTTAGATATACATGATTTAATTTTCTTACCATATTCGTTTAATTTTCGACATCAAATCTTTTTATTTTATTTTTATTCTTATTATTTTATTTTTATTCTTTTGTACAAATCTTACTAATTTGTTTACACAATAATTTTCAATTTTATTAACTGTTAAATTTTCAAATATTTTCAAATTAACCATAGCGTTTGCTATGGTAACGATCTTTCCATATCTTTTTTTTTCCGATACTTATTCAACGAAACGTTGACAACAGAATAACATTTTAAACATCTAACTAAATTTGTCCCTCGCCCGGGAAAGAACGACATGAGCAACAGGTGTCTCTGGACCGTTACCCTGCAACTGTGCGTACCAAAGACAAACTCACTATAGGAACATGGAACGTCAGGACACTGAGAATGTCAGGACAACTAGAGAATGTCAAACAGGAGATGAACAGACTGAATATCAGCATCTTAGGCATATGTGAAACAAGATGGCCTAATAACGGAGATTTCAGTAGCGACACCCACAGGATAATATATGCAGGAGGTAAAAAAAACACGAAAAAGGGGTCGCTTTAATATTAAACAAACAAGTGAAGAGATGTGTACTTGGCTACTGGCAACTGTCAGAGATAGTCCTCTTGGTTAAACTGCGGGGAAGGCCCCTCAATATAGCTATTATAGTAGTTTATGCGCCAACAACTCAAAGCTCGGAGGACGAAATAGAATCTTTCTATTCAATACTGGACAGTGCCAAGGCTCAGTGCAAAAACCAAGAAGTTATGATAATAATGGGGGACTTAAATGCAAAGGTAGGTAAAGATAGAGAAGAAGACACGAACGGCAACTTCGGACTAGGAGAGCGCAACGAAAGAGAAGAAAAATGGATCCAATGGTGCTCAGCCAATGACCAGGTCATTACTAACACCTGGTTCCAAGAACACCCACGGCGTTTATGGACATGGAGAAGTCCAGGAAGTGACACGAAGAACCAAATAGATTATATAACGATAAACAAGAGATTCAGGAATGCAGTAGTCCAATGCAAAACATACCCAGGTGCTGACTGCGGAAGTGACCACGTCCCAGTCATCTGCAAACTAAAAGTGAAACTCCGAAGACTGAAGAAGCCCATCATATCACCAAGGCTGCAATACGACACGCTAGAGGACGATCTCACCCTGCAGAACGAATATAATAACAGCGTGAGGAAGAAATATGAAGAACAAATTGGAAAAGGATACTCAAAATGGGATTCACTAAAAGAAGCGATGGTGACCTCAGCGAACAACATAGCCCCAAAGGAAATCAGATGCAGAAGAAAAAACGAGTGGATGACTGAAGAGATCCTCCACATGATGCAAAGGAGACAAAAAATAACGCCAAGACACGGAGCAGAGTACAAAAACTTCACAAGGAGATAAGGAACAAATGCAGAGAAGCCAAAGAGGAATGGCTCAACAACAAATGTGCCGAAGTAGAGAGACTGAGCAGGAACAACAAAGCAGAGATGCATAAAGAGATAAGAGAACTGACAGGACAAAAAACCTGCTCCTCAACAGGATGCATAAAGTCCAAGGAAGGGACAATCATATTAGAGAAAGAGGAAATACTCCAGCGATGGGAAGAATACATAAAGGATCTCTTTTGCGACAAGAGAGAACAACCAAGAATACACAAGGAGATGGATGGACCGGAAATACTGAAATCCGAAGTGGAAGCTGCAATGGCCAAAATGAACAGAAACAAAGCACCTGGCCCAGATGGCATAGTGATAGAGCTGCTGACAGCCTTAGAAGAATATGGCATAGAAAAGATTACCGACATAATAAACGAAATTTATAGCAGCGGAATAATACCAGACGACCTATGCAAGTCGATATTTATAGCGCTGCCGAAGAAACCTGGTGCAAACGAGTGCGAACTACACAGAACTATCAGCTTAATGAGTCACATTACAAAACTGATTGTCAGAATCCTGATGAATAGAGCGAGAAGCAGAATCAGGCCAGAGATAGGGCAGGAACAGTGCGGGTTCGTCAAGGACACTGGAACAAGGAACGCCATATTCATGATTAGGATGCTCTCTGAAAGGGCATTGCAAATGAAGAAAGACTTGTACCTGTGCTTCATTGATTACGCGAAGGCATTCGACAAAATACGACACAAAGAATTGATGGAGATGCTGGGCAATCTCGACATTTTCAGCAAAGACATAAGAATAATCAAGAATCTCTACTGGCAGCAAACGGCTTGCATACGGACAGGTAACGACCTCAGTAGATACACAAAGATAGAAAAAGGCGTAAGACAAGGATGTGTCTTTTCACCGGATTTGTTCAACCTATACAGCGAGAATATTTTGAGGACCCTAGATGACACGCCAGGATTTGTTATTGGAGGCCACAACCTGAACAACATAAGATATGCGGACGATACAGTGCTGACTGCGGACACGGAAAGGAAACTACAAGACCTCATACAGAAAGTAGCAGTGGAGAGTGACAAGAAGGGACTACAAATAAACTTTAAGAAAACTGTGTGCATGGTCATCAGCAAAAGATACAACCCAAAATGCCAAATACAGGTGGAGGATAACAGAATCAAACAAGTACAAGAATTTAAGTACCTAGGAAGTGTTCTAACAGGAGATGGAAAGTGCGACACGGAAATCCGAAGGCGAATTGGCATGGCAAAGGATGCGTTCCAGAAGATGAGCAAAATACTAACACACAGGAAAATCTCAATAGAAACGAAGAAAAGAGTTCTAGACTGCTACGTGATGTCAGTTCTTCAATACGGCTGTGATTGCTGGACAATATCAGCGAAAATGAGGACAAAACTGGAAGCGGCCGAAATGTGGTTCTACAGAAGGATGCTACGGATATCGTGGACTGAGCATACAAGCAACGACGAGGTGTTAGAAAGAATGGCAACAAAAAGGAAATTGATGCTGAGCATCAGGAAGAGACAACTGAAGTTTCTGGGAAATGCAATTAGGAAGGAGAGCCTGGAGAACCTGATACTGACTGGACAGATAGAAGGAAGGAGAGACAGAGGAAGGCAGCGGATGACGTATTTGCAGGGACTGATCAGGTGGATGACGGAACGGGGGTTGCCAGGAGCAACAGGAGCAAACATACTAAGAGCCACAAGTAATAGGGAGACGTGGAGAGCCATGATCGCCTACGTCCTGAAGGGACAGGGCACATAGAAGAAGAAAAACTAGTTTACACGTATTCCAAATATATTCAATTGTATATTGCTATCCCATGACTTTTGACCAATCAGTCTTTCTTTCTATCCATCTATTTATGGCTTAGCGGGGTAGCGACTCCGACTGACACCAAATCGGTCGAGTTTCGACCCCGGCCAGAAGCAAGTGGATGTGTCTAGCCACACTGATGAGCTGCGAAACAGGCTTGTATGTGGATGACTAATATAGATAGATAGGTGTATGTGTGTGTTGTTTTAATCCTCTAAGAATCTTCTTACTGTACAAGTTAAATCCGCTGAAAAAATACATTATCTTTATGTTCCTCTTTCTGTTTAGTGGGAATTACTTAACCATCTGTATACAAGTAGTTAGTTCCCAGTGCAGATTACGGATTATTTATATGTTTTCTACCTAAATCAAGCCTTCCTATTATTTTCAATAAGTTCTTTGTGTTATACAATATCAAATGGCTTTGGTTAATCTATGAAATACAATCTATGAAATACAAAAATCTTTGTGCATTTCTGGTGCTCTTTCTCATATTATTCTGATAAAAAATTACAAACATTTCAATTCATAGTTACCCACCAGATACTACTCCCTTGAAGGATAAAAGAAGATTTGTGGTGGTGGGTTCCTATTAATGTCATTGTTTTTGTCTTGATTCCATATTGACTAATTTATGTTGACAAATCTGTTACCTACGTATGTGAGATTTTATTGTAACCAAAACAACAAAGATGAGAGCAGTTCAAAAGTTTATTGGCTACTAACAAATTCTCAGTCTCGAACAAGAACACTTATAAATTGTTGCCTCATGAGATTTCAATGCATGATATTTAGGTCCAGTTCAGTAATTAGCAAGGAGGATGATCTTCTCGGTGGTCCCCAAACGGAGGTGAATCTACTCTGTCTGTCGCTGACTAACAAACAGATTAAATATTAATCCTTCCAAGCAATATCCAACAATTCGTTCATGATTAGCCAGACTAATGACAAGTCATCAAAGTGGCACTTAAGCCGACAAAGTCACTTTCTGTCACGTTGACAAGATTTCAAAGCATCATCAGACTAATTCTGTTCGAGCATGATAATGATTGGCTCACTGAGTGAACCACATAAAATCACTAGAAATGGCAGAGTCGTGCCGGATTCTAGCAGCAACTTTTGGGCAATGAGCATTATTCACTGAGCAACTTGTTTATTATCATTCACACTGATAAATAATTGATTAATATGGAAAGCTTCCATATTCTAAGTCAAGTGAGAAACAACAGACAAACTGAATGATTGAAAGAGAAGATTAGCCAATGGGATAAGAATCTGGGCCTAAAGTAGTTAATAATGCAGTGTAAGAATTAGTGCAGTGTAAGAATTATAAAGTCTAAAAACACAAGTCTGAGCAATACAATAAAGTATTTACTTTATTGTATTGCTCAGAATTATCTTTCTTTTATATTCTATATTTTCCTATAATAACCAGAGATTTTTCAAGTTCGAATCTAAAATTAATTTATTCCTGTTTCTATAACTGTAAGTCTATTGCATGTAAAGTTAAAGTTATATATATATATTGTACATAAATATATGCTGTCTTCTTTTAATTGTCCTAAAATAACTCTAATAATTTATCTCTTCTTAATGTGCCTAAAAACTATTCAAATGAATTTTAAATGCATGTTTTCAAATTTACAAGAAATTGTGGAATAACAAAGCAATCACACACGCACCCAAATACACGCGCACATACACACAGAGAAACATACACAAATACATATAACATGGTCAAGTGGATATAACGTTGGCGTTTCCACCATGAAACTCGGCTTCGAATCTCACCCTGGTCGATTTATCATAGATAAATTAGATAGCCTATTGATGATATCGGCCAGAGGGAATGATCCCAGCGGTGTTGCACCGTTGGAAAATGCTTGAAAACCACAAAATGCAGACCATGCGTGTAAAAACCATGTGAAACTGTTTAGAAATCATTGTACAAAGTCACAAGTCATCGTGACATTGTGGACACTCACCCACAAACTATAACTAAAGTTTTCTCACTTATCGTTTCAATATAAAGCAGAGGTTGGCTCTGTGAGTACCGTTGAAACAAAATGTACCTGAGTAAGCAACTGCAACACGGATTAGTTTGTCATCCTAGAAGATGCGTGTACTCGAAGAATGAGCAGCTAGCTATTCTATGTGCAGGGAGAAAGAAAGAGCACTGAAAAGAGAGAAAGAGAGATGGGGAGAGAAAGGGTGAAAGATTAATATATGCGCTTAGATGGGAGGGGATGTTCAAATGAATAACTTTCAAGACTTTGTTCCATGTTGTTTTATTTTGTTCACTAAACGTCACCATAAATAGATTTTAAGAAAAAAATATTAGGAATTTTTTTTTTTAAATCTTATCTATGTCACTAATTTCATGGTAATCATAAGAATTAATAATATGATAATAATAATTCATCTACATAATGCTTTCCCATTATGTGGAAGGTATTTATGCGAGATATATCTGGAAGGTATTTCTGCTGCAACCTGTATTATCTGTTTACGTATATAAATGTTCAGACATTATCCTCACTGATGAAAAAGAGACTTGAAATGACAGAGATATGATTTCCGACGAAGGCTGAAAATATCATTGGCAGAATGTGTAAAAAAAAGGAACAACAAAGAATCTTATAGTTACGATTAAAAAAATACAGTTGAGCTTCCTACGACAATTGATGAGGAAAGATGGTCTAGAGAATGTAATACTCACAAGACATACTGAAGACAAGAAAAACAGCTAGTAACCCTCTTAAGATGTTTGTAGGAACGGATGTCAACGCAGGAACAAAAGGGAAGGTAAAGTGTCAACGATTACTAAGAGCAACAAAAGACAAGAAGCTATTAATCCATCTCTTCTCCCGCCAGCTATGGGTTAAATAGTAAAACAGATTGGGTTTTATAGCCTTAGTTAGCAACCAGTCTACCGCAGAAAGAAATGGCAACCTACTGCGGGAAAATATTTACCTAGTCAGTTACGAAATAGGCATGATCACCCAAGCGTGCATCATATAGGACTGGCTGACTGAATATCTACGGTGATAACAGTTTTTCGTAACTATTCTTTAAATAACACTATTCACTTTGCTGCTAGATTAATTTGCTACATATCATGTATAATACAGATGAACAAATATATTAATTGTAACAGTTTTCATCAACATTCTGATATATCGTAATTTTTAAGTTAATGATTGAATAAATTCATGGTGATTTCTACGACAATATAACATCCGTAGAAAAT